>JACEFZ010021781.1:0-127500 GCA_014155875.1 Cepaea nemoralis | reverse complement strand
GTTTAAGCTTTCATTTGATAATGTTTTTTGTTTGTTTTCACATGTGAATGTATCATGCGTAATATGCATTGTTTATGCTTACAAAATCCCTTTGACAATGTCCCCCCCCCCTATGTTAATGTAACATGCACATTTGATGAATGAAAGATGAGTGACTGAAAGGGCCGAATGTAAGACGGGCCTGCGTGCCCAATTTGTTACCCTTTTAAAATAAAGTTTGTTCGTTCGTTCGTTCGTTCGTTCTGTGGTTTGTGTCCTGTTGAAAAGTAGTCTGTATCGTATTTCTTTGACTTTTAGTGTGCCATGTTTGTTGTGTAAGTTAATGAGAGCACAGCTTTGATCTTTAATGTAGTATGTGTATCATCTTTTGATTCTCAGGTGTTTGCTGTTTCACTAAGTATTTGTATATTTGCTTATTGGTTGGATGTGTTAAATATTCATTGCCTTGTATTGATTGCATACATGTTCTGTAGAAATGTGGTAGTGTGCCGCATTAACGCGCTGTTATGTTGTCTAATTTCTCTAAGCCGGTGATTTTTAATCGCAATGTAGTATAATGCTAGTGAGAGCAGAACCAAAGAAAGCATATAAACATAAACTGTAACGGACAAAGAAACCGACATTACCACTGAAACACACAGAAACACAATAATTGAAACTGACACAACCCGAGAAACCGATACACCCACTGAAATCGACACAATCAAAGAAAACGACACATCCACTGATACCGAGACACTGGCATCAACATAACGAAAGAAACCAATACAAAAGAAACTGATGCAACCAATGTAACAGACAAAATAAAAGAAAACCGAAAACCACAGAGAAACACCCCGACACAACCACAGAAGCCAACATTCAAGAAAACCGACACAACCACTGAAACTGACACGACGACAGACTGACGCAACCAAAGAAATCAACACAAAGACTAAGAAAACCCTTACCCAACCAAACACATCAAAATACCCTAAGCCCCCCCCCCCCCCCCCCCCCCTCCCCCATCCGTTGATATTACAGAAGAAAACAATTTTCAAACAGGGTTGCTACCAATTTGGTACATCTTTTTGTCAACCATGGTGTTTAAATTCTTGAAATTTTTCTCATCAAATAAGTCACCACCAGGTGGCACTCGGTGGTTGTGACCGGACACTCCTAGTTTTCCACCACATAAATGCAAATCTTGACAGTCATGGATGGTATCTGGCACTTCTGGAAATAGGGGCATTTCCAACTGGACTCCAACACAAAGAATCAATACATTTTATAGTTTTTAATTCGAGCAAGTTCCAGGAAAGCACAAGGTGTTATCCTGTCTCTGTTCATGGAGGAATATTTAGTCTGTCTAACTGTCGCCCTAGCTGTGGAACCTGACAACTTCCACAAGTCCTCTCTCCCTGAAAACTTGGCTACATCTCCCCCTACTCGATTAACACTTAGTAGTTCCGGATGGTGCATTCTGTGAGGTCTCCATGAGTTGAGTCCATATCTCCTCCTATATCCTGGTATAATGTTTCGTATATTTAAGGTTCTTTTGTAAGTTTTTGTAATTTAGATAGACTTTCCTGTTTTAAACTTTATCCTTAGGCTCCTGGAGTTTATGAATGGCGACGAATCCATGTTAGCTCTTGTGATTGGTATGCTGCAAGTTGATTCGAAACATCAGTTGTCGAGCCACAACTTTTTTGTAAGTATATAAATCTCAAATCCCGAAACAAACAAATAAATCAATTTGATTATTGCTCACTGGACTTTAGGCAGCCTGGTGTGCCTTGCCAGTGAGAAGACCTGATCATTCGGGGCCACATCGATTGACGGATGTCAGTTGCGGCGATCGGACAAATCTTGAGGTATAGCCTACGATGGGTGACGTTGTAATATTCTGTGTGATAATTTGGTCGCGTCCAGCGTGTGTCGCGTAGTTCTAGTGGTTACACACGCGCTTCACACGCCGGTGATCCGGGGTTTGGTTCCTTGTCCGGTCAAGGATATGCATTACTGATGAGCTCAAACGAGAGCGAAACTCGAGTCTAGTGCTTTCACATTGACGTGGATGGGCCTTAGGTTCATACCAGAATACGATCAGCGTTGCCATTAGTAGGTTGTACTCAATATGTAAATCTCAAATCCCGAAACAAACAAATAAATCTTTTGTAAGTCCCGTTTCCTCTTCTTCTTTTCTTTATCTTCAAATATCAGAGGTTGCAGAATGTACTCGTAATTTAGATAGACTTTCCTGTTTTGAACTTTAGCATTAGGTCCCTGGAGTTTATGAATTGCGACGAATCCATGTTAGCTATTGTGATTGGTATGCTGCAAGTTGATTAGAAACATCAGTTGTCGTCCCACCACTCATTCATGTAGTAGCATGTTCTTTGCAGAACCTCTCTCTCTCATAACAACGTTCCGGAAAATCTTTCGTTCATAAGCAAAATGTCCCGCATCCGAAACATTCATCTGGATATCATCCGCCATACCATGCGCCCATCTTCTCTTTGGCCTTACTCTCTTCCGATGCAAATACCCCTCCATATTGTTCTTTCCAAACTATCGTGACGTTTCAAGTGACCAAAAGAGTTCAGTTTTCTTTATTTTATCGTCTTTAATAGCCAACCTTCTTCAATATTCAGCTCTTGCAGTATGGATGCATTTGTTCTTTTCTTTATCCAAGATAATCTTATAACTCGTCTATAACATTTATATTCAAAGGCATTTATGCGCTATTCAGCTTCTTTAGTAAGTGTCCAGGTCTAAAAGGCGTATGTAGGAATGGGAAAGATGCCAGCTCTTTAAAATCTAATGTGTGTAGTGTTATATGTCCCATTCCACAATTTATTTAGTTGTTTTAGTGTTTGAAGAGCAATAGATATTCGCCTTTTAATTTCTGTCATTGTGTCATCATTGTTGGTAATCAATGACCCAAGATATTCAAAATTTCCCAGCTTTTCCAATTTTTCCTAATTAACATATATTTCTTTCTTCATAGTAGTTTTATCTATCTGTATGCATTTTCTTTGGTATTGTAAGTTGTGATGTTTCATTATTCAATTGGGATTTTATATACCATTCTGTGTCGTGGATAGCAATATTGTATCATCAGCATACCGAATCTCTGGTATGTCATGACCACCGATATTTAGGGCATCATATTGCTCCCTGTTTATATAATCTATGATATTTCTCATTATATTTTCGGCGTACAGGTTAAACAAATAGGGGGACAGCACACTGCCCTAACGGACTCCTTCATTGGCGCCTTCCCAACTTGACAGACGATAGTTTGTTACATTGTGCTTCAAAAAGGCATATAACTACTACCCATGGCGGTAGTGACTGATAAGGCCAAGGGTGCATGGGAACACATGGTTATTTCCACCATAATGCACCATCCTACGTTCGATGTGTGAATTATCTGCTATCATTTCTCCTTTATCTGTATAACATTTCTGATATTTGCCCTCCATGCAATACGTTCAGCGGCGACTTGCTCCCAATGTGCATTATCAATGCCTGTATCAATCATGTCCCTCTTACACACATCTTTTTATCGTAGTGGAGGCCGACCCTGAGATCTCTTACCCATATGTAATTCACCAAAAAAAAATAAATAGATGTCCTTTGGTATTCTACCATCATCCATCCTCCTAACGTGTCCTATCCATCTAAGTCTACGAAGACTGAGCATGGAACAAACCGTCACACAACCTGATCTTTCCAATACTTCAGTATTTGTGATTTTGTCTTGCCACTTAATACCAAGTATTCTTCGCAAACACCGCATATAGAAGCTGTTTAAACGTTTCTCTTGGTGCGAGTAAGTTGACCAGGCTTCACTGCCATAAAGAAGAGTATTAAGAACACAGGCTTGATAGACAAAGACTTTTGTTTTGGCAGTAAGTTTCCTGTTCTCCCAGACTCGTTTTGTTAACCTGTTCATTGTTGTTGCTGCCTTACCAATCCTGATGTTGATTTCCTGATATAGGGATAATTTACTCTTTACCTCTGATCCTAGATAAATAAAATGGTCTACTATCTACAGTTCGGCGTCGTCAATAAAGATTGATGGAACCCTATGTGCACCTTGTGACATAATCTGTCTTCTTTTTGCTAATTGTTAAACCAAATTCAGAACAAGCATTGGAGAATGCAGATAGTAGACGTTGTAATTCTTCCTCAGAGTGGGTCGTAATTGCAGCATCAACCCAAAAAAGCAACTCTCTGATCTGTACCCTCCTAATTTTTGTCTTGGCCTTCAATCTCTGAGCAGTGTAGAGGCCGCCATCTAAGGGTGAGTGAATGTATATACCATCATCCTGATAGCGAAAGGCTTATTTCAGTAGAAGTGAAAAGTATATTCCAAAGAGGGTGGGAGCTAGTACACAACCTTGCTTAACTCCACTCTTGATTTAAAACTATTCTGAAGATGCACGCTCAAACTTGATTATACCCTTCATGCCTATGTGGATCGATTCCACAATGGACAGAAGAGTTGGTTGGCAGCCAATCTTCTTTAGTGTGCCTTGAACAGACCCTCACGACTGACCAAAACAAACGCCTTTGTGATGTCGATGAAGGCAATAAACAGTGGTTGATTCTGTTCACTGTATTTTTCTTGCATGTGTCGCAATGAGAATATCATATCAATGGTAGACCGATTCTGTCGGAAGCCACGCAGTGATTCGGGGTAGACTTGATTTTCCTGGACTTGAAGTCTGCGCAGAACAATTCTGGCAAATACTTTCCCAACAATACACAGAAGTGAGATACCCTTATGGTTGTTACAGTCGCTCCGATCGTCGTTGTTCTTGTACAGTGTTATGATGCTTGAATCTTTGAAATCCTGTGGGACTTCTCGCCAGCATAGCACTATTAGCTGGTGGATCTGTAGAGTGAGTGTGTCTTGAGCACTCCTGATAACCTCTATTGGAATCCCATCCTTACCCGGGGCCTTGCCAGATGCAAGTTCATTTATAGTGCACTTTACTTCTGTTATGGTGGGAAGTGTGTCCAGGTGGTCAAGAGTTTGTAGGGCTCCACAAAGTCTGGACTTATACCCCATGTGTTATTTCAGACGGGTCTGGCTGACCCTCTTATCTGCCATTCTGCCGTGGCTGGTTTACACGTTAGGTCATGTTAACCGTAAGGTGTTAGGTGTCAGTCCCTAATTCTAAACTAACACGCCAATCTCAACTGACTGGCTCCGCGATGTATCAACTGAAAACAGTGAGTTTTCAACCTTTGATAGCGCCCGCCGACTGGTGCCGTGGGTCTGGGTGTTACGTTTGATCTGGACATCAAAGCTTTCTCAGACCTAGCATTACAGAAATGATGGGGCGTGCGTGGTCAAAAATGTAATTTTCTCTTGTTTGCAATCTCTGTTAGTTTTTCCTTATTCCTTGGTTGGGGACTAGATTATTTTCTGGTGGACAATTATTCTTTTACTTAGAGAATGATAGAATAATTCTTGTGGGCTCTTTAATTCCTTTCAAACTTGTGTCATTCGGATGCTGCCGGGGCTGTCCCGTCACAGAGGCTCATTAAAATAACAAGCAAAACTGGATGGAGAGGCACTATTGCGATTTTAAGGTAACAAGCTCTTAACCTGTCGTGCCAATAACTTAAAATTATTGTTTTATTTTACGCGCCCTCTGATATTATCTCGTTTGCTTGTTTATAATTTTGTATTTAAAGCTGAGCCTCAATGAATACCTGTGAATATATTAAACATCTCAATGCCTGCCCAATGACTGACACTTATGTGACAAAATAGCATACCTTTGCCGGTATCCTGCCAGCGAAATCAACTGCAACCAAAGCCCTGTAAGGCGCTTCTTGGATTGTTCTGTAAAATACAATTTAAAACAAAAAACGTTCACTAACATGACGCGACATGTTCAGAAATGTTGGTACCATGTGCTAAGTGATGAACATTTCTGTTCAAAACTACAGGCATCTCTTCACATAAGCGCGTACATTTTGTACTGTTAATATCATAAACAAATGAATAAGTTTGAAGGAGGGAAACACGTTTTCATGTGTCAATATCCTGATTCGAACACACTTGAGTTGAGTGAAGTTGAGTCAAGGCCCGACATCACTGCGCTCGGGGCATTCCCATAAGCACTCAGCCCTAATATTCAACAGCCTGCGTAGAGTTCCAATACTAATTGTGTCCGTTGCAGTCTGATCATATGTCCGTCCTGCTTTACCTCTGAGAGAGGACTGTCGACTAGATCCTCTGACCACCCTTTGTTGCTGCATTGACTCTAGACTATGATAGTCTATCTGTTCTTCTGCATTAATCACATTCTATGTGACAAAACGCCTCGACAGCACTGGAATGTATCTCTAATTGCGCAGCAAAGGAATAAAAACTTACACGGGATGAAAAGATATAAGAATAAAACTATACTGCCAGTGTTTAGAAATTGGACGCCAATTTCGCGCGTAGATTGTAAATCAAAGGACCAACGTCTGGTATCTACATCTAAGCAATCTCAAATTTGACGCCATAAGAGACATCTGTTTCCCAGCGAGAGGCGCTAGGCGGTGTAATAAACTCAGAGATGTCCTGATCTAACGTAATGTCGAAGCCAAGGCTTAACACCTAAAGTCCAGACTGAGCGGAGACGGTCCGGGGAAAAATAGTGTGAACGTAACAAAACGGCGGCAAAGTAGGAACACATACCTGACACCCCCTCACGACTTTCAGCCGGACAGCCGTTTGATCTTAACATGACGGGATTAGCCCTGGCACATTTTTACCAAATGGAGATAAAGAATGTTTGAATGCCAACAACCAGGGAAGGCTTGTGTTAACCGCAGAGTATAATGTATGACATAACATTAATCACAAATCAGAACCAACGGGTGAATGCGTGTTTCATAACGCATGGCATAGTCTTTTCAACAATGGGTGTTTCATAACGCATGATATAGAGTCAGTTAAAGTGTTTGACATGATTGAACTACAGTCCATAGTGAGAGAAAAGGAGGCATTAAAAGTAGACTGGACATAGGTAATTATCCCACGTGGAAAGAGGAGAGAACACGGAACTTGCATCGAAGTCGAAAAGAGTTGTTAACTACGGGCATTGCCAACAAAAATTCAGACCCCGCACAATAGCATTCCAAGGATACCTATCTGGATAAACATTATCATTTCGTTCTGTTCACAAAGAAGTCTTGTGACGGATTTTCCTGGCTATAACTCAGGTAATACAAACATAACGTGTTATCAGATTGCCTTCTGTTAGGAGGCTTGTGGTAGTTTTATATTTCTGATTGCTATCACTAATTCAAAGACTGTGGATTTACTTTGTACTTATTGTTCCAGCTCTATGCACCCACTGTGAACGAACATTTACAGCACAAATTGGCCTTATCAGTCACATCCGCTACCGCCACAGGTAAAAGTTATTATGCCTTTTTAAAGCACAAACTATCGTCTGTCAAGACGGCAAGGTGCCAATTGGGGGTGGGGGGGGGGGGGGGTGGGGGTGGGGGGTGGATGCATTGTTCCAGCTCTAGCCATTACTGTTTCACTGTGGAACTTGTTTTTATTTGTTGTACGTGACAATTTGGATAAATCCAACATTATCCATGCCACGTTAGTGCTTGACATATTCATGTACAGAAGATCAATCAATCAATCATGTGCCATGCCGGAAAGCGTGGGCGGTCATGATTCGCCATTTCACTCGATCACCAGAGTCGTGGATCAGCTCAGTGTTCCTGTCTCGTCCATGCCATGTGGCCAAGCCATCCAGGTATTTTCCTCTCGGTCTTCCTCTTGGTCTGTTCCCTTCGAACTTGCCAGCTGTCACTAAGTTCTCCAGTCCATTTCTTCTCATAACATGTCCAAAAAATTTTGACTGTCTACGTCTAATTTCTCTAATCAATCTACGATTTTCATTTGTCTCTTGTAGTACTTGGTCATTGGTTTTTCTATCTGTCCATGGTATTCTTTGCATTTTCCTCAGAAACCAGATTTCTGCAGCCATCAGATGTTTTTCAGCTTGACTGCACATTGTCCAAGTTTCACATCCATACAAAAGAACAGGCTCTATGTATCCCCTCAACACTCTTTTTCTCGTTTCAATTGACATCATTTTATTGGTCAGAATGTTTTTCATCTTGCTAAAGGCTACTTTCGCAATGGCGATTCTTGTTCTAATCTCTTCAAGGCATCTGCCATCAGATGTTATGACTGTTCCGAGATAATTGAACCGATTCACTTATTGAAGAATATTCCCATTTACTTGTATATTACATTGTGGTGCGTCGTGCCTCCTAGTGACGACCATAACCTGTGTCTTCCTACAATTTAATTCCAACCCCAGCTGCTCACTGTGTACAACCACAGCTTCTACTAATTGTTGCAGACCCTGTGCATTGTCTGCAATCAATACTGTATCATCTGCATATCTAATGTTATTTATGTTTCGTCCTCCAATGCTGATTCCATTAAGGTCTTCTACATTTCTGAAAATACTTTCACTGTATAGGGAAAAAAGATCTGGAGACATTACACATCCCTGCCTAACACCTCTCTTAATAGGTTGATATTGTCCTACTTCATTATCAATCCTTATGGCAGCTTGTTGTTTCCAATATATGTTTTTTATAAGTCTAATGTCTTTCCCATCAATTTGTAGATCTGCAAGCATATCTACAATGTTGACATGTCTAACTCTATCAAAAGCCTTTGTGTAGTCAATAAAGCAAAGATGTATATCCTTATTTACTTCTAAAGCATATACACAGCTTTTACTGTACCCTTTCCTTCTACAAACCCACATTGTTCTTCCCCTATTTCAGGTTGTATTTTCTTCCTCACTCTTTGCATGATAATTCAAATAAAGTACAGAAGATACATTTAGATTAATCCTGTATGAGGGCGACACACATTAGAGACTGACTACTTTAGGAGAAATTCCTGAGGGCAAGTTGTGTATCGGTAGCGTTCTTTATAACGTGATTATTCTGACCAACACTTAGAATGAATACCAAGATTGGTGTGAAACAACTTTGATAGAGAAATGTCACCAGTTCACCTTATCTGCATGATGGTGTCTGCATGAGGACAGATAACTTAGAACATTCTTCATTAAGACGGGTACAGGGAAGACATTTCATGTTCGACAGTGATGTGCGAGTAAAGGCCTTCAGACAAGCAGAGAGAGAGAGAGAGAGAGAGAGAGAGAGAGAGAGAGAGAGAGAGAGAGAGAGAGAGAGAGAGAGAGAGAGAGAGAGAGAGAGAGAGAGAGAGAGAGAGAGAGAGATGAGTGAGTGCGATATAGGGGGAGAGAGTAAATGCGGTGAGCTTAGATGGGAAACTCATCTATATAGGGTTATGTGAATACATATTTATGTTCTGAACTAGATATGTTTTTGGTGAATATATATATATATCTCCCCCGATGGTGTTTCCACCTTGTCGTGGTGGGGGAGCTTGAGTTTCTCAATGACCCTGAGAGCTATACCGGCGGTAGCGTAGCTACCAGCAGAGCGTCCCAAGCCGGACAGGTCAAAGGGTAGAGAACAGACAAAGAGAAACACCCTGGTCTTCCAGGTTGGGGGTTGAAGCGTGGGGTTAACATCCCCACCTTTGTAAAAACTATTTTGTTACGAAACAGATACGTAAGCCTCGAATTCGGACTGACTTATTTGGACAACGACCTCGGAACGTTAAAGGACTCTTGAGATTTGGAACATGGAATGTACGAGCTGGAGCGGCTGAAGAACTAACCCGGGAGCTGGTTGACTATCAAATGGATATAATAGCATTTCAAGAAATAAGGTGGCCAGGAGAGGGTACCTTAGAACAAAATGGAATGATTGTAATATACGGAGGAAGCGCCCAAAATAAACATGAATTATTAACAGGTTTTGTCATCAAAAAAGAGTTATGGGGGAACGTTCTTAACTTTAAAGCTGTTAATGACAGAATTAATAAATTACGAATAAAAGGTAAATGGAAAAATATAACGATGATTAATGTACATGCACCTACTGAAGAGAAAGAAGATGACGTTAAAGAAGACTTTTATAATTATTTGGAAGATTCATAGAACAGTGGGTCTCAACCGGTGGGGAATCCCCCCCCCCCCCCCCACAGGGGAGAATTTTAGAGTTTCCAGGGGGGGGGGGGAAATTAAGATTATTTCAAGTTCACGTTAATACAAGAGCCGATTACTTGATATTGTTTTTCCCTTCATACTGTACGGTTCTGTACGCCTCACCCTTCTAAAATTCTTTTATAAAGTAAGTAGACCCACAAATCACGTTTTATGTGGACGTGTAGACTTGATTTAGTATGTGCTATTAAATTTAGCTTCCATTACTACGTACACTGTGTAGGGACGGGGGCGGGATTTTTAGGTAGGAAATACGAAAGTGGGGAATGACGTTCTGAAAATATGGTGAAGGAGGGCACAGGCCACATTTTTAGGTAGGAAGTACGAAAAGGGGGGGGGGGGGAATAACGTTCTGAAAATATGGTGAAGGGGGGCACGGGCCAAAAAAAGGTCGAGAACCACTGTCATAGAAGAAACCCCCAAACAGGACATCCTAATTGTGCTGGGAGACTTCAATGCAAAAATAGGTAGAGAGCAAACTCATAAAAAAGTGGCCGGTATGGAAAGCCTACATGCAACTTCAAATGATTATGGATGGAGAGTCATCAACCTGGCAGAAGCCAAAGGACTGCAGATTAGCAGTACCAGACTACAAAGAAAGGATATACACAAACAAACTTGGAAATCATGTCACAAGAGAACCTATAATCAAATAGATCACATTTTAATTAACAACAGAAATGCATCAAACATACAACAAGTTATAAGTTATAGGGGAGCTTAGTGCCATAGTGACCACTTCCTCGTTGGAGCAAAATTTAAAATAAAACTTAAAAGAGAGTTTTCTATACTAAATTACAAAGATTACACCCAATATATAACAGAGAAAAACTACAAGAAATTACAGTCAAAGAGAAATTTACAGATGAAATAAAATGTAAACTTGAAACTCTGCAAAACCGGTTGGAAGAAAGCGTTGACCAAACTTGGTTGACCATCAAGAATACAATTCAGTCTACCGCAGAAGAATGTCTCGGTGTGTTAACCACGCATAGAAAGAACAGACCGTTCAATCAAAAATGTGAAGAAGCAGTCATTAGGAATATGAATGCCAGACATTTAGGGTTAAATGACATCAACAACATCCAAAAGGAAGAGCAATATAGAAATTAATGTAAAGAGGCTACAAAAATAGTTCGACAGCAGAAGCGAGAATATATGAGTAATATAATCAAAGATATGGAAACTAATCACCAGAAAAACGAATCCAGAAAGTTTTTTAAAGAACTAAAGTCAATGAAACGAGGGCACCAACACAACACATATGAAATAGGAAATGTGCAACACATGGAAAAAATATTTTTTTGAATTACTAAATTGTGAAGCTCCAAGTAACACTTTCCTACAGGAAGAGGTTCTAGCGTGTGAACCACAAATTGAAGAACCTGCATTTGAAGAAATCCTATATGTAAATACACGACTTAAAAACAAAAGGCAACTGGGACTGTTCGAATTGCTGGTGAATTTATAAAGGCAGATGGCCATGCATTATATCTAAAGCTATACGAACTAATAATAAAACTCTGGAGGACAGAAGAATTACCCCATGACTGCAAATAGTCATTATTGATACCTACCTTTACGAAAGGAGACAAGTTCCAATGTGAAAATTATAGAGGAATATCACTACTGTCCACAAGCTATAAGATACTATCCGCAATTTAACTAAATAGACTAAACCATATTCAGAAAACATATTAGGTGACTACTAGGCGGGTTTTAAGACAAAACAGATCAACAATAGATCAGATATTTATCTTACGACAAATAGCCTAGAAAAATTGGGAATATAAAAGAGATCTCCATAACATGTTTGTGGATTTTAAAAAGGCTTATGATTGTGTCCATAGGAATAGTCTATGGAATGCTATGCAGGAATTTGGAATACCAAGGAAGTTAATCAACATAACCAGGCTATGCATGGAATATACTTATAATATAGTAACATATAAAGGCAGGAAATCAGACCCTTTCCAAATAACATCTGGCTTGAAACAAGGTGATGCACTATCGCCGCTACTCTTCAACCTGGCTCTAGAGAAAATTGTAAGGAAGGTATAGGAGGAATGTGATATTGGAGGAAAATCCAAGCTGCTTATGAACAAAAGACATTGGAAATATTGACTCACTTAAAGGAAAAAGCTCAACAGATGGGGCTGGTTATCAACCAAGATAAGACAGAATATATGGTAATTTCAAGAGACGGAATGGCTAAAAACTCTGGCCACATACAAATAGATAATATGACCATTAAAAGAACGGAAACATACAAGTACCTGGGTACATTCTTCAACTGCTCCATGATCATAAGGGAAGAAATACAAACTAGAATCAATTCTGGAAATAAGATATACCATGCACTACAACATCTTCTAAAATCAAATGCGCTAATTCGTAACACCAAGATCACAATATACAAAACACTGAGCAGACCAGTTGTGCTGTATGGCTCTGAAATCTGGAGACGAAGCCTTGTTACAAACCTTTGAAAACAAAGTTTTAAGACGCATCTTTGGACCCATTAGGGATACACAAAGTGGAGAGTGGAAAAGAAGAAGTAACAAAGACATTTATGATCTGTTTAAGTCCCCGCTAATCACTGGTATCATGAAGGCTAATAGACTAAAATAGTTAGTTAGTTAGTTAGTTCGTCGCGGTTCCAACTTCACGGCAACGGGTCGTCCCCATATTGCTCCGTTCCCGTGCCAGTGAATATCACAAAATGCTCCTCACTGCCCCATGTGAACAATGTAATAGACAGGAGTGTCGGCAAGCCAACAGCCCGCACAGGTACACTGTGCATAATGCCGCCGCCAGAATGCCAACACAAAAGTCCTCCACGAAAAATACAGTTCATCGTCGATGAAAACGGCAGTCACCAGAAAGACTTCATTGACCGGGGTTTTATCCCATATGGCTCGGTCTCTTTCTGCAGGGCGACCCACCGAAAGTGCTGCACAAAGCATGAACTCCGTAGCTACAGCGATGACTCCCAGGAGTCTCCTGAAAAATGCACTCGTGAACCAAAAAGGCAAACCAGTCAATCCAGCAACAGCCGGCCGTCATCGTTCCGAACATGCAGTTCACGCGAAAAACCGCAGACAGATGCAAAAGCATTCCACGAGAAATTCACAGCTCACAGTGTCGCGCCACGCACTCACTCAGTAGCAGGGCGACGGAACCATATCCTCCTTAGTCGCCTCTTACAACGTGTATGGTAGGCAACAGTGTTATATAGAAAGAATGGAAGACAACAGGGAAACAAAACTCGCTTACACTCAGGAAATAAATGACCGTAGACCCCGAGGTAGACCAAGAAGACGGTGGAGAGATAATGTATATATATATTGAGGCGTGTAGACAGATAGGTACTACCCATCTCCGCCTATTTCAATTTCGGCTGTCATAGGAGAGACGGACAGTCAGCGGTTGATCCTCTTAAAAGGAAAAATTTGGGATCCTTCAAGCTGAAAGTGCAACGTGTCTCACCAGGGAACATGATCTAGGTATACTCGTTCAGTTGATTTGTGTATAAGACATTCATCATCATCATATTATTATCATCATGAATAATAAATACACAAAGTGGTAGTTTGTTAAACCCCAGTCCGTGTGTGCGTGTGTGTGTTTGTGTGTGTGTGTATATATATATATATATATATATATATATATATATATATATATATATATATATATATGCGTGTGTGTGTCTGCGCGCGCGCGTGCGTGTGTGTGTGTGGCTTAAGTGAGTGCACACATTATTTACATATCAGTTTGTGCTGATTCACCATTTATCAATCTGTGAGTAGAAACGCCAGTGACGTATGTAGCCTATGCAGCTTTATTGCACCAAGCTTATCCTGCATATTTTAATTCCTCTTTCTCATTCCTGTGTGTACCAAGAGATGCTACATCTATCTTTTCAACGAGCCACTTCTTGGCTGTTTTCTTGAGTACCCAGGGACAGTTTGAGCTAACACATATAACTAAACACCAGTAGGAGAATATGTAAGGTAATATGACTCGGTGGGGTCTGCAAGTCCCAGATCTACTTTAGGCAACTTTTGACAAACGGCTTCTCGCCCTCGATAGAATCATGGAATAAATCACAGACAAACGATATACATAATCATTTCTTTGACTCTTCTCCAATTTCATTTGCTAAGTATTAACTTAGGAATTTGGTACTAAAGAAATTTTTAGAATTTAAATACCTTGTTAAAAAGTTAATAATGGATAGTATTTTATGAGTCAACTTACAACATTCACTATTGTAATAATTAATAATCTCATTAATTATTGATGCTAATCAGTTTATTGATGATGTACATGATGATTTGTTAATTACACGCTTTATCAATTGATGTAATTATGTATAATTTGATAAGGCTTAGTTAATTCAGAGTATGACGGATTGCTTTGCATTAACTTTCTCACTCAAATCACCATTATCATTCTCATACACTGTCCGTTCTTCTTGTCACTATCCTCTTTTGGTAATATATCTGGCTAACTCTGTGTAGGGTAATAATATAATTGCTTGCCTGACTAAAGCTGAGAACAGATCATGGATCACCGCACTGATTATTTAGAGCTCGAGAGAAGATGCGACATGATGGACGGCTTAACAGGAGATGATCTAGAAGAATTTATAAGAGTAGAGATGCAAGAGTGGGACACAGCTCATGAACAGATTATAAAAATATTTGAAGAGTGCGAAGCAGAGGTACGTCGAAAAGTTGAAGAAGATGAGATGAAGAAAAAGCAAATGGAAAGATTGAGTTTGGAGAAGTCTATCAGTTCAGTTGAGGAAAAGCCAATCACTCAAGCCGAAACTCTGATAAAAAGCGGGGAAGCTGACTCTCACGAGACATGCATTCTTTAGCAAATCTACACGGCTAAGAAAGACGAAAGCGTGGACACTGAAAGGCAGATGTACCACTCTTCTATTACAAAAAAGAAAACGAAATAGGAGAAAAAATACCAGGAGTACGGTAAACAGTCACTAACGTGATAACTGTTTGCACCGCATTGAAAGTGGATTAGCTGGCTTGACACCCCAGCAAACTCATGAGCTTTTAAAAACTTCCCCCAGGAGAAAGTTCCAGGAGGAGGACATGAAGAAAGCTATTAAAAGTCGAAGGGGAGGCAATACCCTGCTCCCATTCCTTTCTGTTCAGAGGAACTAGAAGTGGACATATTTTTCAACTGAGACAGGAATTTATGTAAAACAGGATTCCAGTGTTTCTCTCTGGGTGGCCACATACGATGAAACTATTATTAGTTGGACTTCATATCTCAGGTTGGAGATGACATTGAAAAAACACCCCACAACATTCACTTCCATTGGACTTGGCATAAGAACGTCAGACAGGGGAGAATACCTCAACTGGACTTGGCACAAGAAAGCCTGGCTAGGGAGGAAACAAGACAAATATGAGAATTTTCATGATGTCGGTATCTTAGAGTCTTTCAAAAAGGAAACTCAAGATATAGAATGCATTCATGTAGGGTGTACTACGAGCTCTAATACAGGGACGATAAACATGTAGGCCAACAACGAAGAAGAAAATACTTCCTTTAAACAAGATGAAGGTAATACCTATCACCAATATAGTTGAAGCTAACAGGGCATCACAGTTGATGGACCCTGCAGCAGAACAGGCCTGGGATGGTTGGGATGCTCAATGCTCAGGTCGTTGTCTGCATTTCACTTCGAACGATTTTAGATGTGTAATACAGCTGTGTAAGTATACTTCTACAAGAAGCGATGCTAAATCACAGCTCTTGTGGAACCACATTATTTCTCAAAGCTGGACAACTTCTACTAGCCTAATACTTTCAAGCACAAATTCAAAATGGGACTCTGTTGGAGAGGAACTCCTCAAGATAAATAAAAATCGAGAGAAGGAAACTCTAAAATCAGGAGGGAGTAAACGGGAATCCTACCAAGAAAGAGGCGAACACAAGTTGTATCCATCCATCATGTGCCATGCCGGTAAGCGTAGGCGGTCATGATTCGCCATTTCACTCGATCACCAGAGCCGTGGATCAGCTCAGTGTTCTTGTCTCGACCATGCCACGTTGTCAAGCCGTCCATGTATTTACTCAAGCCATCCATGTATTTACTTCTCTGTCTTCCCCTTGTACTCTTCCCCTCGATCTTGCCAGTTGCCACCAAGTCCTATAATTTATTTCCTCTCATATCATGTTCAAAAACATTTGACTGTCTACGTCTAATTTCTCTAATTAGTTTACGATTATCAATTGTTTCTTGTAGGACTTAGTCGTTGGTTTTTCTGTCTGTCCATGGTATTCTTTGCATTCTCCACAGAAACCACATTTCCACAGCCATTAGATGTTTTTCAGCTTGACTGCTCATTGTCCACGCTTCACATCCATGCAAAAGTGCAGGCTCTATGTAGTACCTCAACACTCTTTTTTTCTCGTTTCAGTTGACATATTTTTATTGGTCACTATATTTTCATCGTGCTAAAGGAGGTTACTTTCGCCATGGCGATTCTTGTTCTAATCTCTTCAAGGCACCTCCCATCAGATGTTATAACTGTTCCGAGATAATTGTACCGATTCATTTGTTTAAGAATATTCCCATTCAACTGTATATTACATTGTGGTATTTCGTTCTTGCGTGTCTTCGAGTGACGACCGTAATCTGTGTCTTCTTACAATGTAATTCTAATCCTAGTTGTTCACTGTGTGCAACAACCGCATCTACTAAATGTTGCAGATTCTGCTCATTGTCTGCAATCAATACGGTATCACCTACATACCTAATATTATTGATGTTTCTTCTTCCAATGATGATTTCTTGCATATCTTTACATTTCTGAAAACAGGGAAAACAGATCTGGAAACATTACACATCCCTGTCGCACACCGACAATAGGCTGATATTGATCTACTTCATTATTAATTCAGATGGCAGCTTGTTTCCGATATAAGTTTTTTTTTTTTTTTTTTAAAACAAGTCTAAGGTTTTCCCCTGCAATTTGTAGATCTGCACGCATCTCTATCACGTTGAGATGTCTTACTCTATCGAAAGCCTTTGTGAAATCAATAAAGCAAAGACGGATATCTTTATGTACTTATATAGAACGTTCAATTACTGTTCTCAATATGTAAACAACATTTACTGTACCATTGCCTTCTACAAACTCACATTGTTCTTCTCCAATTTCGGATTGTATTTTCTTACTAACTCTTTGCATGATAATTCTTAGCAAAATCTTCGTGTTATGACTCATTATACTAATTGTTCTATGTTGATCACACTCCAAGACTCCTGATTTCTTGGGATTGCAATAAATACAGAATTACATAATTCATGAGGTATATATTCAGTATCATATATTGTGTTCAGCAGCCTGGTGACTTGATCTATTCCATTTTCTTCTAAAACATTAATCATTCCTGCTGTGATGTCTGAATCGGGGGTCTTGCCAGTTTTCATATGTTTAAGAACATGCTGAACCCCGATCTTAATAATTGATTGTCTTTCAATATTATTTCGAATATCATACTGTTCTTCTCTATTATCATCATAGCGGTTTTTCACATAATCTGACCATAAATGTAATATGTGATCTGTTTTTACTATGATTTATCCACCTTTTGTTTTTAGGCAGCCCGCTGATGTACATGTTCTTTTATTAATAAGCTTCTAAATTCTTGTGTGCATTAATTTGGTGGTTGTACTGTTGTGTTGTTTTTCAATTTCTATGCAATATTTCTCAAGTGAATTCTCTGTGAATTTCTTCATATTTGGCAGGATTATTTGTGTTATGTCTTCTTGTTTCCATTAGCTGTAAAATGTCTTCAGTTATCCTTGTCTTACGACCCACATTCTTTAATTTTGGAATTGTTGTTTCTACAACCAAACTGATTGAATTCTTCAATATTACCCATTGATCATCCACATCTTGAAATATGATCTCTAGATCAGACAGTATATCAAATATGTTCTTTACCTCTATGTTAAATTTGTCTTGTATTACCTTTTCATTTTTCAATGTTCAGGGATAACATTTAGTGTTATCTGGTGAAACTTGATTTTCTTTAACTTTACCTTCAATGTTCCTGTAATAAATCTGTGACCACTGTAACAGACTGCACTGGGAACTGTTTTTGCGATTGTTAACGCATTTCGAAACTTTCTGCTAACCAGGATGTAATATATCTGGTTTCTAATTCTCCTATCAGGACTCCCCCATGTCCATTATCTTCTTGGATGGAGTTTAAACCATGTATTTCCTACAATCATTCTCTGCTCTTTTGCCCTTTCTACAAGTTTGTATCCGCTTTCGTTTTGCTCTCCCAAACCATAGTTGCCTACTGTATGTCAATCGCCCTAATTTTCACTTTTGCATTGAAGTCACCCATTATGATATTTATTCCTGAATTTCTACATTTCTTCATAACAGACTCCATGTCATTATAAAATGCCTCTATACTATCTTCACTGCATTCAACTTATGGTGCATATATTTGAATGACGTTTATGTTAACAGTTCTGTCGATTACTTTTACCAATAGAACCCTGTCTGACACAGTCGAATATTTTTAAATAGATGTTTATTATTCCCTATTCAAGATAATTGCTATACCTCTTTGCCCTTCTTCCCCCCCCCCCCCCCACCCAGAATAAATAATCTTACAATATTAACTGGGCATAATTCCTGCCCCTTCCTGTCTCATCTCGCACATCCCTAATATATCCATCTTCCCTCTTTCCACCTGTTGTTTGATGTTATCTAATTTTCCATCGTCGCTTAACGTTCGAACGTTCCATGTTGCTACTTTCAATGTCCCTGTCCTTTTCTCGTGATGATATGAATTAGGCGAATCATGATAAACTAGGCAACTTTAAAGGAGGTAGTTTGCCGTTGCTTTCCTTCTTGGAAGTGACTATACTGGCCGGGTGCCATAGCCATTGTCTGGTTAAAGAAACACTGAGACCATAACCAACTACGATCTTTCGGCTGCCCTCAAAATGTCATTCACCACCGTGGTTTCTTATGCATAAATTCTGAAAACGAATACGAAATAACACATCCTCCCCAGAAATACACAAACCCTGCGTCCTCTGAAGAAAGAAGCGTAACGTCGTCGCCATTTTACCGGAAGCATACAAATAATAAAAATATGATGTTTAAGAACTGTCCTGCCAAAAGGAGGAGATTGAAAGATCTTAGCATGATCTATGGCCGACGGAGGAAAAGAACAAGGAGTAACATTACTGCGACCAATTCATTTATGAAAACAATGATGGCACTCCCTATGCTGATAGGACAATGCCCAGTGATAGAGTGGACAATAACAGTCTCTCCTTGGTGCAGAAGACCGGACATTACCGAGAAATAGCCCGCAAATCCTTTATAAAACAGGGATAAAAGATAAAGAAGTTTTGTCCTGGTTTGATGGACATGAGATATCTATTTGGACTCTTGAGACAACCCACGACCACAAGGAACATTGGAAACCCAGACTTGGAGAAAGTTGTGGAATGGAGAGCACTTAGATACATTCTTGAATGTTGTCGATGCTATGTTATAGGCTTCATGTTATACTTACTTACATCGGGGAGCTATGTGAAGAAACGTCTCAGCAAGTTATGAAAGACAAAGAAATTGAAGGCAACTTAAAGGAGCACCAGTTAAAGATATAAAAATGGACTCCGAAATCGCTTACGCCAAATTGGCATCAACGACTTTGGACCCCATCAAAGGATACCAGGGTATTATTAGAAATTTTACTTCTGATGACTCCATTTCAGCATGGGTCACACATTTTAAAGTGTTGATGAAACATCGAGAGGTTCCCATCGAAGACTGGGCGACACTTTTCCATAAGCATCTCCTCCTTGAATCTTTACAGGTGGTGGCAGTCACTCCTGAAAACATCCGTAGAAATTAACAGTACGTTAACTATAGAGTTTTCAGCCACTTTAGCTTACACCAGGCTTGTCTACGAACAGCGTACAGGTCTCTCACATCGAAGGATAATCAGTCCTTCCTTGATTTCGCCTCGGAGACTAAGTCGCTATTTGATAAATGGATAAAGTCGGCGAATGTCGTGAAAAACTTCTATAAACTGAGAGACCTCATGCCGAGGGACAAGCTTATCTCAGCGGTGCCTGATACTTTGGCTACACGTGTTATAGAAATAATTGTAATATTGTACAAAAGAGGGCGTATAAAGGCGATGCGTATTACAATGCCCACAGAGAAGTCATTGCCGAATGCGCACAGCCCGATTTGGTGATAGGAGCTCCGTCTGCCAGAATCTCTCAATAATAATCAAGCGACACAACAACCATATGGCCTAAAATGTCATACCAACCAAGATACCAAGGTAGATCTAATTCACAAGGAAATCCATATACAACAAGAAATGATACTATTATTGTTTGTATATTTTGCAGGAATTCACGCGTATCACTTGAGATGTGTGAAAAATACCCGAAGTATGAATCTTATCTTAAAAACGTGTCGTTAAAAAGAACTAACAGATATATTTTTATAAGACTCAGTTGAAATGTTATATTTGCAAGAGGTTTGGTCATCTTGCTAGAACTGTAATATTAAAGACATGTAAAAAGAGACCAATATGGTAAAAATCATATGACGCAGATGACGAAGATGAAGTCAATGCATAAAAGTTGTGACATCCTAACGATAGCAGCTGTGAATATGTAGAGAATATCACTAGGACGAAAACCTGGCGTGTTGTCATACTGTGCCCCTTCAAGAAGCGAATTCCGTGAGCATTCAGAATGGCAACTTAAAAATCAATAAGGGATTTGTTGATGGACGGCCAACAACTTGCGTGAGAGACTCTGGTGCTTCCATCGCAGGGGTAGACTGGAGACTGGTAAAGACGGGGATTAAATGCACAAGAACGTGATTTTCAGGAAGTTTGTGGGTACACTGGAAAGATTCAGAATCGCATGGGTGCAGATAAGCTGCCCGTACTATGAAGGCAAAATCAGAGAAGCAGTATTTCTTCAACAATGCGCGGGCTTCCTAATTGGTAATGTACCCAACGTCAGAGATTACTGTGAGGGAGAGGCGCAACGATGGGATGGTAGACAAGTGTCAGCAAATGCAGTCACAAGAGGGCAGAATAAGCGAAACGAAGATCAGTGATTACCAAATAAGAATAAACGGTACGGAAACAAAATTTTATATAAATATGTTAAAATAATACTCTGAATGACAGACAGACACAACACTGACAACGGAAAAACCTGCAGTCATACTTTCGTCACCATGCTCTGTTGTTAACGAACAGCAAGAAGATGCATTTGTGCCGAAGATTCCTACACCAATTAGCCAAAGTACAGACAGCTGGAGATCAATCCACATTAATACAGAACTATCTAGTAATGATATAATTAAACTCAAGGCAACACTTGAGATATGTAAAACCATTTTCTCAGACAGACCTGGAAGAACTTCGTCTATCGAGCATAACGTTACTCTAATATCCGACACACATGTCAAGATAAAACCATATCCCACCAAAGTTTACTACTTTAAAAAAGTCACATCTGAAATATCTGAACTGGAATAATATGGCATCATTAAGAAATCTACTTCCAACTATTGTTCATGCCATATAATTGTAAAGAAAAAAGACAATACACTAATGATTTACGTTGACTATCACAATATCAACGCATTAACCTTATTAGATGCAGAATCCATGCCCAATGTGGATGATCTCATTGATGGCATGGCATAATCTATTTTTTTCTTTCTAAAATTGATTTGACAAAATAGTATTGGCAGAGTTCAATGTCGAAATCGTCTATGCATATAACTGCATTCACACCCCTTTATGCCTTTATGAATGTGCCTACATGCCTTTTGGATCACAAAATGCACCAAGCACATTCATGCGAATGATGCACATCATGTTGAAATGCATAAAAAATATAGCGACCTATATGGATGGCATATGTATCCATACTATCACCATCGATGACCACATTAAAATCCTGGAACAGGTATTCCAGAAAATTGAATCACGTGGTCTGAAAGCAAAACCAAGTAAAATCGAATTAGAGTTTTGTGAAGTTCAATTTTAATGACACAGAATATCGAACAGTGTTAGGAAAACTGACCCTAGCTTGGTCATTAAAATTCTTGAAATTAAAGCCCCGACTAATAAAAAAAAAAGAATTAGGAGCGTATTAGGACTGATCAATTACTACCAAAAATTCATTCCTAACTTTGCTGACATGACAGAACAATTCTCTAAACGTTTGGAAAAAAAAGGACAACCGACAAAAGTCAACTGGACAGAAAAACATGAGAAACTTCTCAAACAAATTAAAAACTGATTCAGCAAACAATAGATATTAAAACTACCTGATATAACTAAAGAGTTCATCTTGCAAACAGATGCTTGTTCAATGTCATTTCTGCAATTCTCATACAATACCACGACGGAAGACTTCTTCTTATTCCTTACACTATTAGGAAACTTACAGATACTCAGAAGAAATACTCTATCACTGAATTAGAAGCTCTAGCACTCGTATAAAGTGTAAACAAATTCTCCAAGTACTTATTAGGAAGAAAGTTCCTTGTTCTCTCAGACAATAAACCACTTAAAGTTTTCAAGAAATGTTACCAAAAAAAAAAAAATAATAATAATAATAAGAATACACAGATGATCTTTGTTGCTACAAGACTATGACTTCGACATTTGTCATATTCCAGTAAAGACAATAAATTGGCAGATATACTTAGCAAACTGTAATTTGACAACTGAAGAATTACCAACTGATAACTCACTAAATAACTAGAATCACATTATCTGGTACACACAATGTTATATAATCATTCACCAAGAGTGCCTATTATCCCCTAGTTCTTGGATCACTGGACGGATTACAGTCAAGTCAGAAACAAGCCACTTGATGCATGTATATTATAATTTTGTACTTTTTTCTTTTCTTTATTGAATTACGTTATAATGATATTGTATTTTAATTTGTAAAATTTCAGACATTGTAGAATCACAGGTTGGATTAGGTATCGTAATACAATATCACAATGAGTACTATAGACACTGTATACCGAAGAAAGGAAGGTCAAATTTAGAACCACTTGAGGACGACCATCAACCAAGTCAAAAATAGTATTTGATATAAATTAAAGCATTTGTGATCACGAATAAAGAAAATTCATCACTAATGTATTACATCCATTCATACATGATTATTATTATATATTATTAATTTTTATTTTATATTATATTTATTCACAATATTTTCAGGTGTAGATAATATATTATTATTATTATTCTTTCTTTGGATGTGTGAATGTTGATCATTTACCATCAAACGAAATTCCACATCTTATTATATAGTACCACGAATCACCAATTTATCATGTAAAGCAACATTGGACATTTATTTTCTTGAACTGCATATAATAATTTCATATATCTTAATTTACAGGTAAAATTACATTATATGCCATCATCACATTTGTCAGCCTTGTGGGAGCACGTGTATACCTCGGAGGAGCAAATGGATCACCATATTCTGGTAAGAATGAGACAGCGAGGTGTGACGAGGGGATCTGGCCGACGCTCGGCGCTCAGAAGAAAGGCGAGACGGACATATAATCAGATTGCTACTGGAACTATTGGTGTTGGAACTCTTCACAGGCTGCCGAGGATGGGGACGGAGTGCTTATGGGAATGTCCCGAATGCTGTGATGTCGGTTCCTAAATCTATCAATCAATCAAATTATTCAATTTCTTGCACAAATATCACTATTGCACGGAAAGATGTTTTCCTTTGCTCATGTGATTGTACAACATTTCAATTCATCTTTTGCGAACTAGTTTAATAATATTTATTCAATGCTACGTTCACGTGGGAATGAAAATCAGTTGATGTAAACTATTTTCTTAACCGTAATAAATGGTCGTCACTGGTAAGAAGGAAGAAGGTTTGGCAATTGTAACAAGAACTTGAGTTGGTAGGAAGCTTGTGTTGTAAAGTGCTTTCTTAGTAGTTATTGATACATGTTTGTTCTGTGGTATTGGTGCCATTTGTCCAAGGCGTTGGTTTGATTTATTGCATCTATTTTCGATATCGTCTTCTGATTTGTCATTTGATTATATTATACTTCCTAGGTACTTGAAACTCTTTACTTGTTTCAAGGGATGTTCGTTTAGGTGAATCGTTGTTGCTTTTTCTTCTTTTGTTATAGTCAATACCTCTGTTTTACTTGTGCTGATTTTCATGTTATGTTCACTACACATTTCGTTTAGACTATTCATGTGGTCTTGTAATTGAGCTTCTGATTTTGCTATTAGTGCTTGGTCGTCCGCAAACTGGAGTTCTCTAATGGTTAGATCTGCAGATGGTTTTTTTTTATGTTCTCGTTATGCGGTGTTCTTGCGGTCTTTTTTTTGGCTGGTTTCTTTACATATGTTGTCTATATATGTTATAAACAAGAGAGGGGACAGGATACAACCTTGTCGTACTCCGTGTCACCAACTGGCTGGGGTTAGATCCCAGATGGGCAACCACTCAGCCAAATTCGTTTTCTTCTACTGGTGTTTAGTTCTGGATGCAGTTTGAGATCCCCTAACTCTGTCAAAAGGGACTAATTACCACCCCAGATCCCAGAGAGAAAACGTGGAATAGATGTCTGTTATGCTGATGACACTGTCCCTGATACTCAAGAAAACAGCCAAGAAGTGGCTCGTTGAAGATAGAATATATCTATATAGATTTGGCTGTACTTGGTATCACCAGAAGTGAGAAAGGAGGAGTTAAGCTATGCAACGTAATCTGGTTACTTATGACTGCATAGGCAAGGTACCTCCCTGACATATATTCCCACTTCTGGACAATATGTGTGAACCCCCACTAAATGTTCTCCAAATGTGTGTACATATTTAAACTACACAAACATTTATAAACATTTAGAATGTATACAGGACAACTGAGTTTAAAATACAACAACTGTGTTTATTATTTCTAGTCTTGATGATCATATGATGATGATGATTATATTATGGTATACGTAACTTAAGAGGTCACATAGGTCATGCTTCCCCCAGTGAGACGCAGTTCACTGTCAGATTGAAGGAGTCCTAAATTGGTCCCTTCACAAGGCTAAGTCACTTCCTGATATGGGTTGTTGACTGTCCATTGCTCCTAAGAGATCTGGAATGAAACGCACGGAGATGGGTAGTATCTACGTCTACACATCTCAAACACATATGTCTATACATTCATATAAACATACATTCAAGTCATAATATATGATGGTATGATGATATATGATGGCATGTTACATAAACATATATCAGTTCTAAATAATAAATATATATGTATATATTCATAAACCATTTAGAACAGTCTATAGCTCAAAACATACATATTCACATACATTTATGTAATGCAGTGTTTACCATATAAGTTCACCTCACTTACTCTCTCCCTTTCTCATTCATTCATACTGTCTTGTCGGAAGGGCTGGTCGCACAGTCCTGTCGAACATTAAATGCCTTCCCTGAATCTGTCTGGGATATTGAATGTCCTAAGTCATGTCTGTTCCTCATGCAGTCATCATGCAGATAAGGTGAACTGGTGCCATTCCTCAAACCAAGTGTTACCAATCTTGGTAGGCACTCAAAGTGTTGGTCCAAATAATCAATGTTAATTGGACGCTATCAAGAGACTGGTAGCTCTCAGGAATTTCTCCTAAGTAGTCAGTCTCCCCAATGTTTAACATCATACAGGATGAATCTAAATGTATCTCCTGTACATGAATAAGCCACACACTCATGTAGCTTGGATAATGGATTTCTCCAAATTATCACATACAACAAATCAGACAACCAAGTAGTGAATGAAAGAAGAAGATAGTTCTCAGTGAAATCGTAAAGCTAGAACTGGAACATTAAGTACAAAGAAAATCCACGAGTGTAAAGTTTGGGAGAATAAACAGAAACAGGAAACTATACAGGCCTTCAGACTAGCAGATAAACTCATAATAATGGTATTACCTGGGTTATAGCTAGGAAATTCCATCATAATACTTCGTACAGAAGTCCAACAGAACGAAATGTTAATATTTCTCCAGTAGGTATCCTAAGAATGCTATTGTAAATGCGTCTGAGGATTGTTGTCACTGCTCATAGTTTTATTCTCTCCGTTCCTGGCTAGTTTCCAGGTTGGCTAATTAATATGCCCCATATTCATTAACTCCACCTATTTTCCACATGGACTGTCGTTATTTCTGCCAATCAAATTGACCGATGCCCCGCCACATTCGTGAAACAATGAAACATGCTTTGGCGGTGATGCAGTTGCGTCATAATTACATTCCACTCTGCTATTGCCTCCTCCTTGGTTGCTGGCAATAATGTGTCAGCCATGTGTTCCTACTTTGCTACGTATTGCAGTGAGGTGTTAAGAATCTGGTCCTAATTGCTCCTTTGTGGTGGCAACTACAGACGTTGTCCCGGCTCCACAAAATCTGGACTTTTAGATAGGTGTTAGGCCTGCATTATATTGCCGTCTTTGGATCACACGGGTTTTCCCCTGAGTAGCACTGCCCTGTATTATTCCAGACGGGTCTGGCTGACCCTCTTATCTCCCATTCTGCCGTGGCTGGTTCACACGTTAGGTCCTGTTGAACTAAGGTGTTAGGTGTCTGTCCCTGTTACAACCACAGGATTAACACGTCAATCTCAACTGACTGGCTCCGCGATGTATCAACGTCGTCCCCAGTCTAGATTTCACACTTTGCCGTCTTTCTTTTCCCTTGTACTGAAAACAATGAGTTTTCAACCTTTGATAGCGCCCGCCGACTGGGGCCGTGGTGTCTGGGTTTTACATTTGATCTGGACATCAAAGCTTTCTCAGACCTTGCATTACAGAAATGATGGGGCGTGCGTGGTCAAAATGTATTTTTCTCTTGTTTTCAATCTCTGTTAGTTTTTCCTTATTCCTTGGTTGGGGACTCAGATTATTTTCTGGTGGACAATTATTCTTTTACTTAGAGAATGATATAATAATTCTGGTGCTGTCATGGCGTTTCGTCACATAGCTCCCCAATTTAAGTAGGTTCAGCAATGAAGCCTATAACAGCGCCTCGGCAGCATTCAAGAATGTATCTAAGTTCTCTCCCTTCTCGAACTGCCTCAAAGTCTGGGTTCCCAATATTCCTTGTGGCAGTGGGTTGTCCTATAAGTCAAAAGAAATATCCCATGTCCATCATCCCAGGATAAATCTTGCAAATCTTTGCTCCTAGTGTTGTGT
This sequence comes from Cepaea nemoralis, assembly GCA_014155875.1. Lineage (NCBI taxonomy): Eukaryota > Metazoa > Mollusca > Gastropoda > Stylommatophora > Helicidae > Cepaea > Cepaea nemoralis. The sequence goes on along the minus strand of JACEFZ010021781.1, from coordinate 100,038 downwards.
CGGATATCCGGGCTATTGCTCGGTAATGTCCTGTCATCTGGAGGTGTTACTTTTTCCCAGCCGGGAAATTGCAAAATGTATAACAAGATTCTCCTGTGCCGCAGAGAGACTGTTATTGTCCACTCAATTTCTGGCCCTTGTCTTATAAGCAGAGGAAGTGCCATCAGTGTTTTCTTAAAAGAATTGGTCGCAGTAATGTTGCTCCATTTTCTTTTCCTCCGTCGGCCAAAGATCTTAATAAAATCCTTTAATCTCCTCCTTTTGGCAGGAAATTTGCTAAACATCATAATTTCATGATGTGCATTCAACTCATACTTGCCTCTTTCTTGGTAGGGCGTCCGTTTACTCCCTCCTGATTTAAGAGTTTTCTTCCCTTGATAATTCTTTATCCAGGTGAGTTCCTCTTCAACAGAGTTCCATTTTGAATCTGTGCTTGAAAGTATTAGGCTAGCAGCAGTTGTCCAGCTTTGATAAATCCTGTGGTTCCCCAAGAACTGTGAATTTGTATCACTCCTTGTAGAAGAATACATAAACAGCTGTTCTACACATCCAACATTGGTTGAAGTGAAAGGTAAACAAGATCCTGAGTGTTGAGTATACCAACCGCTCTTGGTTTGTTCCGCTGCAGAGTCCATCATTTGTGATCCCCTGTTAGCTTCAGCTGTGTTGATGATAGGTATTACCTTCATCTTGTCCAAAGAAGTATTTTCTTCTTTGTTGGTAGCAGACATGTTTATCGTCCCTGAATCATAGTCCGTAGTATAATCTACATGAATGCTTTCTTTATCTTGAATTTCCTTTTCGAAAGACTCCAAGATACTGACATCGTAAGGATTCTCCTCCGGGCTCTCTTGTGCCAAGTCCAATTGAGGTATTCTCTCCCTGGTCTGGTTTTCTTGTGCCAAATCCAGTAGAAGTGAATGTTGTGGGGTGTCACTTTCAATGTCATCTCCCACCTGAGATAAGTAATTCATACTGATAATTGTTTCATCTTGTGTGGCCACACTGTGAGAAACAATGGAATCCTGTTTTACATCCATTCCAGTCTCAGTTGAATTCATTTCCACTCCTAGTTCCTCTGAACTGAAGGGATTAAGAGAATCGGGTAAGGTCTCGCCTTCGAACTCTTTAATAGTTTTCCTCAGGTCCTCCTCCTCATGGATTATTCTCCATGAAGTAGTCTCTTATGGTTGCTGGGTTGCCAAGCCAGCTAATCCGCTTTTATTGCGGTGTAAACATTTATCACATTTGTGACTGTTTACTGTACGCTTGGTACATCTTCCCTTCTTCTGTTTCTTTTCCGGAATTGAGGAGGGAAGCATCTGCCTTTCTGTGCCTAAGTTTTTGTTTTTCTGAGCCATGGGGATTTGCAAAGGAATGCCTGCCTCTTCTTTGTGACGGTCAGCCTCCCCGCTTTCTATCAGAGTTTCGGCTTGAGTGATTGGCTTTTCCTCAGTCGAGCTGGTAGATTCCTCCACGTTCAATGTTTCAATTTGCTTCTTCTTCATGTCATCTTCTTCAGCTTCGTGACGCATATCTGCTTCTAATTCTGCAAGTCTTTTCATCATCTGCTCATCTTCTTTGTCCCACCAATCCATTTCATCTCTAATAAATAGTTCTAGCTTCTCTCCTACTAAGCCGAGCCTTATGCCCCATCCTCTAGCGGACTCTAAGAAATCTGTGCGTGCATCCATGATCTCTTCTCAGCTTAAACTCAGGCAAGTGATTATATTATTACCCTACAGAGAGCTAGTCAGATTTATGCTAGAGCAGGATAGTGACAAGAGGAACTGACACTGCTATGAGAATGATAGTAGTGAATTTGAGTGAGAAAGTTGATGCAAAGCAGTCTGTCATACACTGAAGTAATTATGCATTATCATATTATTCATGATTAAATCAAATGATAAAGCATGTAATCAAAAAATCATCAAGTAAATCATCAATAAACTAATTAATATCACTAATTAATGTGATTATTAATTCTACAGTGGTGTATGATGTAAATTAACTCATATGATATTATCCATTATTAACTTTTTAACAAGGTATTTAAATTCTACAGACTTCCCTAGAAACAAATTCTTAAGTTAATACTTAGCAAATGTAATGGGTGAAGAATGAACGAATGGTTTATGAAAATCAATAGTCTAGAATTTATTCTCTGATTCTATCATGGACGAGAAGTCATAATGTGTCAAAATTTTGCCTACGATCGAGCAAGCTATTACATTAGAAATAAATTATAACTAACTAATGCTGCTAAGAATGTAAGTGAGAATGACCTAGGTTCTATCCATGGGCAAAACCAGAATAATACCAGACTAACAGATTTGAAATAGGTTCGTTCCTTGCAAGCGAACCAAAGTTTTCTAAGGTGTACTCCCGGTTTCTATCGCGGGCGAGCAGACCAATATGTCACCAACTGGCTGGGGTTAGATCCCAGATGGGCAACCACTCAGCCAACTTCGTTTTCTTCTACTGGTGTTTAATTCTGGATGCAGTTTGAGATCCCCTAACTCTGTCAGAAGGGACTAATTACCACCCCAGATCCCAGAGAGAAAACGTGGAACAGATGTCTGTTATGCTGATTTAAGACACTGTCCCTGATATTCAAGAAAACAGCCAAGAAGTGGCTCGTTGAAGATAGAATATATCTATATAGATTTGGCTGTACTTGGTATCACCAGAAGTGAGAAAGGAGGAGTTAAGCTATGTAACGTAATCTTGGAGACTCCCTGCTAAAGGGAATCTATAGTGATCGCATGTCATCTTCTGACAGCGTGTCAACTTCAATCGTTCCTCTACCAGGCGCTGACATTGATAGGCTTACCGCTACACTGCGAAAATTCCAAGTGAATGAGAGAATTAAAAAAGCGACAGTCCATATTGGTGTCAATGACATAATGGATAATAACATCATAAGCACCTCACAACTATCTACGCTGGAGGTACTGTTACGAAATAAATTTCCTAACTCATCTATGTTCATTTCATCCATCATTCCACCATGTTATGGATTCCAGCGTCGGACTGCCGATGCTGCCAATCTAACTTTGTTTAAATTTTGTAAAGACAATGCCATTAGTTTCATTAATAACACCCCGTACTTTACTTCGTCGTCCGGGGCTCCTAAGAAAAAACTATACAGGGATCAAATACATTGTTCCAAGCTAGGAAGTAGTATACTAGCGAAGAACATAAAATATCCTGAACGTGCACAACAACCAGCACCAGTTACAGGAGTAACCCGAACTTCACCCCCGGCGACAGCCACATCTAAGTGTTCAGAAAATGCTCCTTCTCTTCCTGTACCACCATTGCCTATACCCCAGGAATACAATGCCGTGGATAGCAACCCATGCTCCAATCCCAGTGTTGCTAACTATGATGGTTTGTTTCCTCCCTTGCCCATAAAGCAGCCTCCCCCTATTGTGTCAAAGGGGACACCGTTAAACAATGTTGCTGTGCCCCCGATGTATGCTTCTAATGTAGGCACTTCCAGTAACTCTCACAGCAGTGGTCCCTCGTTGGATGGTAATCTACACTCCTATCAGTGGAACCGCCAACTTCAACAGCTAATGCAATACAATCCTGCAGCCCTGCATCAAGCTTTCATGATGTCACTCCAGCACAGACATTTTCCTACCCCATCTAATAGTCTTAACTACTACTAAATAAAGTTTCAAAAACTCTGAAAATTTCTACCGCAAGCGACATCATCCTTTCATCGTGCAATGTTCGCAAATCACGATCAGTGGCTTCACAAAGATGGCCTACGTATAGGCCATCTCAACATCTATCATTTGCTCAATAAATTACCTGAGCTTTCGGTAATACTGTGCAAACAATTCCATGTGTTTGGAATCACAGAAAGTCGTCTCAACGACAAAATATCCGACTCTGAAATCACTCTTAAGGGGTTTAAAGTAATTCGAAGAGACGCAAATCAAAAATTAGAGACAGGTATTGCTGTATACATTTCCAATTCTCTCAACTGTTCCCGTAGAAGTGATCTCGAGTCAGTAGAGATAGAATGTGTTTGGTTAGAGGTGAAGCCAGCCAGCCAACAGCCGTTTCTCATTGGATACCTATATAGGAATCCGTGTGCTGGGTACAATTGGTATGACTGTTTCACTACAATGATGGATAGAGTGTTTACAGAAGGTAGAGAAGTCATGATATTAGGTGACTTTAACATAGATATTACTAAATCCAACCAGACATGGGACGATATCATTCTTTCTTACAATTTCAAACAACTAATAAACCGTCCCACAAGGGTTACTGACACATCCTCAACTATAATTGATCATATATATGTTACTTGTCCAGATAATATTATTGAATGTTCTGTTCCTGTTTGTACAGTTAGTGACCACTACCCGGTATGTTGTACATGGTCAAGAATTGGGTTCAAACCTCTTAAACATAAACATGTAAGTATCAAATTTAGGAATTTTAAAGCATTCAACCAAGATTTATTTTTGCAAGACTTAAGAAAAGCAGCCCTTGATCACGTTTACCAACTTCCTGACCCGGACGATGCATTAGCTTTCTGGACGAAGACAGTCTACAATGTGTTCGATAAACACGTGCCAATCAAAGAAGTTCGAGTCAAAAATCAACATAAATCCCCATGGGTCACTAGAGAAGTGCTGGAAATCATGAGAGAGCGAGATACAGCACACAAAAATAAAGACTTCATCAATTACCGCAGACTAAGGAATAAAGTTAAATATGAAATTCGTAGGATAAAAAAAGATCATTTTAAAAATTTGATTGTAGATAATTCAAACAGTACAAATATATGGAAGGCTATTAACTTGCTAACCAATAAGAAACGCCCTACAGAATCAGCAATACCAAATTCTATAACATGCGATGAATTCAGTTGGTTCTTTCAATCAGAAATAGAGAATCTAAAGTCTTCAATACCAGACTCATCGTGTAATTTAAGTTCACTGGCATCATTCTGTGAGGAGAAGTGCACCAGAAATATTCCCGATGAGATTCCTTTAATGTCTGTTGCAGACGTTTATAAATATCTCTTGAACCTCAAATCAACAAACTCACACGGCCTAGATGGTATCAGTAATAGAATTCTTCGATGTGCTGCACCAGTCATTAGTGAGTCCTTAACATTCATATATAACCAGTGCCTGGCCAAAAACTACTTTCCATCTGCTTTTAAAATTGCTAAAGTTTTTCCGCTAATTAAAAATGGCTCAATCGATAATAGCGTTTTGGGTAATTATAGACCTATTTCCTTATTATCGTCGCTATCAAAACCACTAGAAAAACACATTCATAAAATAACGTTACACCATTTAATTAACAACGATCTAATAATTAACAGTCAATCTGGGTTTCGACCTAAATATTCTTGCCATAGTGCTCTAACAAAAATGACCGATAACTGGCACTTAAACATCAACAACGGTAGAATTTGTGGAGCGGTGTTTGTAGACTTTAAAAAAGCTTTTGATATGGTAGATCACGATATTTTAATTAGAAAACTAAAGCAAATGAAGACAAGCACCAACATGGTGAACATAATTACGTCATTTCTATCCGACAGGCAACAAGTCGTGTCCTTCAACAACTGTCTATCAAGACCCACACAGCTTAATATTGGTGTGCCTCAGGGCTCAATACTAGGTCCGCTGCTTTTTGCAGTTTATATTAATGATCTTCCTTTATATATCAATACAACTTGTGATCTATTTGCAGACGACTGTACTATATATACTAGTCAAGAAAACCGTAGTGAATTAGAGAATTCTTTACAAAAGGAACTTGATAATCTTACTAGATGGAGCAATGAAAACCGCATGCAAATTAACATTGGCAAAACCAAATCCATGCTAATAACGACCAGACAAAAACTACAGACACTAGCCATAACTGGATCACCGCTCGAACTCCGCATGGGCACGTTACCTATAGTTAATGTGACTGAACATAAAACACTAGGGCTTTTAATAGACAGCCATTTGAACTGGAGCTCTCATGTTCACGCTCTTACCAAGAAAATAGCACAAAAAGTTTACCAACTTGCTAAAATTCAGCACTTCCTGGACGAAAGCACACGAAAAATATTCTATACATGCTATATCCAATCACATCTCGATTACTGTTCCACAGTTTGGGATGGTTGCCCTAAATCTAATTTAAAACGACTATGTTCTCTACAAAACCGCGCTATTCGTCTGGTTTCTGGCATAAAGCACGTTGAAAGTAATAATTTGTACAGTCATCTAAGACTTCTACCACTACAAAAGCGCTTCCTTTTCAACAAAGCCAAATTAGTGAATAAAATTATATCTCAAAATACCCCAGAGTATCTTCTGCCGCTGATTCAATCTAATGCAATGAACAGCAAGCGCCTAAATTTGTTACATGTCTCAAAGCCTAGATTGGACCTATACAAAACATGTTTTGCCTATTCTGGTGCTCACTTATGGAATCATCTGCCTCCAGATCTGAAAACTCCAATGAGTCCCTACACATTTAACCGAAAACTCTTTCAATACTTAATCCATACCGACTATATGCCACCATAATTCATTTACTGGTATAATTGTTCAGTATAATTGTTCATTATAATTGTTCACTATATATGTGTGTGCGTGTGGGAGCGAGAGAGAGAGAGAGAGAGAGAGAGAGAGAGAGAGAGAGAGAGAGAGAGAGAGAGAGAGAGAGAGTGGGTGTCAGAGAGAGGGAGAGAGTGAATGCGTGTGTGCATGCGTGTGTGTGGAGAGAGTGATTGAGCGAGAAATGGTGGGGGAATGTGTCAGTGCATGCATTCGTACGTGTATGTGTGAGAGTGAGTGAGGGAATGTGTGCGTGCGTGCATGCGTTCATGTGTATGTGTATGTGTGAGAGAGTGTGATTGAGAGAGTGAGTGTGTGTGTGTGTGTGTAGGATTGTGTGTTAGAGAGTGAGACAGTGGGAGAGTTGATGTGTTAGTGTGTGTGTGTGTGAGCGCGCGCATGCGTGTGAGTGTGTGTATATGAAAGAATACAGAGAGAGAGAGAGAGAGAGAGAGAGAGAGAGAGAGAGAGAGAGAGAGAGAGAGCTGAGCAGATGCATGTCATGTAACACGCATGTTATGTAACACGCGAATCCATATGTTTGTGTATTCTCATCTGTCATATTATCAGTTAAATACCATTTGATTTTATCATGCATAATATAAACTCATGTTCATTACTGTAGTTTGAGTGAGAGAGTCAGTGAGTGTGAATGAGAGACAGAACGAGTGAGCGTGAGAGTGAAAGAATGAGCGGGAGAGTGAATGTGTGTGTGTGTGTGTGTGTGTGTGTGTGTGTGTGTGTGTGTGTGTGAGAGAGAGAGAGAGAGAGATAGAGAGAGAGCATCACTATTTTTACGTCACATACATTTTATGTACACATTTTTCTCCATGTTTAACATGTTTATGAGACTGCTCATGACAAGTGTCAGTGTATGTGTGTGAGTAAAGTGTGAGAGTTTTTTCATACTAGTTTCAATACTAACGTGAGACATTTTGTATGTGTCTAGATGTGAGGAAGTGTGACTGTATGTGGAGGATGTGTGTGAGTGTGGGGATAAGTGTGGGTGGGGGTGTGTGGGTGGGGGTATGCGTTTGGATGGGTTGGGGTGTGTGGGTTTTGGTGGGTAGTGGTATTTGTGGGTGTTGGTGGGATGTGTGGGGGTGAAAGTAGGGGTGTTGGAATGGGTGTGGGGGATGTGTGTATGGGTGGAGGATATGTGTATGGGACGGATGCGGGGGATGTGTGTTTATGTGGGTGGAGATGTGTGGATGGTTTGAGGAAGTATGTGTGGGAGGCGGGGTTGTGTGGATAGGGGATTGTGTTGGGTTGATTGGGGATGCAAGGGCGGGTGGGGAGAAGTGTATGGTGTGTGGGTTTGAGATATGTGTGCGGTGTGTTGGTGGGGGATGTGTGAATGATGTGTGGGTGGAGGGTATGTTTGTGGTGGTATGGGTGGAGGATAGTGTGTGGTGTGGGGGATGTGTGTGATGGGTGCGGGGAATGTGCATATGGGTGGGGTATATGTGTGGGTGAGTAGGGGATTGTGGTGGTTGGGGGAAGTATGCGGGGGTGTGTGGGTGGGAGATGTGTGTGTGTGGATGGGGAATGTGTGGGTGGGGGTGTGTGAGTGGCTTAGGGATGTGTAGGTGGGTAAGGGAGTTGTATGTGTCGGGGTGGGATGTGTGAGTGGGTGGAGGATGTGTGTGGGTAGGGGTATTGTGATCGAGAGATGTTTGGTTGGGGGTGGGTGGGTGGGGGTGTGTGAGTGCGTAGTGGAGGATGTATGCGTGAGTGAGTGTGTTTGGTGGACGGGTAGGGAATGCGTGTGTGGGTGGGGAGTGGTGTGTGGTGTGTTGGTTGGGGATATTGTGTGAGTGAGGTATGTGTGTGTGGGTGGGGGATTTTTGTGGTGTGTGAGTGGGGGTATGTGGGGTGGATGGGTAAGGGTATCTGTGTGGGTGTGGGTGGGAATATTGTGTGGTATCTGGGTGGGGGATATGTGTGTGGTGTGTAAGTGGGGATGTGTTGGTGAGGGATATGTGTGTGTGTGGTGCGTGGGTTGGGAATAGTGCGTGGTAGGGGGTGTATGTGATGTGCGGGTGGGGGATTGCGTGGTGGGGGTTTAGGTTAAGGCATGTGTGGGTGGGTGGAAGTTGTATGTGTGGGTGGTGGGGTGTGTGTGTGGATTGGGGATGTATGGGTGGTTAGGGAGGTGTGTGTGGGTGGGGGGGGGGGGTAGGGACATGTCAGTTGGTGGGGATGTGTGTGTATGGTTTGGGGATGTGTGAGTGAATGTGCGATGTGTGGGTTGGTGGGGGATTGTGTGCATGGGTGGGGAATATGTTGTCGATGGAGATGTGGCTAAGGGATGGGTGGTTTGAGGTGTGGGTGGGGAGAGGATGTGTGGGTTAAGATGTGGATGGGCGTGGGATGTGTGGGTTGGTGGGGGAATGTTTGTGGGTGGCGAGTGTGTTTTGGTTGGGGGATCAGGTGAGGGCAGTGTGTGTGGGTGGGGGATGTGCGGGAGGGGGATGGGTCGGTTGGTGGGGTATGTATGTGTCCCTTGGTGTGCGTGTGTGTGGGTAGGTGGGGGTGTTTATGTGTCCCTTGGTGCGCGTGTGTGTGGGTAGGTTGGGTTGTGTGGGTGGGGTGATGTATGGATAGGTGGGAGATGGGCTTCATAACATGGTAATTAGCCTTGTTTATGTTTACAACATTCATTTCACAATGTTTATTTTTCTTCCTATGTAAATGTATAATGCTCTTGATGAACGAAAGACGAGTGATTGAAAGGGCCGAATGTAAGACGGGCCTGCGCGCCCAATTTGTGACCCTAATAAAGTTGATTTGATTAAGTTGATTTGATTTGACTGCATAGGCAAGGTACCTCCCTGACATATATTCCCACTTCTGGACAATATGTGTGAACCCCCACTAAATGTTCTCCAAATGTGTGTACATATTTAAACTACACAAACATTTATCAACATTTAGAATGTATACAGACAACTGAGTTTAAAATACAACAACTGTGTTTATTATTTCTAGTCTGGATGATCATATGATGATGATAATTATATTATGGTATACTTAACTTAAGAGGTCACATAGGTCATGCTTCCCCCAGTGAGACGCAGTTCACTGTCAGATTGAAGGAGTCTAAATTGGTCCCTTCACAAGGCTAAGTCACTTCCTGATATGGGTTGTTGACTGTCCATTGCTCCTAAGAGATCTGGAATGAAACGAACGGAGATGGGTAGTATCTACGTCTACACATCTCAAACACATATGTCTATACATTCATATAAACATACATTCAAGTCATAATATATGATGGTATGATGATATTTGATGGCATGTTACATAAACATATATCAGTTCTAAATAAATAAATATATATGTATATATTCATATCCATTTAGAACGTCTATGGCTCAAAACATACATATTCACATACATTTATGTAATGAAGTGTTTCCCATATAAGTTCACCTCACGTACTCTCTCCCTTTCTGATTCATTCATACTGTCTTGTCGGAAGGGCTGGTCGCACAGTCCTGTCGAACATTAAATGCCTTCCCTGAATCTGTCTGGGATATTGAATGTCCTAAGTCATGTATGTCCTCATGCAGACATCATGCAGACAATGTGAACTGGTGCCATTCCTCAAACCAAGTGACAATCTTGGTAGGCACTCAAAGTGTTGGTCCAAATAATCAATGTTAATTGGACGCTATCAAGAGACTGGTAGCTCTCAGGAATTTCTCCTAAGTAGTCAGTCTCCCCAATGTTTAACATCATACAGGATGAATCTAAATGTATCTCCTGTACATGAATAAGCCACACACTCATGTAGCTTGGATAATAGATTTCTCCAAATTATCACATACAACAAATCAGACAACCAAGTAGTGAATGAAAGAAGAAGATAGTTCTCAGTGAAATCGTAAAGCTAGAACTGGAACATTAAGTACAAAGAAAATCCAAGAGTGTAAAGTTTGGGAGAATAAACAGAAACAGGAAACTACACAAGCATTCAGACTAGCAGATAAACTCATAATAATGGTATTACCTAGGGTTATAGCTAGGAAATTCCATCATAATACTTCGTACAGAAGTCCAACAGAACGAAATGTTAATATTTCTCCAGTAGGTATCCTAAGAATGCTATTGTAAATGCGTCTGAGGATTGTTGTCACTGCTCATAGTTTTATTCTCTCCGTTCCTGGCTAGTTTCCAGGTTGGCTAATTAATATGCCCCATATTCATTAACTCCACCTATTTTCCACATGGACTGTAGTTATTTCTGCCAATCAAATTGACCGATGCCCCGCCACATTCCTGAAACAATGAAACATGCTTTGGCGGTGATGCAGTTGCGTCATAATTACATTCCACTCTGCTATTGCCTCCTCCTTGGTTGCTGGCAATAATGTGTCAGCCATGTGTTCCTACTTTGCTGCGTATTGCAGTGAGGTGTTAAGCATCTGGTTCTAATTGCTCCTTTGTGGTGGCAACTACAGACGTTGTCCCGGCTCCACAAAGTCTGGACTTTTAGGTAGGTGTTAGGCCTGCATTATATTGCCGTCTTTAGATCACACGGGTTTCCCCTGAGTAGCACTGCCATGTAATATTTCAGACGGGTCTGGCTGACCATCTTATCTCCCATTCTGCCGTGGCTGGTTCACACGTTAGGTCCTGTTGAACTAAGGTGTTAGGTGTCTGTCCCTATTCCAACCACAGGATTAACACGTCAATCTCAACTGACTGGCTCCGCGATGTATCAACGTCGTCCCCAGTCTAGATTTCACACTTTGCCGTCTTTCTTTTCCCTTGTACTGAAAACAATGAGTTTTCAACCTTTGATAGCGCCCGCCGACTGGTGCCGTGGTGTCTGGGTTTTACATTTGATCTGGACATCAAAGCTTTCTCAGACCTAGCATTACAGAAATGATGGGGCGTGCGTGGTCAAAATGTAATTTTCTCTTGTTTTCAATCTCTGTTAGTTTTTCCTTTTTCCTTGGTTGGGGACTCAGATTATTTTCTGGTGGACAATTATTCTTTTACTTAGAGAATGATATAATAATTCTGGTGCTGTCATGGCGTTTCGTCACACTCCGGATCTTATGGTGAAGGGTTCTAAGTGTCCTCCAGTTGCTCTCACTATGCATTCACTGTTGTTGTATAAGCCTTCTACATAGGTTTGTTAGATGTGTACTCACTCCATATTGTTTAAGGATTTCCCACAGCTTGTTTCTATCTACTCTATCAAATGCCTTTTCGCGTTGGGAGGTTAAGATCAGCACCCACCAAAGCATCCCCCGTAGTGAAGTAACGCTAGAGCGATGGGACTAATTTCTAACAGAGAGGATAGGTCATTGGAAGCCATAGTGACCCAAATGAACTCGGAATGCCTAGGGAAATCCCGGGTATATTGATGAATCCACACCTGTTTATTTATTGGCAAATTAAGGAGAACTGAAGTTGACTCATTATGAACCCCCACTTGTATCCATTTTCCCTTTAAGGTGAAACGGTTACAAGAATTTTGTTTTAATATGGAGTTCTCCTGAATGAACAATTTGGAACCTGGGAGCTTACAGTGGAATCAGGAATGTACTGTCCACTCGTGGTTACCCATCCACATACCGTTCCAAATTCTTCAAAATGTTAATTAATGGTTTAATTAAACATATAATTAAAACTGGCACATCACTAGTCATTCAATAAGAAGAGAGTTAAATTTCACCAGTGTAAAACCGAATAAAAATCCAATGGAAGGCAGAAACATTTGGTAGGCCATTGAACACAAATTACATATCAGTACACACAGCATATATAAATATATAAGTTAACATAGAACATTAATAACAATAGCTGGCACCGTGACATATGCATTGTTCATAAGGTCCCACACATAGTTCTCTTCACACAGCCTACTCCTCTCTACTGTCATTAATTCAGGTGGTAATATGATTGTTCTTCTCTATAAGATCCATGGTTCATAATAAAAGTATTATATGAAACGTCGACTAGAGTTCACATTTAATTTGTTCTCAGTCCTTGCTTCAATGATGATAAGAATCAATCTGTCAGGTGTTGACAATGGTTCTTCTCAGAATGGTTTTAAGGTGGTGGAATGAAAAGATGATGTCGAATGGACTTCCAAGTACCAATATAGCATCTTGTTAGTAGCTGAAGATATTGGGTTTGGCAGCTTCACTGTGGAATTTATTACCATTTTGGTGTACTATGAGTGACTCTAGGAATTAACAGACGCTGGGATGACTGTCCAATGCTCCGACCTATGCTGCTTTCCCTGGTTTTATCTCAGACTAATCATGTGCATAGTTTGTACTGGATTCGTCCATCTCTATTCATTGTCCATCCATCCATCTTCTCTTCTCATTCTATCACCCGCGAACACCGTCATTCCTCTCTAAATTGAATAAATATAATGCACCTATTCATATTTTGTCATACCGAATGTGCTAGTGCAGTTGACAAGAATGAAAAGCGCTACAGATAGAAGGTTTGAGAAAGAAGAAGAGCAAGGCAGTGTCAGAGGGAGAGATCTACTATTCTGTGTTTCTCCTCTGTACTGGAGCAACTCTGATAACAGGCAGACCATTTTTCTGTATTGCCACTACTTCTTGCCCTTGCTGTGTAGTGGTCTGAATGTGCTGGTGATCTCATATAAGACACATACATCAGAGAATGACAAGGTTTGAGAAGTCTGATAGAGAATAATGAGCAGGTACATATACCAAGGCTGGAACCTAGATAGTGATGTTACAGGATGACATCAATGATGGCATGATCACTGTTAAAGCTCATAATACTGATCAGAGCAGTACCAGATTATTTTGTTACCTGACTACAGTCTATGTTCGGTTCTCGAGAGCCTTTTGCTTTTCTCTCATCTCTTCATCTATTCTTCTAACTGGGGTATTGTATTCTGAACGACTTTGCCCCACAATGGTTAGAAGTTACGGTTCATTACAAAGCATATAATGAATATTTTGCATTTGTAATAGCAATTTTTATGGTCATGAAGCAAATGTACGAAGAATGCAGGTGAAATGTTCACACATGGAAATTCACACTGACTATCATTCATGAACCACAACATATACATAGATATGAGAATGACAGAGTACATAGTTCTCTCTCTCTCTCTCTCTCTCTCTCTCTCTCTCTCTCTCTCTCTCTCTCTCTCTCTCTCTCTCTCTCTCCCTCTCTCTCTCTCTCTCTCTCTCATACCAAATCAATCTTCTTCTTCATTGGCCTGAGTGCATATGTGTTTTGTCCCTTCAACTTAAGCTGGGGAAAAAGGGTTTGTGTCCCTAGTCTGGTCACATAAATTGACGTCAATTCGTCATGAGTGCAATGTATTGTATTCAATCATCAGGTAACTCTGAACGAAATATTACCACAGCATGATAATTTCAGCTGGATCTGAACACCAATTCTTCCAGTTGTGCAACATATATCTCATTCAATGCCACTCACAAATAGAGGTAGATAAGGAAAAATCTTTCCAACTAGGCTCATAAATAAAATAAGAGGCTAGGAAGTTTTCATGCTAGAAAAGCATGGCAATACTCAGACAGCTTCCTCTTACTGCATTTTATTTAGTGCACGAAAAATGCATTTCTCAAGAACCTGAAGATTACAGACTAGATTGAGCTGTTCCTTGCTGCTTTAATTAGTTCATTTGATATTTCATCTTGTACTGGTGATTTGTTCAATGGGGCTAATCTGATGGCTTCTATAATTTCTTATTTCAGTATGTCTGGTTCTAGTTCTTCGGTGGTATCTGTGTCGGTTTCTTGAATTCCTGTGACATCTGATGGGATGTTGAGAAGATGTTCGAAGTACTGTTTTCATCTTATTAGAATTTGTTTTTGTTCACTTATTGGTTCTCCGTTTTCATTGTTAATTATTTCAATTGGGTCAAAGTGTTCTTCTCTGGTTCTCATTGCACTTATCTTTTTTTATAGAAGTTTTTAGTTGCCTCCTTGTAGCTTTTATTTAGAGTTTCTCCATACTCCTCCCAGTCTTTTTGTTTTTCTCTCTTTTAGTCTATTCACATGTCTTCTCGCTATTCTATATTCTATGAAATCGCATTCCTGTTTGCTCTTCGACCACTTTTTATATTTTTCTTTTTGTCTTTTACAGCTTTCTTTACTTCAGCGTTCCACCAACTTGTTATTTTCTTTATCCGTGTTTTGCGTTTTTTCGTGGTTCCACATATTATCTTTGCAGTATTTAAAATGCATGATTTGAACATCTCCCATTATTCTTCCACTTCTTTCTTTCTATAGGTAATTTTACAAAGATTTCAGTTAGCTCTGTTTCATAATTTACACTCATTACCTCGACTTTGAGATTTTTAAAGTTTACTGATTCACATGGCATGTGTTTTCCCGGTCTTTGCTTCCTTCTACTGATGATTCTTATTGTGGCAACGATTGCTTTGTGGTCTGTGATTATATCTAAATTGGGCACTGCCCTTGCATCTAATATATTTCTCTTTCTGTTATTTCTTGTTAATATAAAATCAATTTGGCTTTTAGAATCTAGATCGTTTCATTTATACCAGGTGTATATTTGTGAATCTTTGTGTTTATAGAATGTATTTGGAAAACTTAGTGACAACTGGCAAGATCGAAGGGAACAGACCAAGAGGAAGACCGAGAGGAAACTACCTGGATAACTTGGCCACATGGCATGGACGAGACAGGAACACTGAGCTGATCCACGACTCTGGTGATCGAGTAAAATGGCGAGTCATGACCGCCCACCGGCATGGAACATGATTGATTGATTGATTTGTTATATAGAGGTCGTGTTGCCTGAATACCTCTATCAGTCTACTTCCGTTATCATTTCTTTCATTATGTTGGTCTCCAAATGCTTTTCTATGTGTCCTCTGTTGTGTCATAGTCTCACATTGAAGTCTCACATAACTATGATGTCCTGCTTATCGATTTGATTTAGCACGTCATGGATGTCTTCGTAGAAGTCCTGGCATTTTTTGCTCATTATTGCTTGTATTACATGGTGCGTATATTTGTACATATGTTGTAATTGTTTGCTCTTTTATTCTAACTGTTATGATTCTTTCTGATATGTATTTTATTTCTAGTATTCCCCTTGCTAGCCGTGGTTCAATGACTATTCCCACACCGTGTCTTGCCCTTTCTTGCTGTTCCGCTTCAGAGTAGACAAACGTATAACTGTGGTGGATCTCCTTGCATCCTTCTCCCTTTATTCTGGTGTCCGCTATTCCCATCAGTCCAATTTCCCTATCTTTCATTGTTTCTATAAGTTCTTCTTCTTTACTATTAAAACCGCAGACTGTGCCTATATTGTGCGTATATTTTGAATCGCCGATCTATCTCGTAGTCCATTAACATTGCCGGGTTTATATCCATTAGGGTTAGTCCGTTTATACTTCTTAGTTTTTCTACGAGCAGTATGAAGATCCCCCGCCGGCTTGCTAGGCCATTCGCAGGTTTAGGACAAAAATCTGACCATAGGGAGTCAATCTCTTATGGCGAGCCATATAGACCGCAAGAACACTGCATGGCGATAACACAGAAGAAGAACCATCTGCAAATCTAACCATTAGAGAACTCCTGTTTGCGGACGACCAAGCACTAATAACAAAATCAGAAGCTGAATTACAAGACCACATGAATAGTCTAAACGAAATGTTTAGGGAACATAACATGAAAATTAGCACAAGTAAACCAGAAGTATTGACTATAACTAAAGAAGAAAAGGCAACAACGATTCACCTACACGAACATCCCTTGAAACAAGTAAAGAGTTTAAAGTATCTAGGAAGTATTGATTGATTGATTGATTGATTATTGATTGATCGATTTACGAACCGACATCATAGCATTCGGTGCATTCCCATATGCGCTCCGTCCCCATCCTTTGAAGCCAGCGAAGAGTTCCAACACCAGTAGTGCCAGTAGCAATCTGATTATATGTGCGTCTCACCTTTCCTCTAAGCGTCGAGCAAAGGCCAGATCCTCTCGTCACTCCACGCTGTCGCATTCTTGCCAGACCATGGTAATCCATTTGCTCCTCCGAGATGTACACGTGCTCCCACAAGGCCGCAACCACGTCTGCCTTATCATGGATCAATACTCCACCACGTTTTGCAGAGCCAGCGAATCTGTCTGCCTGTTCATTCCCTAGCACACCAGCTTGCCACGGAGAAAAGATCCAGACGATGCTTGCCACCCGTGACTTCCGAAGCAAAGCAAGCCACTCGGCACGAAGCTTGCCTGTCATCACCATACTCAGCATGCTTTCTGAGTCAGTTAGAATCACGATGTGTGTGTATCGTATTCTCCATCCAGTGGAAAGCTGCACTGACTGCCTCCACCTCCATTCTTACATATATCTAGGAAGTATAATATCATCAAATGGCAATTCAGACGACGAGATCGAAAATAGATGCAATAAGGCAAACCAACTCATTAGACAAATGGCACCAATACTAAAGAACAAACATGCATCAATAACTACTAAGACAGCACTTTACAACACAATCTTCCTACTAACTCTATGTTACCAATGTCAAACCTGGACAATGACAGAAAAAGAGAAAAGAAAATTCACAACAACAGAAATGAGATCCCTGAGAAGAATATTCAATGTATCAAGAAGAGATAAGATCAGAAATGAAGAGATCAGGACTATAGATGGGGCTATAACTGCACTAGATTTTATTAGACTGCAGCAAATCAAATGGTTTGGCCATGCAAGTAGGTTACCAACTAACAGTATACCACAACAAGCAATGATGTACAGACCAGAGGGAAGAAGAGGAAGTGGCCAACCACGTAAACGATGGACGCAGGGAATAAAAGAGTCCTTCGGAATATCAATACAGTAAGCCCACAAGCAGGCACTCTCCCGCTGCTTATACTTCACCTCAACACCGCAAGGTACAAGAGGAACATGATGAGATGAGATGAGATGAGCTCATAGGGTTACAAATGAAAACATTAAAAACTAAAGATGGTGGCTAATAGTGGGTGTAGTGGTTAGGATGTGTTTGCATATGCGTGCGAGAGGGTGTGATAGGTTTACAGTACGTTCCACCGGATGAGGGAGTGGCTGTTAAGTGGGTGTAAATCGGGTTTTTCAATGTCATGGAGATGGACGGGTCGAGTCGCGCAGTAGCTGTGGGGTGGAGACGTGGTGGCAAAGTGGTTAGCGAGGAGACCGAGTAGGCTGAATGGTAGAGACGGAGTGGCAAAGTGGCTAGCGAGGAGGTCAGCGTGGCTGAAGGTTGAAGATATTCTTGAAAAGTGACTCGCGAGGAAGTCGGCGTGGCTGAAGGGTGGAGACAATTGGGAAAGTGACTGGCGAGGAGATCGGCGTGGCGTCGACGTTTCGGAATATATTATTCCCATTTGGTTAACAAATTATCTTACTTTTTATAGGTTTGGATGAGGTATTTATAAGCTTGGTTGAAATATTTCTTTACACGACCAACATATTTTTCCCGTTGTCACATTTTTCTGCTTTTGATAATTTCGGACGCAATATTTCTTTACTTGGCCAATATTTGTTTTTACATTTGGTAACAAAGGCTCATGCTTTTAAAAATTTGGAAGCGATATGTATAAGTTTAGTTGAAATATGTTTTACATGGCCAATCTCTTTCCCATTTGGTTAACAAATTTTCCTACTTTGTATAAATTTAGATGAGATATTTATAAGTTTGGGTGAAATATTTCTTTATTTGACCAATATTTGTCCCGTTTACTTAACAGTTTCCTACTTTTTATGAGTTGGGACGCCATATTTCTTTACTTGGCCAATATTTTTCACATTTGGTTAACACGTGGTCCTACTTTTTATAAGTTTGAACGAGATATTTCTGTACTTGGCCAATATTTTCCCCTTTAGGTTAACAAAATTGCCTATTTTTAAAAAATAAGTTTTGAACAATATATTTCTTTTCTTGGCCAATATTTTTCACATTTGGCCAACAAAATTTCCTACTTTAAAAAAAAAAAAAAAATTTGGACGAGCTATTTATAAACAAATTCAACAAATTTCAGCGAAGCAACATAACATTTAGAGCCAGAAATCTGGTTCTGAAACAACGGGAAATTTTACGATGGTGGTTTGTCGGACCGCCGATCAACCGTTCTAAGCCGAGCTAGAAAGAAACACGTCTCGCCATCTTGACCTAAAACCGAACAGCTTCACATACCTAGGAAGCAAAATGACATCCACAGGGGACTCAACACCAGAAATATCATCTAGAATCGCACTGGCATCTAGTGCCTTCAATAAATTGTCAAACATCTGGAAGTCAAAGACACTCAGCAAACACACAAAACTTAAAATCTTCAACTCTTGTGTGATTCCAGTGTTAACGTATGGATGTGAAAGTTGGAAATCAACGGTAGCTTTAGATAAAAAATTAGACAATTTTGAGAACAAATGTCTTAGAAGACTTCTAAACATCCACTGGACAGACTTCAGAACCAATTCGCAAATAAGACAAGAGACTAAGCAAGATACAGTATCCAATTTCATAAGAAGACGCCGTTGGAACTACATCGGCCATGTACTCAGAATGGACAAGACAAGACTCCCCTACCAAGCCCTCATATGGTCACCGGTAGGGAAAAGAAAACGGGGAAGACCAAGAGAGAACCTGCGTAGAACCATCATTAGAGAAGGCTCATTCAATGGCCAAGTAAATATCCAAGATCTACAACAGATAGCAGCGAACCGCCAGGCATGGAGAGACAGGACTTCTGCCCTATGCGCCGCCTCAGGCTCAAGAGGAAAGACTAACTAATTTATAAACGACATGTTTACCATTTGGCTAACAATATTTTCTAATTCGTCGATATTTTCCCATTTGGCTTACAACTTTCCCCATTTTGTATTAGTTTGGATGAGATATTCCTTTACTTGGCCAACATTTTTCTCATTTGGCTAACACATTTTCTTACATTTTATAAGTTTGCACACTATATTTCTTTACTTGGCCAATATTTTTCACATTTGGTTAACAAATGTTCCTACTTTTTACAAGTTTGGATGATATATTTATAAGTGTGTTTGAAATATTTCTTTCCTTTACCAATATTTTAACATTTGGTTAACAATTTTCCCACTTTTTATAAGTTTGGTTGAGGTAGTTATAGGTTTTGTTGAAAAATTTCTTTACTTGGTCACTATTTTCTCCACACTTGGTTAACATTATTTCCTAGTTGGTCGAAAATTTTCACATTTGGCAAAGAAAATGTTCCTACGTTTTATAAATTTGGTCGTGATATTTCTTTACTTGGCCAATATTTTTCACATTTGGCTAACAAATTTTCCGATTTTTCTTAACTTTCCTAATATTATTCCCTTTGTTTTTAAAATGTTGCATATCCCTTGCAGGACGTTGTAGTTAACACCGGCGTTTTTCAGCTGCTGTAGATGTACTAGGCAAGATTACGCTCAGGAGTTTGCCATTGCTTTCTGAGCGACCGGCTAACATACCCCGTAAGTTACCAACGAGGCCAGAACCGCTACCGATTCTCGCGCAAGTTACGTTCCTCACGTGGATATAGGGATTACGTAAAAGACGTTAACTCTTGGCCAGGAAGACCGGCATTTTCTCATTAGGTTAACACATTTTACTTTTTTTAAAAATAGGTTTAGGCGCAATATTTGTTTACTTGGCCAATATGTTTTTCCCAATTGGTTAACAAATTTTCAATTTCTTTTTAAATAAATTTGGGCGAGATATTTCTTTACTTGGGCAATCTCTCCAAAATCTCTCAGCCGTAAGCAGATAGAAAGGATGGAGAGGATACAGAATGAAGCTATGCGCATTATTCTTGGATGTTCAAGAGATACAGCACGCAGGGCGATGCGCTACCTTCTTGATTTTCCAACCATTGAAGATATAATACAAGTTTGCAGAGCACGCGCCTACCTCATAGTTAACGAAACACACAACATCCACTGCATAGTGAAATTATGAAGGTGAAGGGTAGCAGGTTAAAAAGAGGACGGTCGTGGATGGGTCAAGCCGAAGACATTCTTCAACAGGTCTGTTCACTTGAGGACTTAGAACCTGGCGAGGAGTGGGTACAAGTGCCAACAGATTTCTGCACATTCTTTTCAGTTTGCATCCAACTAGATAGAAAATGCAGACAATGAAATTCGGCTGCTGTGGAGGCTGTGGAAGCGTTGATTTTCGAGAATTCACTAGACGGTGATGCTGTCATCTACACAGATGGGTCGGTGGTCCGACATGCGAGAAGCTCATGGGCCTTCACGGCTCGGGCCAGAGGGAGAATTGTGAAGGAGGACTCTGGCGCTTTCACTGAAACCACAAGTAGCCTGACTATGGAAGTCATGGCAGTAAGTAAAGCAATAACATGGCTCGAGACACAGACATTCACTAGGGCATGTTTCCTTTGCGACTCAATGAACGTGATCAAGAGGATAGAGGAGGGGTCGATCCGAAGAGAATGGAGTGGTCTCGGCTGGCAAAGATTAGTTTCATCTTCGTGCCAGGGCATGCGGGAGTACAAGGAAATGAGCGGGACTGACAAGCTCGCAGGTGAGGCTACTGTGGAGGGCGGACGCGCCATGGACCAGGCTGACATTCTGAATGCTCTACGAGAAGTAAGACTTTTGCGTGAACCAAGTGATGACTGTGAATCTACAACAATGGCCAGACTGCGAGAACAGCAAATTAAAAGAGGGGTGGCCAAACAAGAACACTACACAGGAAGCCAAAGAATATTGATAAACCAACACAGAACTGGCGTCGTTAGCCGCTACACGCTGCGGGATTTGCTGAGGAGGGGATCCGAGCATTTATGGACTGAATGGTTCGATGTGCAATGAGGATGATCTGTCGACTAACTAACTAACTAACTAACTACTTGGGCAATATTTTTCACGTGTGGCTAACAAATTTTTCTACTTTTTATAAACGTGGGCGAGATATTTCTTTACTTGGCCAATATTTGTTCCCATTTGGTTTACAAATTTGCCTTCTTTAAAAAAAAATAAGAATGGACGAGATATGTCTTTACTTGGGCAATATTTTTTACCTTTGGCTAATAAAATGTTCCTACTTTTTATAAGTTTGGAAGCGATATTTCATTACTTGGTCTATATTTATTTTCCATTTGGTTAGCAAAGTTTCCCACTTGGTCGATATTTGTTCCATTTGGCTAAGAACTCCCCCCTCCCCCCCCCCCCCAATTGTTTATGTGTTTACTTGGCCAATAATTTTTCCCATTTTGGCTAATAAATGTTCCTAATTTTTATATGTTTGCACGCGATATTTCTGTACTTGGCCAATATTTTTCCCATTTGGCTTACAAATTTCCTCTTTTTTAAAATTTGTATCGCTATATTTCTGTAGTTAACCATCGTTTTCAATAATTTTGCTAACAAATTTTCTTATTTAAATGTTTATGTGTTACAAAGAATCTATAATTGCGTCTGGGTGTGAACCGTGGCAATAAATAGCAAGCCTGAAAACATATAATGTAATTGGAAATGGGTCTCTGATGAAAGATATAATGACCCCTATGGGCAGAGAGAACAAAACAAAAGTATAAATACACGTGGTGGATCATCCTAACGGGTATACAAAGGAACAAGAGAGAGAGAGAGAGAGAGAGAGAGAGAGAGAGAGAGAGAGAGAGAGAGAGAGAGAGAGAGAGAGAGAGAGAGAGAGAGGGGGGATGACGGGTGGAAATTTTGAACTTTCAAAGCACTATTGAAAAGGTGGGGGAATAAATCCTCTACATAGTGGTTATCACGTGTTACGTACAGTGGTTCGACAACGGACAGGACATCTGTTTTGTAATGCCATCTTAACCACGTGTCTCGGATGTACCCTAACATATGTGACCGGATGAAACGCCATTTTTGACTGGATGTAACCTTTACTCAAGTGTCCCGGATGTACCCCTTAGACATGTCATCAGATGCAACGCCATCTTTGACCGGATGTAACCATTACTCACGTGTCCTGGATGTACCCTTAGAAATGCGACCGGATGCAACGCCATCTTTGACCTGATGAAACCATTACCCAATACCCCAGTTGTATTCTTAGGCACGTGACAGGTTGTTTATAGGTCCCAAACGTGGTCCGGTTGTAACCATTACCCACGTGTCCCAGACTTATCCGGAAGCATGACCCCCGCGTTATCCGGTCGTAGCCATTGGCCACGTGTCCCAGATGTATCCTTTAGACATGTGACCATTTGACTGGCTGTGTATTGGTCACATAGACCGATGACTATTATTGTATTTCCAATACACCGCCAATGGGATGACAGAAAGTGTTTACGACCCATCCACTAAAGGCAGTAATAACAGCCATTATAAAATGTTATCCGTTACTTTTCAATAGATGTATATCTAAAAACGCAAGGCCTTCTGACGATCGGATTTGCAGATATGCGTCGAAATGTTAGTGGTACACCTCCTTAACAGTGACGTCATCTTTACGTTCTCACTTTACACAGCACAAATACTTTTTTAAATATTACTTAGTAATTTAAGTTTCTCTTTTTAACTATGCAACACCGGAAGCTGTTACGTATCCTGACGTGTGAGCTTTGATAATTCCTTGTCTTAAGGTTGGCTGTGACGATACATAAGCGATATAAGAAAGTATTTCAGGTTTAAGGGCGATCCCGAAATATCAATGGATAACGACATGCCATACTACTAACTTTCACACATATGTGAAGTTTATGTCAAACTCTCGGAATGGTATCACCCAACTGTAATTAATTGCACACAAGGTCTCTTTTACTTTTAAAAGTTTGTCAGTTGTTGTGATGCATTGTAAATCTGTATAGTCACCACACACACGCACGCACGCACGCACACACACACACACACACACACACACACACACACACACACACACACACACACACACACACACACACACACACACACACACACACACACACGGACACATAGTCATAGATCTCAGACCAGTATATGCAGTAGACACACACACCCAACGACATATACGCAGATAGACATACTATCAAAAACACAATCACACGTACAACCACCCATGAAGAACGACACATACATAGATAGATATACAGACAGATACATAGATATCCATACAGACTCACAGTCAGAAAAGATATACAAAAGCGCATGCATACTCTAAACAGTCTTAGAAAAGCCTGAACACGTTTTCCATGTACTCTGCCATGGACAGGTCACCCACAAAATGTACACGTGCCCTCCGCGAGATGCGCGGTTAGCGTTCGGTGAGTTCCCTCTCAGATCAAGGGCGTGTACGTTTACAAGCGTAACATAATACCACACATCAGCTGTTCTAATAACGATACCAGAGTGGGGACTATACACTTATGTTGCTTATAATTTATATAATCAGACAGATACTGACATCAAGATGAATACAGAGAGAAAGAGAGAGATAGTAGTGACTACTGTGTCATACCCTTAGCCACGATGACCTCCTCGCTTGTCACAATGTCACCCCGTATTCAGACTTCAGCCACGCCGACCTCCACGCTAGTCACATTGTCACCCTGTCTCCATCCTTCAACCACACCGGCCTACTTGCTAGGAACTTTGCCACCCCGGCTCCATTCTACAACAACTCCGCGACTCGACCCATCCAACTCCATAACAACGAAAACAACGTCTTACACCAATAGCACTACCACTCCTACATCCGGAGGAAGCGTAATGTAAACCTATCACAACCACTCACACGCATATGCAAACACATCCCAACCACTACACCCACCACTAGCCACCACCTTTTCTTTTTAAGTTTTACATTTTAACCCGTTTGATGATAGTGGTTAAACCACTACAACCCTCTATAGATCACTAATAACCGCCACCAGCCGCTTGACAACAAATTTCACTAAGCTATACCCACTGCAACCAATAATACCGACCATCATTACATTTTTAAGGTAAGACACTCTACAGATCATTAATAACTGTTATATTTTATTTTCCATCAAAAAATATAAATAAATAAATAAAATAATAAAAGAAATCTCGTATATAATTTAACATTAGTTCTTAAAGTGTAAATTTTTAAACACCCCAAATCGGAAGTAGTTAAATACCAAAACGCGCGAGATTTGAAAAAAGTAGGGGAAATCTGGTGCAGCTTTGTGATGACACAAGGGGGCATTATCACATACATATAAAGATTTATACCGTGACCTAGATGGGCTGCACCAGAAATACTAACCGTTTTGCGTTTAGCGCATCCCATACTACTATAGGTTTTATGTAGCACTTTAACACTATTATTCTTGTTGCAATTGACATCTTTTTATTGGTCAATATGAATATTGGATATCCTGCTCTTTGTCTGCAATTAATACTGTGCCATCCGCATATCTAGTGTTAGTGATTCCTCTCATATCTTCTACATTTCTGAAAGTATTTTCACTGTATAGAGAAAAAAAGATCTGGAGAAGTTACACATTGCAGTCGTACACCTCTCTTAATAGGTTAATATTGACCCACTTCATTATCAATGTTTATGGCAGCTTGTGATTTTAAATATATGTATTTTACAAGTCTAAGATCTTTCCAATCCATTTTTAGATCTCCCTGGCGAAGAGGTTAACAACGCTGTTCGTAATCCCGTATGCTCTCGTAAGAAACACAGATGTGTGAGATTTGGCAGCGGAACGCGTTGCGTTGTTACTTACGGAGGGTATGTGAGCCGGTCTTCAGAAAGCTATGGCAAACTACTGAACGTAAAACAGCAACTGAATAATGCTGGTGTTGACTGCAATGTCCTGTAAAGGATATGCGAAAAAAACATCTTTATCATCTTGACATGTCTTACTTTATAAAAGCCTTTGTGTATTCAGTAAAGCAAAGATGTAAGTCTTTGTTTACTTCTATAGAAAGTTCAATTAATGTTCTCAGCACATGAACTGTATTTACTGTACCCTTGCCTTTTACGAACTCATATTGTTATCCTATTTCGGGTCGTATTTTCTTCCTAACTCCTTGCCTGATGATTCTTAACAAACTCTTCGCGATGTGGCGTATTATACTAATTGTTTTTTGTTGAGCACATTACAAGGCTACTGGTTTCTTCGAGATTGCAATGAATATAGAATGACCGGATGGAATTAAAGCGGCAATGTACGCTGGTGACCTATTTTTGTGGAGCACTAATGAACATGCATCAGTGGCCACCATATCGATACAAAGAGCTGTAGATACATTTGTTGCATGGGCTGATAGATGGTGTGTCAGCATAAAGACTGACAAGTGCAGCACCACTCTATTTACCCTCTCTCCGAAACAAAAGGCAGGGATCATCCAGATAAATGGAACACCCCTAAGAGAAGATAAAGAAACAACATACCATGGAGTAACATTTGATGACAGGCTGACATGGAGAAAACACATAAAAAAGCAGCAGCAAAAGCCAGAAGGAAAATAGCCATCCCGAGAAAGCTAAGTGGAACCACATGGGGAGCCAGTGGGAAAATACTTAGCAATGTTTATCAACACAGCATATGACCACACCTGGAATACGGGTTATCTGCGTGCTGTTCAGCATCGAAATCCACACTACAAGAGCTATAAAAGGTGCAAAATCAAGCTGTTAGGGTCACCACAGGAGGGATGAGATTAACCCCTATAGTAGCAATGGAGAATATGGGGAGGACATAATCACTGAGAGAGCGCAGAGATACGACAACACTAATACAAGCAGAAAAATTCCTCAGGTTACCAGGCCACCCTATGAAGAACCGATTTGAAAACTTAGCTATGGGGAGGTTGAAAAGAAGTAGTTTTATCCACCTCACCAAACGATTCTGCAGAAAAACCACCGATCTGCCCACAGTTGGTATCCCCCTGACAACTATTCCAGAGAGAACTCCATGGAAAGATGAACATAGACTATCACTACAAATCCAGACAAAAGTGAGAGGCATACTTCACAAGGAAGAACAGAACAGTGTACAGCGGAGAACATCCACTCTCAGCTTCCTTGATGACGAATATCCAAAGGATCTCTGGATCCGAGTCTACACAGATGGGTCAGCACAAAATGATGTTGGAAATGGAGGAGCGGGAGTGTACATAGAATACCCAAATAATACTAGGGACACGGCCAGAGTTCCAACAAGGAAGTACTGCTATAACTATGATGCTGAAACTGAGGCAATCAAGATAGCAACAGAGAAATTACTATATACCAGCCATGGTACACAACCTGTGGTGCTATTGACAGATGCAAAATCAGTGCTAGAGGCGCTCCTGTCTGGGAAATTGCCAGTTCTAAGGACACAACTTTCTGAACCCAACAGTCAGCGTAAGGTCACCATACAGTGGATACCATCCCACTGTGGAGTACCCGGAAACGACAGAGCTAATCGATTGGCTAAGGAAGGAGCCAAAGAAGAACAGCCTGATGAGCCCATTACATACCACCAAAAGAAAAGAATGATCAAATAGGTCAGAACGCCACCAAAATCTACTCAAGACAACTACCACGTTATGGACAGGCCAGAACAGGTCACTATTCTGCGCCTCAGAACAGGACACAATAGATGACGCAACCACATGTACACAAAATTCAAGATTGGTAACTCAGCCATGTGCATATGTGGTATTGCATCGCAGACAGCAAGCACATACTCCAGGACTACCCAAACTACAACATATCTAGGCAAACCTTCTTGCCTAGAGAGACAACTATCAAAACTGTAATTTACTGCCAACATCGTACCTTGCGGTGTATGGCAGAGGGATCTTTGAGCCTGAGGAATTAAGGCCGCCTGGCTAGTGCAGTCGCCGCGAACTGTGCAGGTTAGGATTTTCTATTTTCCCCCGACAGAAAGTGGAAGATAAACTCTATAGACCGCTGAGTGAACTAAAAAGGACTGTTAAGATTCATACAAGAGACAACATTGCAGTTATAGACATATTTCAAGCCCAAGAAAGAAGAAGAAGAAGAAGAAGAAGAAGAAGAAGAAGAAGAAGAAGAAGAAGAAGAAGAAGAAGAAGAAGAAGAAGAAGAAGAAGAAGAAGAAGAAGAAGAAGAAGAAGAAGAAGAAGAAACAAATTTCAGGAGGTATTTATTTCTCCAGTGTCATATATTGTATCCAGCAGTCTGGTGAATTGGTCTATTTCATATTATTTCAAGGCATTGATCATTTCTTTTGCGATGTGGTCTGGACCCGGGGTCTTGCCAATTTTAATATGGTCATGAGCATTCTGAACTTCCATCTTCAAAATGTATGGTCCTTCATTATTATTCTGAATATCATACTTTTCTTCTCTTGTATCATCATAAAGGTCTTTCCATAATCTGACCACGCATCTAACTTCTTCTTTTTTTTTTTTTAAATTATGATTTTGCCATCTTTGGTGTTTCGGCAGTCTGTTGATGTATGATATTTTATTAGTGATGTCATTAATTCATGTGTGCATTAATTTGATATTCCGATTGTTATGTTGGTTTTCAATTTCCCTGTAATTTTCCTCAAGCCACACCTCATATGCCTGCTTTGCATAGTTTCCTAATTTTCCTGAAATCTCTTCATATTTTGTTGGTTACTCTTGTTATTTCCTTTTATATACATGAGGTTTAAGATGTCTTCCATCACTCATTTCTTATGTCCCATCATCTTAATTTTTGGAATAGTTGTTTTTGCAGCTTGTCTGGCTGATTTCTTTAATATTTCCATTTGGTCGCTGATGTATTGAAATTGTATTTCTATATCGGACAATGCATCAGATTTGTTATTTACCTCCAAGTTGAATTTATCTGTTATCTCCTCACTCTTCAGTGCCCGTAGATCAAATTTAGTGTTTCTTGGTGTATTTTTTTTATCTTCTGTAATTTTATTTGTATACTCCATCCATCATGTGCCATGCCGGTAAGCGTAGGCGGTCATGTTCTGCCATCTCACTCGATCACCAGAGTCGTATATTTGTATACTGCTTATGATTAATCTATGGTCGCTGTAGCAGTTTGCGCTTGGTTTAGTTTTTGCAACTTTTAAGGCATTTCGAAGTATTCTGTTTATGAGAATGTAATCAATCTGATTTCTTAACTTATGGTTAGGACTCTTCGTGTCCATAAACTCCTTGGGTGATGTAGATACCAGGTGTTTCCAATAATCATATCATGCACATTTCCGCACTGTACAAGTCTGCAGCCTCTTTCATTCTGTATCCCTAGTCCATACTTTCCTACTATGCATCCGTCCTTTTGATTTCCAACTTTAGCGTTACAGTCACCCATTATGATATCTTATTCTGAATGCTTGCGTGAATTGAAAGCATTCTCCACATCATTATACAATTCGTAAATGCTGTCATAACTGTCTGTTTTTTGGTGCGTAAAGTTGTATGATGTAGATATTGAAAGATCATCCAATCAAGTTTAATAGTAATATTCTGTCTGATACAGTCCAATAGACTTTGATAGGATTTGATCTATCTATATCCATTATAATTGCTATTTTCTTCTCTCCATTGGAATGGATTATGCTATAATTTTCGGATGTTATAATGCCCCTTATTTATTATCTTCCACCTTAATTTTCCTTTGATAGGGAATACCCCTACCCCGCTACTCACATCAAATGGCTTTTCTTGGTCAACAAAGGCTAAGCAGAGTCGATTGATTTTTCTATAATTTGTCTATGAGCAACGATGGCATATGTGCATCTTTTGCTTTTCCTAAATCCAAGATTTGTTCCGCTTACCTGGGGTTCTATTGTAGTTCTTAATCTTTTTCAAGATTTTTGCAAAATATTTTTCCAATATGGCTCAAAGGGGAGATACCTCTGTAATGTGTGCAGTCTCTTTTACTGCCTTTGATTTTCCAAATTGGAATAATTATGGCGTTTCGCCAGTCTCGTGGTGTCTGTTGTTCTACTCAAACATGGTGACATAGTCTATGTAGCCGTGCTAATCCTACTTCTCTTGCTGCTTTAATTAGTCCATTGGGTATTTCATCGTGTCCCCTCTTGTTATTCAATTATGCTAATCTGACGGCTTCTCCAATTTCTTCTTTCAGTATGTCTGGTTCTATTTCTTCGATGGAACCTGTGTCGGTTTCCTGAATTCCTACATATATATCATGAATAGAATTAATTCAGAACATAAGGATCGAAATCTGTGGAGAGACGCGAACAACAAAGCCAATTTGCAGGGCACATGCTGATGATGGTAATTATCCGCGGTTGACCATCCCACTAAAAACAGATCGCTGTCCCACATAAACTAACTAGCCGTCTCTCCGCCACTACAATATTTCAATATTTGTACCCCCAACTCCACTCAATGCTATTTTTATTAGCATTCTAACTATAGCACAGAAAGAAAGTAGACTACAACCTTACTTGAGCAATGATACTCTTGATCTCACAGGAATGACAGATACATTTCCTGCAGTCTTCTTCTTTTCCATGTCAGCCATTTTAATTCAGAAAGAAAATGCCCATTTAAAATGAAAGAATAGCGGCGCACTAATTAGATCTTATCTTAATTAAAGCAAGGTGCGCAAACGATGTGCAAATATTAAAACATTCGAAAAGTATTTTTCTTCGTTTATTCAAAGTAGCAAAGATGATGTAATTAAAGAAGCTTGTACATACTCGAATATATATATATATATATATATATATTATATATATATATATATATATATATATATATATATATATATATGTGTGTGTGTGTGTGTGTGTGTTGCGTATCCCTTACGGGACGTTGCAGACAACACCAGCATTTTACAGCTGCTGTTGATGTACTAGGCAAGTGTTACGTTCAGTAGTTTGCCATTGCTTTCTGAACGACCGGCTCCCATACCAGCACGTTATAACACAACACGAACCGCGTTCGCAAGCCTTCAGCCACGGAGCCGGTTTTATATATATCTATATCTATAAAACACAGTGTATGTTTGTTTGTGTGTGGGGATTTATGTATTGGATGCGTTCGATAACGGTACATCCGATTGAGATGAAATTTTCTACACGTCTTCCTTTCATTCATTTGCAACCGACTATAATAATTTCTTAATGTAAAATCGTCGACTTATTTAATAACATTTACTTTTCCATTTTCATTATATAATGTCTATATAGCAGGGGGACTTCACTCTAGAAAAGTTATGTGGTTGTTGTGGAAAAGTTGTGTGGAAGGACATTCTTTTAAGTTACTGTGCGCCAAGAGCTGGGCGAAACCACGCCGGTCAGACAGATAGACAGACAGACAGTCGGGAACCGGAGAGCTTATATGACTACTTATATGAATTAAATTAGATGCTCCCCACCAGGGACTGGGTGAAGCCGGGCCGGGACAGACAGACAGACAGACAGACAGACAAACAGATAGTCGGGAACGGGAGAGCTTATATGACTACGTATATGAATTAAATGAGATGCTCCCCATCAGGGACTGGGTGAAGCCGGGCCCGGTCAGACAGACAGATAGACAGACAGACAGATAGTCGGGAACGGGACAGCTTATATGACTACTTATATGAATTAAATGAGATGCTCCCCACCAGGGACTGGGTGAAGCCGGGCCGGGTCAGCCAGACAGACAGACAAACAAGCAGACAGACTGATAGATAGATAGATCCCCTCCAGGGCCTGGGCGAAGCCGGGCCGGGTCAGCTAGTCTTATATATAAAAAGGATGTCTGTATGTCTGTATGTCCTTTATGCGTTCGCGAACGGTCCATCCGATTGAGATGAAATTTTCTACACGTCTTCCTCTTATTTCCGCGCTGCCAGCTGTCATATTTTTTTTTAGTGTGAAATCGGCTACTTACTTATTATTATTTAATTTTTCATTTTTCATTATAATTTCTATATAGCAAGGGGACTTAGCTCTAGAAAAGTTATTTCAAGGGGCATAACTTTTAATAACATTGCTATATATATATTGTTGCATCGTTTTCAAAGATTTATAAACTCTTTGTCTATAGTTATTTACAGGCATATGAGTTATAATAAATCATGATATAATCTTTAAGGCATTTTCAAAGTTTTCATAAAAATAATGCATAATGCATTACATTGTAATTTATCTTTTTATGCTTAAAGACGTTATCTACAGTCATGTCGGTGATTAAAAACAGTTTTCATTAAAAATAATGGATGGTGTGTGGAAGGACATTCTTTTAAGTACCTTTTTTTTTGTTGTATGAATTTAATGAGACGCTCCCCGCCAGGAGCTGGGCGAAGCGACGCCGGGTCAGATAAATAGACAGACAGACAGACAGATAGTCGGGAACGGGAGCTTATATGACTACTTATATGAATTAAATGAGATGCTCCCCACCAGGGATTGGGTGAAACCGGGCCGGCTCAGACAGACAGACAGACAGATAGACAGACAGACAAACAGACAGACAGACAGATAGTCGGGAACGGGAGCTTATATGACTACGTATATGAATTAAATGAGATGCTCCCCACCTTTTCGCTGCAGTTAACTACAGGCATATGCGTTATAATCCTCCTCCTCCTCTCCCCTCCTCCTCCTCCCTCTTCCTCCTCCTCCCTCCTCCTCCCTCTTCCTCCTCCTCCCTCTTCCTCCTCTTCCCTCTTCTTCCTCCTCCCTCCTCCTACCTCCTCGCATCCTCCCTCCTCTTAATCACTCCTCTTCCTTCCTCCTCCTCCCTCCTCCTCCTCCCTCCCTCCTCCTCCTCCCTCCCCCTCCTCCCTCCCTCCCCCTCCTCCTCCTCCTCCTCCTTCTTCCTCCCTACTCCTCCCTTCTCCCCCTCCTCCTCCCTCCTCCTCCCTTCTCCTCCTCCCTCCTCCTTCCTCTACCTCCTCCCTCCTCCTCCCTCCTCCTCCCTCTTCCTCCTCCCTCTTCTCCTGCTCCTCCCCCTCCTTCTCCTCCCTCTCCTCCTGCTCCTCCCCTCCTTCTCCTCCCTCCTCCTTCTCACTCCTCTTTCTCCATCTTCTTCCTCCCTCCTCCTCCCTCCTCCTTTTCCCTCCGCCTCCTCCTCACTCTCCCTCCTCCTCCCTCTCCCTCCTCCTCCTCCCTCCTCCTCCTGCGTTCTCCTCCTCCCTCCTTCTCCCTCCTCCTCCTCCATCTTCCTCCTCCCTCTTCCTCCTCCTCCCCCTCCTACTTGCTCCTCCTCCCTCCTCCTCCCTCTCCCTCCTCCTCCCTCTCCCTCCTCCTCCTGCGTTCTCTTCCTCCCTCCTCCCTCCTCCTTCTCCCTCCTCCTCCCTCTTCCTCCTCCCTCTTCCTCCTCCCTCCTACTCGCTCCTCCTCCCTCCTCCTCCCTCCTCATCCTCCCTCCTCCTCCTCCCCCTCCTCACTCCTCCTTCTCCCTCTTCCTCTCCCCTCCTCCTTTTCCCTCTTCCTCCTCCTTTTCCCTCTTCCTCCTCCTTCTCCCTCCGCCTCATCGCTCCTCCTCCCTCCTCATCCTCTCTCCCTCCTCCTCCCTCCCTTCTCCTCCCTCCTCCTCCTCCCTCTTCCTCCTCCCTCTTCCTCCTCCCCCTCCTCCTCCCTCCTCCTCCTCCTCGCTCCTCCTCCTCCCCCTCCTCCTTCTCCCTCCTCATCCTCTCTCTTCCTCCTCCACCCTCCACCCTCCTCCCTCCTCCTCCTCCCTCGACCCCCTCCTCCTAATCCCTCCTCTTCCCTCCTACTCCTCCCTCCTCCTCCTGTCTCCTCCTTCTCCCTCCTCCTACTCCTCCTTTGTCTCCTTCTGCTGCTGCTGCTGCTGCCGCCGCTCCATTTACCCAAGTTAATTGTTGGGAGAAGATGTAAAGATCTTTCAAGTGCTCTTTCTAATGCTTTTTGTAAGTTGACAGACAGACAGACAGACAGACAGACAGACAGACAGACAGACAGACAGACAGACAGACAGACAGTCGGGAACGGGAACGAGAACTTATATGACTACTTATATGAATTTAATGAGATGCTCCCCACCAGGGGCTGGGCGAAGCCGGGCCGGGTCAGCTAGTGTGTGTGTGTATATATATATATATATATATATATATATATATATATATATATATATATATATATATATATATATATATATATATAATTATGTAAATATATAATTATTGCAATCCCGTAGAAATCAGGAGTCAAATCAGGAAGCATTTGCTAAGAATCATCATGCAAAGAGTTAGAAAGAAAATACATCCCGAAACAGAGAAAGCACAATGTGGATTTGTAGAAGTCAAGCGCATAGTAAAAAGAGGAGCTTGTAAAGCAGTGGTTCTCAACCTTTTTTGGCCCATGCACCCCCTTCAGCATGTGTTCTAAATGTCACCCCTCCCCCCATTTTTCGTATTTCCTCCCTTTAAATCCCCCCCCCCCCACCGACTCTACACAGTATACGTAAAAATTGAAACTAAATTTAATAAGACGTAATAGAACAAGTCTAGACGTCTACATAAATCGTGATTTGCGGATCTACTTCCGTTATAAAACGAATTTCAGACGGGCGAGAAGTACAGAACTTTAAAGTATGGAGGGAAAAACAGTATCAAGCAATCGGTTCTTGTATTAACGCGATATTGAAATAATCTTATTCCCCCCTCCCGGAAATTCCTACAATTCCCCCGGGGGGGGGGGGGGAATTTCCCAGCGGTTGAGAACCACTGTTGTAAAAACAACACACACACACCTTTCAAAGCTGATATCAAAGGTGATAGAACCTGTACTTTTGTATGGGTGTGAAACATGGACGAAGAGCAGTTAAGCTTTTCTGTGTAAGTATGTTTGTATGTTTGTGTGAATGTTTGTGTATATGTTTAGATGTATTTTTGTAAGTTTCTACGTTTATTTGATTGTCTATTTGTTTGTATGTATGTTTGTTTGTTTGTATTTTTGTTACTTTGTATGAAAGATTGTTTATTTATGTGTATGTATATTGTTTGCTTGTTTGTTTACATATGTGTATGTTTGTTGTAATGTTTGTTTGTATGTTTGTTTGTTTGTATATTTGAACGTTTGTTTATTTGCATGTTTGTGTATTTGTTTGTAAGTATGTTTATTTGCTTGTTTGATTATTTGTGTGTGTGTGTGTGTGTTTTATTTTTTATTTGTCATTCTTTTTTTTTTCTTTGAAAAGAAAAAAAAACGCCAGAACATTGCGTAGCAGAGCGACGGACGAGATAAACAAACTAGTGAGGAAACAACACACACCTGAAGCGTCAGTCCGCTACATCACAGAGAGCGGCCCAATAAGGAGTACGGTATACTGTCTGCTCGGCGGAAAAGGTTAACTCAAGCCACCTTAACGAGTGAGAGTGACATAGTTACCGAGTATGTAGCGCGGGCGACGAACTTGCCTTTCGTAGCAAAAGTTACGGGTTCGAATCTCCACGCAGTAAAGGTTTACGCGAATTTTCGGCTTGATATAAGGCTAGAGGACGTGTTGGGAAGTAAAGGCTACTAGTGTGAAGGCGACTGTACCATAACTTAGACCTTTACCAGTAGGTAGAAATAGAGGGTTTGAACCACAGTCATGGCAGGTCCAACAGACACTCGCTTTATATCATATATGGGATTGTAGAACATAGGTAACGGGAAAGAACAATGAATACTTAGCCAGTCTGAACCTCTAGATCAGTGGTTCTCAACCGGTGAGGAATTCCCCCCCCCCCCCCCCCCCCAGGGGGGGAGAATGTTAGGGTTTCCATGGGGTGAATGAAGACCACAGATTGGCATTTTCAAATCGGCTTCAGGACTACACAAAACGCGATCTGGCGATTAAACGTACTCGTGACGTTAAATTACCCGATTATTTCAAGATCGCGTTAATACAAGAACCGATTATTTGATATTGTTTTCCCTCCATAATTTACGGTTCTGTGCTTCTAGCCCTTCTGAGATTCGTTCTATAACGTAAGTAGACCTGCAGATCACGTTTTATGCAGACGCCTAGACGTGTTCTAGTATGTTATGAAATTTAGCTTCTATTTTAACGTATACTGTGTAATTTTCGACTATTAAAAGTGAATCAAACGAAAATGATGAAGATCGCGCGCTGTAATGTGATATTTAAATAGCAGGAAATAGCCGTTTCATTGTCATACTACAACGATGGCTAATATCGTTATGGAATATTCACAGCGATTTTAATTCAAATGAATGCACGTTTGCATTAGACATCCAGTGTAGTATTTATGTGTAATTCTTCATCACTCTACATGGGACTGTTTAATTTTGGGTGGGTTGTCATCACGACCTCACTCAGATCTACGATAGACAGGACATGCAAGATGACGTCATCACAATATGACGTGGTCTGTGTGTGTGCGTATATGTGTATGTGGGGGGATGGGGTGTATATATATATCTTGAAGAGATTAGAACTAGAATCGCCATGACAAAAGTAGCCTTTAGCAAGATGAAAAACATTCTGACAAATAAAAAGATGTCAATTGAAACGAGAAAAAGAGTGTTGAGGGGATACATAGAGCCTGTTCTTTTGTATAGATGTGAAGCTTGGACAATGTGCAGTCAAGCTGAAAAACATTTGATGGCTGCAGAAATGTGGTTTCTGAGGAAAATGCAAAGAATACCTTGTACAGACAGAAAAACCAATGACCACATACTACACGAGACAAATGTAAATCGTAAATTGATTACAGAAATTAGACGTAGACAGTCAAAGTTTTTTGGACATATCATCAGAAGAAATAGATTGGAGAACTTAGTGACACCTGGCAAGATCGAAGGGAACAGACCAAGAGGAAGACCGAGAGGAAAATACCTGGATGGCTTTGCCACATGGCATGGACGAGACAGGAACACTGAGGTGATCCACGACGCTGGTGATCGAGTGAAATGGCGAGTCATTACCGCCCACGCTTTCCGGCATGGCACATTATATATATATATATATATATATATATATATATATATATATATATATATATATATATATATATATATATATATATATATATATATATATATATATATATATTCATTGGCACCTTGCCGTCTTGACAGACGATAGTTTGTGCTTTAAAAAGGCATAATAACTTTTACCTGTGGCGGTAGCGAATGTGACTGATAAGGCCAATTTGCGCTGTAAATGTCCGTTCACAGTGGGTGCATGTGAACACGTGGTCATTTCCACCATCATGCACCATCTTACGTCTCACACGCTCGGTGTGTGACTTATCTGCAATAATTTTCTCCTTTGTCTTTATTCCATTTCTGATGTTTGCCCTCCATGCAACACGTTCAGCGGCGACTTGCTCCCAATGTGCATTATCAATGCCTGTATCAATCATGTCCCGCTTACACACATCTTTGTATCGTAGTAGAGGCCGACCCTGAGATCTCTTACCCATCTGTAATTCACCAAAAAAGATGTCCTTTGGTATTCTACCATCATCCATCCTCCTAAGATGTCCTATCCATCTAAGTCTACGAAGACTGAGCATGGAATAAACCGTCACACAACCTGATCTTTCCAATACTTCAGTATTTCTGATTGTGTCTTGCCACTTAATACCAAGAATTCTTCGCAGACACCGCATATGAAAGCTGTTTAAACGTTTCTCTTGGTGTGAGTAAGTTGTCCAGGTTTCACTGCCATAAAGAAGAGTACTAAGGACACAGGCTTGATAGACAAGGACTTTTGTTTTGGCAGTAAGCTTCCTGTTCTCCCAGACTCTTTTTCTTAACCTGTTCATTGTTGTTGCTGCCTTACCAATCCGGATGTTGATTTCCTGATCTAGGGATAATTTGCTATTTACCACTGATCCTAGATATGTAAAATGGTCTACCATCTCTAGTTCGGCGTCGTCAATAAAGATTGATGGTACCCCATGTGCACCTTGTGACATAATCTGTGTCTTCTTTTTGCTAATTGTTAAACCAAATTCAGAACAAGCATTGGAGAATGCAGATAGTAGACATTGCAATTCTTCCTCAGAGTGGGTCGTAACTGCAGCATCATCTGCAAAAAGCAACTCTCTGATCAGTACCCTCCTAATTTTGGTCTTGGCCTTCAATCTCTGAGCATTGTAGAGGCCGCCATCTGAGCGTGAGTGAATGTATATACCACCATCCTGATCACGAAAGGCATATTTCAGTAGAAGTGAAAAGTATATTCCAAATAGGGTGGGAGCTAGTACACAACCTTGCTTAACTCCACTCTTGATTTCAAATTCTTCAGAAGTTGCACCATCAAACTTGATTATACCCTTCATGCCTGTGTGGAACGATTCCACAATGGACAGAAGAGTTGGTGGGCAGCCAATCTTCTTTAGTGCCTTGAACAGACCCTCACGACTGACCAAATCAAATGCCTTTGTGAGGTCGATGAAGGCAATAAACAGTGGTTGATTCTGTTCACGGCATTTTTCTTGCATTTGTCGCAATGAGAATATCATATCAATGGTAGACCGGTTCTGTCGAAAGCCACACTGTGATTCGGGGTAGACTTGATCTCCTAGGACTTGAAGTCTGCGCAGAACAATTCTGGCAAATACTTTCCCAACAATACACAGAAGTGAGATACCCCTATAGTTGTTGCAGTCGCTCCGATCGCCCTTGTTCTTGTACAGTGTTATGATGCTTGAATCTTTGAAATCCTGTGGGACTTGTCCTTCTCGCCAGCATAGCTCTATTAGCTGGTGGATCTGTAGAGTGAGTGTGTCTTGCCCACTCCTGATAACCTCTATTGGAATCCCATCCTTACCTGGAGCCTTGCCAGATGCAAGTTCATTTATAGCACACTTAACTTCTGTTATGGATGGGAAGTGTGTCCTAGGTGGTCAAGAGTTGGTAGAGCCTCTATGGCGTTGAGGGCATCATCCGCTAGTTTGGTCTCACTTGAGTAAAGCTCCAAATAGTGCTCTACCCATCTGTCCATCTGCTGTTTCTTATCAGTGATGATTTCTCCAGTCAAGGTTTTCAATGGTGCACTTCTTTTGATTACTGGACCACAGGCTTTCTTTATTCCTTCATACATGCTTCTTATGTTTCCCTTATCACTTGCGATTTGAATGGACTCACATAACTTGATCCAATAATCATTTGCACACTGCCTGACAGCCTTTTGCACATCCTTCGTAGCTTGCCTTAGCTCACTCAGAGTGTTACGCGTTGGTCTTTCCTTGTTTCTTAAGAGAGCTATCTTGTTCTTATTAATCAAGTGCTGCAGAGTCTCGCTGTTTGCCGCAAACCAGTCCTGCCTCTTATCCACAGTGCCGTAAACCCCTACGGCAGTTTTATAAAGATTTTCCTTAAGTTGACCCCACTTTTCATTTACTGTACAATTTTCTGGTGTATCAGTGAAAGCGTCTTCAAGTTGCTGTTGAAACTGAAAGCACTTTTCAGGATCGTGAGTGTTAATAATATTAATCCTGGGGCTAGATTTGTGTTTAGCTGTGTAGATTCTCTTCGGTCTCAGTCTAACCCTTGCACCAACCAAAGTATGATCCGTCACAGTCAGCAATGTGGTAACTTCGAGTCAATGATACATGGTTCAGATGTTGTCTCCGTGTGATGATGAAGTCCAAGCTGGTGCCAATAGGCCGGATCTTGGATGTTTCCATGTGACCTTATGCATCTCTTTTGTTTTAAAAAAGGAGTTTGTAATACATAGGTCATTACTGGTGCAATGCTCCAGCAGCCTTTGCCCATTTTCATTCATGCGACCGATGTTGTATTTTCCAAGGCACACTGGCCATGAACTCGAGTCCTTGCCCACACGAGCATTGAAATCACCGAGCATATAAATGTAGTCAGATTTTGGAACTGCCTTGATCACGGAGTCTAACTTCCTCATAGAACGAATCCTTCACATCATCAGAGGAATCGAGTGTCGGTGCATATGCAGTAATAATGGTGGCAAAACCACAAGAGGTTGCCAAGCGCAGGGATAATAGTCTTTCATTTCCTCCTGCTGGAATTTCAATCATTCCCAGTAGCGAATTCTTCACTGCAAAGCCCACACCGTGTTGCCTTTTTTCTGCCTGCCCTCTACCCTTCCAAAAAAAGGTGTAATTGTTTTCCCTGAGTGACCCTTCCTCAGCGAGGCGAGTCTCCTGCAGGCCAGCAATATCAATGTTAAGACGATTGAGTTCGGCATCAATCACAGCCGTATTTCTCACATCGTCAATATTGGTCAAGTCAGTGGAAAATCCTGGACACATGGTTCTCACGTTCCAGGTTGCAAGCCGTAGCTTGAGGTTTCTATGTTTATTTTTATTTGTACCTGGTGCATTGGTTTTACAGCCTGCGATTCAGATTTTGTCCTAGCCCCAAGCACCCATTGAAGCAGGCAGGCTGTGGCGGATCAGCACCCAATTGGCCAGGGGCTGCCCAGCTTGAGGCGGGCGGTAGCTGATCAGTGACACCTATAGGTGTCTCCCACCGTCAGAGGCAACGCGTGGCGCCCCATGTCTACGCCAATTGACATGGACTTATAACCCGTAACAGTTGCCTCTCGCTTTGATTCCGAGACTAGTTAAGACCAGGGATGGAGTTATTGCCTCTCCATAGCACAAAGCCTGGGCTAAAATATAGAGATCATGTGTTGCCCATGCAGCATGATCCCTCTCTCGGCCTGCCTAGTTCACTCCAGAGGAAAGGTAACACCCCTACATCTGAAAAAAGACAAGCTGCAGAAGCTGCCGGATCAGCAAAGCTAATGCTCTAACTGTCCGCCTGTCAGAGCTTCGATCCTAGACCAGCCGCCAACCAAGACTTTCGGCCTGGTCTGCCCTGCCATGACATTTTGCCTTTAGCTTGCATTTCCTCGCACCAGGGTAAGGCTTGTACCCTCCCAATTGCGCTCTTCCGCTCGAAGCCGTTGGTACAATGTGGGGTGTCGGGTTTGGTAAGCGCCGCCCAACGTTCGGCGCTAACAGAAAGCAGGTAGTACCGTCCACTGTTACACGGTAGCTCAGTCATATCTGACTAAGACCTGACACATAGAGGATATATATATAAATATATATATATATTATCATCATCATCAAGTGCCGTGCCGGCTGGCGTAGGCGTTCATGGCTCTCCATAGATCTCGGTCTTTGGTTTTCTGGATCAACTCTGCTGCTGATATTCCTCCATGCCACCGTCTCAATCCATCCAGCATCATTTCTCTTGGTCTGCCTCTGCCACTCATCCCCTCTATCTTTCCAGTTGTTACGATGTTCTCCAATGCCTCTCTTCTGATCACGTGACCGAAGAAAGATGTTTGTCTCTGTCTTATTGTTGTATATAATGTTCTAGTTTCATTAGCCTGTTTCAGGCAGTCGTCGTTAGTTACTCTGGCAGTCCAAGGAATTCGCAACATTCGTCTCAGGAACCACATCTCTGTTGCTTCTAATTTCTTCTTAATTTGTTCATTTACATTCCAAGATTCACTGCCATACAGCAAAACTGGTTCTACATAGCATTTCAGGACTCTCTTTCTTACATTCAGTGATAGCGACTTATTGCATAAGGTACTCTTCATTTTCTGAAATGCGGCTTTTGCCTGCCCTATTCTGCTCCTAATCTCTGTTGTACATCTTCCATCTGATGTTATAAATGCCCCTAGGTATCTAAAATTATCCACTTGGTTAAGGATTTTCCCTTCTATTTCTATGTCACATTTTGGTGTCACCATTTTCTTTGATATTACCATTGTTACTGTTTTCTTGATATTCAAGGAGAGTCCTTTCCTTGCACTCTCTGTTACTACAACATCTAATAAATGTTGTAGGTCTGTTGAATTGTCCGCCACCAATACTGTGTCATCTGCATAGCGTATATTATTTATATTATAACCTCCAACTAGTATTCCTGGCATCTCTTTGATTTCTCTCATTATTACTTCGCTATACAGGGAGAAAAGATCTGGTGACAAGACACACCCTTGTCGTACTCCTAGCTTTATCTGTTCGTAACTACCCTCTTTATTTCCAATTTTAATTGCTGCTACTTGGTTCCAGTAAACATTCTTTATTATTCTTAAATCTTTTCCATCAATGTTGATATCTTCCAACATTTTAATCAGTTCATCATGTTTTACTTTATCAAATGCCTTAGTATAATCTATGAAGCATAAATATATGTCTCTCTGTTTCTCTATTGACCTTTCTATTAGTGTCCGTAATGTATAAATTGCATTGTTTGTGCCCTTTCCTTCCACAAATCCATACTGTTCTTCACTAATTTCCATTTTTATTTTTATTTTGGTTCTTCTCATTATGATTCTGAGTAGAAGCTTAGTGATATGGTTTATAAGGTTAATTGTACGAAAATCTTCACAATCAATTGCTCCTGGTCTTTTTGGTATAGCTATAAATACAGATCTCAGCATATCACTGGGTAAATATCCACTGCTGTAAATATCATTCAACATTTTGGTTAATATATCTACTCCAAATTCTCCCAATACTTCTAATTCTTCTATTGTGATTTCATCTGGCCCAGCTGTTTTTCCTTTCTTCATACGTTTCATAGCGTCAGCGACTTCTTCTTTCAGAATAGGTGGACCTTCTAAGTTACTATCTTCTGTTAATTCTTGCCTTTCTCCATCATATAATTCTCTTATATACTCATTCCACCTCTTCATTATAGCACCGTCCTCTAGTAATATCTTTCCTGTTTTTGATTTCAGACACCCTGTATTTATTCTTATTTTTCTTCCTGTAAGCTCACTGATTTGTCTGTGCATATTTTTTGTATCTTTAATGGAATTTAATTCAATTCTTTTGCATTGCTCGTTTAACCAACTTTCTTTAGCCTTCCCACATTTATCTTTTATTTCTTTATTTATCTTAGCGTATTCTTGTTTGTCATTTTTACTCTGTTTTCTTTTGTCCATCAGTTTTAAGATTTCTTCATTCATCCATTTTTTCTTAGCTATTTTGCCTCTCTCCGGTAATACTTCTTTGCTAGTTTGATGAATGGAGTCCCTTAACATTTCCCATTGTTCATCTATACTCTGTATTTTAGCTATTGCATTGTACCTATTTTTCACAGTTACTCTGTATTGATCTTGCATTTCTTTATCTATTTTCAGAACCTCTTTATTAAGTCTCATGTTCTTAACCATTTTTTTCCCTCTCTTTAATCTTACTTTTATTTGTCAACATAGTGGTACATGATCACTATTACAGTCAGCACCAGGCATTGTCTTCTGAAAGCATTTCTAAATCTTTTATTAATTAGTATGTAGTCAATTTGGTTGCGTATTTTCTTATCAGGGCTTTTCCATGTGTACAGTTGTCTTTTATGGTGTTTAAACCACGTGTTTCCAATTATCATATCATTGATATTTGACCATTCTATTAGCTTTTCCCCTCTTTCATTTCTTGTACCTAAACCATAATTCCCCACTACATCCTCATTTTTTCCCTTTCCTACTTTTGCATTAAAATCACCAAGTATTATTTTTATTTCTTGTGATCCTATTTGAGCCATCACCATTTCTATTTCGTCGTAAAAGTGTTGTATTTCTTCATCACTACTGCTTGATGTTGGTGCATATACTTGTATAATATTTATATCTATTGGTTTGCCTTTGATTTTTACCATAATAACTCTATCTGAAATACACCAGTATCCATTAATTGACTTGGCTGTTTTTTCATCTAATATTATTCCTACACCTTTCTCATGTGTATCTCCTCCAGAATAAATTATTGTGTGATTGTCAGCTATAATTTTGCCCGATCCCTTCCATCTCATCTCACTAACGCCTAGTATATTCATATTCACGCTATCCATTTCTCTTAGAACATTGGTCAACTTTCCTAGCTCATTTAATGTCCTAACATTCCATGTTCCTACTCTAAATTTATTTATCTTAGTTATGATTTTGCCATCAGTAGCTGGATGACGGTCTGGTGTCACCTGTGGCTCATGACTGTCCCTACCGGACGAGGATGTCCTAAGACAGCCATTAACGTCGTTCACTAACTCTGATATATGTTTTGCCATGAAGTCTTGGGAAGATAATGTGGTGGTTTCCCCTTGCCATCCACATTCACATGGTGGTCTTTTACCTCTGCCTTTGACAGCCATTTCCGTCTGTCAGGACAAGTGAGTGCCCTGCTCTGC
This sequence comes from Cepaea nemoralis, assembly GCA_014155875.1. Classification (NCBI taxonomy): domain Eukaryota; kingdom Metazoa; phylum Mollusca; class Gastropoda; order Stylommatophora; family Helicidae; genus Cepaea; species Cepaea nemoralis. Next base: position 56,408 of record JACEFZ010021781.1, on the reverse strand, counting down.
TCAGCTGCAGAGTTGTCCACTTATTCCGGTGGATACTCGGTCCCCAGAGCTGTGTTAGCCACACCGTGGTGAGTTTCCATCCTCTACCACGGGGAGGTGCAGTTGGGATTTTCCCTTCATAAAGTTATGGTCTATGACCAAAACTCTCCAGTACTTTTAGAGGACATATAGGATATATATATATATATATATATATATGGGTCAGATTTCAGATTTATTTCTGCCTCAATTATCAGTCGAACGGCGTTGTCTGCAATCATCAAGAGAAGCCAGGAAAGAAGAGGATGAGCCAGTAAGAAATGCATCACTAAGGGATTATCAGAAGGTTTATCTTTACTGAATAAACTTCTTATACATTTCGAAGCAACGGACCCAAACATCGAACGATTTGCAAGGATTTAACGGATGGCGCACGATGTGTTTCGTCCGTATCGTGAAATTTATGATGAAAAAAAGAAACATACAATTCAGACAAAGCTCACCATGTTTATGAAAAAACCAACTACGGTACCTCCAACTGCTGCCATAGATGACGACATTAATGATCTGCAGCCAAGCACCAGTGGCCAATAAAATGTTTCGTACATGTTTATATATTTTGATGTTAATGGCAATTTGATGTGTTTTGCGATTGGGAAAATGTTTCCTATAGTCTTTTCCATACCTGTATTTTGTATGTTTTGCAAATATATAACCAGTTGTACATGTATAATTAATCCAGTGTTTTTCTTAAAACTGACGATGTAAAAATAAGAAACAAAATGGTGTAGAGATGATACAAATGGGACAAAATGAACATCCTAAATTATGATTTATAACAATAATAAAATTAATTTATGATATAATTTAACTTAAATATTTTTATAACATCACTTCACATTACTTAACACATAGCGTACTCAACTTACGACAAAATCGGGTTACGACCGGTCTGTCGGAACCGATAGTGGTCGTAAGTCGAGCACTAGCTGTATATATTCCCACTAGCTGTATATATATATATATATATATATATATATATATATATATATATATATATATATATATATATGTGTGTGTGTGTGTGTGTGTGTGTGTGTGTTGGGGTGGGTGGGTGTACATATATACGTGTGTGTATACGTGTATGTGGGCTTTTATGTGTATTGATCTTGACTTTTTTGTTTAATAATTACATGAATCTGATGATGAGTTTCAAACAAAAAAAGAAAAAAAAAGGAAAGGTCTTTCATATTTGCAATATGGATCCATAAATATCGTCATCAACGCAGAAGAACGACCTCAATGTGTTATTTGTAGTAAACGTTTGTCAAATGAATCTATGAGACCGACAAAGTTGAGGAAACGTTTGTTAAATGTTCATCCTCAACACAAGCACAAAACCTATTTTGAACGTCTTGGGAATGCTGTCAAAAGAATGAGACTGGATTTAACAGCATTCCAAGAAACAAAACAAAAGGTTACTGAAGCTTTCTATGTCGTAGCACTGGAGATAGCGAGCAGAAATAAACCCACATAAAATCAGGGAAACTTTGATCAAACATTGTTGTCTCAAGATGGTTGAAATTGTGTTGGGAAATGAGTCAGAGAAAAATCATGCAGCGGTTTCACTATCAAACGACACTGTTGCCACATAGCGTGCAGACATGATGATGATGGATGGGTAATATCGGGAAAAACCTATAGGTAAACCCACGCACAGAAACGAGTGCGCACCAACGTAAACAAGGGTGTGACATTGTTTGACAACAAGCAGACTGGGAAAGGACATGGAAAAGAGAGACATGTTTGGATGATCGTGGCATAAATTGTGGTGGCTTGGAGCTAACTAGTATGAATCCAGGGATGGACCGATAATAAACATTGATATAAGAGAATAGTATCATGAATGTTAAGGAATCGAAGACACGACCTAGACGAGAAGATAAACAACACAAGGACAGACTGGCCACACTCAAGGTGATACTCAGTGTTATTTGAATCAAGACAATGGCCGCTAGTTATACAGGTCAGTAACTTATCTCAGTACATTTGCGCTCATATATTTTGGATGCTGACTTGGTCAGATCAGGCACTCCAAAAAGACGCAACGGCAGATAGAGTAATTTGACTTTGTAAGAAGATGCTTATTAAGATGGCATTTAACTTTTATCAGCCACAGGTCCGGATTCATTATGTCACAGTTCACACGTTGGGCTCCAGTTCTTGATCCTGTTATTCCTGTTGTTCAAATTGTGCCGATATTCTTCATTACCAACATGTTGTTGTTGCACATAATTATACGTCATGTTTGAGGACCTAACAGCATGCTGGCACGTGGGTGGCACGTCTCGGGCTTATTAACAACTTGCTCCCGCCACTAGCCACATAATTACGCTGGATATTGTCACAGTCCCAGTCTGTTATTAATTTGAAAGTGAGAGATGTGCATAGTTTTCTCGTGATGTATTATACGTTTGCCGCTGCTCTACCACCATTGTAAGAAGGACCTGAAGGACATATTATTATTGAGGACACTTTTACGAGGAATTAGAGACCCATATGGAATTGGATAGAACACGATGGCCTTTACCTCCCACATCCACTCTTCCATTCTTCCCACAAGATGTGCCTTCAGCACCCACACGTTTATTCATGGCATCACCACAGGACATACAGACATTTCACCGCTCGTTTGGACTGGATTAGTCATCACGCAGATTCTAAATTGGTACATTTTTCGTTACGATCGCATCAACACCTACTAGGATCACGGACATCAGGATTCATCACCACAAGACAGTACGATAGTAGAGGACAGTTTTGGACATAGATTTTATGCTGTTCTACTGCCTTCTGGCAGCAACATTAATCAACTTAGATCAGGCCAGTATAATTTGTGATTGTTCACTTTAATTGTTGTCTGAATATAGTGTGTGTGAACAATGTTTTTTTTAAAAATTTGCGATGGCCGTTTAGTGGGTGGTTGGAGGACTAGTCTAGAGCCGTATATATATATATATATATATATATATATATATATATATATATATATATATATATATATATATATATATATATATAAATATCGATACGACACTAGGGTAAGTTATACACTGACGATTGTCAGATTGTTACGAATTTACTTTTGTAACGACCTCGCGTTCGGCGGTAGTGTTGTGGTGTAACGGTTGTGTATTTACGTTCTGTACCTATCCTTTCACGTCGTATTTATAGAGTTATTTTCTACGTTCGTTATCTGGTTCTACGTCTTACGCGTTCGTTGGATGTCACTAGGTCGTGTGCGCGCAGTTTCTATATATCATTATTCACTTTTGTTATGTGCTTATTTGTCTGTGTGACACTTCGTAGTTTGTTATTGTAACAACGTCATTGTTGTTGTGTCAGTAGATTATTTATACAGAATATATTTTTGTTACTATTTTATAGTGGTTACATTTCGTAACGGTTAGGACGTGTTTATTCGCACCGAGTTGCTATTCTTCTCGCGTCGTTTTCTACTCTTCTATATTATTAATTTGGAGTTGACTTCTCGTTCAACTTGCGTAGATATTTTGATACGATTGTTATTTTTTGCCTACACGTTCTATCGGTTGTGCGTCGCATATCTGCTATTTTAGTGGCATAATTATAGATCATGTTGACAACATGTCGACACTACAAGATTTCATGAAGATCGGTGAGAAGGTCTGGTTTGACGGTTGGAGTTAGGACTGGGCGAAGCAGGAATTGAAGGAATTTCCAGGCACGGAAAGATAAGAAAGACGAGAAGATTAGCTGCAGAGAAGGAAGCAAAAGAACTTCAGCAGCACGTGAAAAGAAGAAGACAAGAAAGGTTAGCTGCAGAAAGAAAGCAAGAAAAAGATTCATTCAGAAGTGAAAGATAAGAAAGCAACAAGGAGAAATGCAGAAAAGAAAAAGAATTGCATTGGAAGGGAGAAGAATAGCGGCGAAAAGATAAAGAATTAGCATTGAAAGAGATGAAGAAATTAGCGACAGAAAAGAGAAGATGAAGGAAAGGCAACTAGCATTTGAGAAAGAGAAACTTGCAGCCGAAGCACTTTTGAAGGACAAGGAACTTGAAGGTAATTTGAAGGTTAAGACATTGGAAATGGATCGTGAAGCTGAGATAGAGCGAGAAAGAATACAAGCAAAGTACAATGATCCAGTCAAGAAATATCCAAGGATCTGATTCGTAACTTCCAACAAGGTGATTTAGTTAGTTCATGGATTACCAATTTTGCGGTCCTAGCAAAATTTTATAAGATTCCAGAACAGGACTTACCTATCTTATTTCATCGACATCTCGCGGTGGAACCTTTAAAGGTGATTGAGTTGATTCCTGAGAACTTGCGAACCAACTACAAATACATGCGAGATAGAGTTCTTGCACATTTCAGTCTTGACGAAGCTGGTTTACGTACAAAATTTAAGACTCTTACTCCTAAGTCTAACCAAACATTCCTTGACTTTGTTTCTGAGACATCTTCTTGCTTTGACAAGTGGTTAAGAGCAGCAGACGTTGGTTCTGATTTTGATAAGATGCGCGACTTGATACTGAGAGACAAACTTCTGTCTGCTGTACCTGAAGCTATGTCTGTATTCCTTGTAGAGAATAAATGTAAGTCACTTAGTGAGATGGAATCACGGGGTGAATCTTTTTATAACGCTCACCGTGATATATTTGCTGACTGTGCACAACCAGAACTTGTGATAGGGGCTAGCGCCAGAATCCAGAATCAAAAAGGTAATGGTAAGTTTAAGAAATTTCCAAATAGAAATAGAGGTCCATATCAGAACTCGAATAGAGATGCCGACAGACCGAGAAAGGGACACTTCACTCGATGTCAACATTGCAGACTGTCACACGGGTCTCTGGAAATGTGTGATCAACATCCTGGATACGCTGCATATTTAAGAGACATCACGGCAAAGAAAAGAAGTAAGTATGACTCCTACAAGAGGAGTGTTAAATGTTTTCTTGTCGGGCGTACGGGCACACCAGTAAGTCATGCGCGATGAGAAATACTTGGAAAGAAGCAAGTACCTGCGTATGTGTTCTCCAGTAGTGATTCTGATGACATAGAAGAAACCACATGCAGCTATCATACAGAATTATAGTGACAAAACAGACAAGACTGAGAAAGACATCCCTGTTGACGAATGTCTAGAAACCATTCATGAAGCCAATGCGGCAAATATTCAGAATGGCACACTTAAAGTTCACCAAGCATGGGTGAATGGGGAACCTACTACGTGCATTCGTGATTCAGGGCTTCAATTATTGGAGTCGACCAAAAGTTAATAAAAGAAGAAGATTACACAGGCAAAACTGTTGCCTGCAGAACTTTTGGAGGCACTGTAGAAAGGTATAAAATTGCCACTATTACGATACAATCTCCATACTTTGAAGGCACGGTAAATGCAGCAGTACTGCTAATCCTTGTGCCGGGTTTACTTATTGGGAATGTACACAATGCAAATAGTTACACTCACGAAGAGGCAATTCAATGGGAGATTGACCACACTCAAACGAATGCTGTCACGAGAGCCCAAGAGCGGCGACAAAAAGAACAATCTTCTCAGACTGTACAATGACAATACTCTATCAAACACTATTAAATTGACAGCTGACTTAGCTAATGAACAAAAACAAGATCCTACACTACAAACGTTGTTTTAAAAGCATACACGAACCGTCTAAACAAGCTAAACATGGTAATTGGCAATTTATTTTGGACAATAATATACTATAGAGACGGTACAACAAAGGTCCAACACTGCTGTTACAAACAGTGAAGCAATTGAAGCTTGCACATGATTCGCCATTTGCGGGTCATATGGGAAGTATTAAGACCACTAAAAGATTGTTGGCGCAATTTTATTGATCTGGTTATATCAAAGATATTACCACGCATGTTGCTTCTTGTAAATTGTGCCAAAGAACCACACAAAAAGGCAAACAACCCAAAGCGCATGTTCAGAAAACTGATCTGGCATTATAACAGAGTGGCTCTGTTAAAGGGTTTAGATGGCATGGCGTGCAAAGGGAAAAGGGTCTAGTAGGTGATGCACGCGTGAGACCCAGTAGTTAAGTAACTAGGGACGCTCACGTGCTGACGTGGGGGAAGTAAACATATTAGTTACCACCAATTTCTCAGCCCGGCAGGACGTGAGCCACATCTAAGTAATATGCTACGTTTTTGATATGAACATGTTTCCTGAAATAAACTCAGACAGTATCTACTGATTGGCCTCTGCGTTCCTTCAGTCGCATTCGTGTCCTGTTGCTCTGTAATAGGACGCGAAATGGTGCCGTCGACGTAGGATTTCTGCTCGGGTTGCCGCGGCCAAGCAAAGTGTTCTCCAAAATTACACATCAACTTGATCAGATTGCATTGATGTACAATTGGGAACTTGTAAAGAACACACGCCATGAACTTTGTTGTCAACTGTACACACAAGGCTGAAGAGATGGCGTAAAATTTCAACTCAGTTATTTTTGAATGTCGCTCAAGTCAAACTTCATTTCAAGTCAGTTATTTTTGAAGGCCGCTCAAGTCAAACTTCATTTCAAGTCAGTCGCTTTTGAAGGCCGCTCAAGTCAAAATTAATTTCAAGTCGGACTTTTTTTGAAGGCCGCTCAAGGTTAAACTTCATTTCAAGTCAGTCGCTTTTGAAGGCCGCTCAAGTCAAACTTAATTTTAAGTCGGACGTTTTTGAAGGCCGCTCAAGTCAAACTTCATTTCAAGTCAGTCGCTTTTGAAGGCCGCTCAAGTCAAACTTCATTTCAAGTCGGACGTTTTTGAAGGCCGCTCAAAGTCAAACTTCATTTCAAGTCAGTCGCTTTTGAAGGCCGGTCAAGTTTGAGTTCATTTCAAATCAGCCATTTTTGAAGGCCGCTCAAAGTCAAACATCATTTTAAGGCAGACGTTTTGTTTGAATGCCGCTCTGGACTGAAGAAGTTTCAACTCAGTCGTTTTTTTTTATGTCGCTCAAGGCTCAAGAAATTTCAAATCGCTTTCTACCAACCGCTCAAGGCTGAAGAAATTTCAAATCGCTTTCTACTAACTGCCCAAGGGGTAGAAGTCAGAGGTCATAAGCCAGAAGCCAGAAGTCAGAAGCCAACATGGTATGTTTTCCGAAGCCGATATGTCACTGAAGCAAACACTACTATCGTTGAGAAGTTTACGGGACCTGCGAGTTTGCAGAACATTGTCGTTGGGTGGAACTTACAGACTTTCTACGCCGTCGTTGAAGACAGGCTGGATAATGTGAATTTAATGGTAAAAGTTGTTTTTTTTTTTAAATTATAAATGTGATATTATATATATACAATATTATTTTAATTGAGTACTATAATTAATTGAAGTTAATTAATATAGTTAACAAAGATAGTAAAAAGGCACAGGATGAAGCTTCCTTGACGCAGGTTCTAGGTGGAGTAGGTGGAGCCATATCTAAGTTGGACACAGCCTTGAAACAACAGAGCATAGGTATTGATATTTGCTTACCAGACAAGTGTAACGCCAGTGTCGGACCACATTAGAAGAAAATAAGAAGCATATAGAAGAAGAAGCATGTTGTTTTAGGCTGAGATAGCATACAGAGTAAAAATATGAACCACTTCCATAGAGAATTGGTACGCGTAACTGCCTGGTTAAAAGAATTGAAAGTGGCAGTTAGTGAGGTTGAAAATTTTGTAGAAGGGCTGCGGAGAAGAACGACAGGGCAAGATAATTATAAATTTAATGTGGAGTGCAATAGAGTAGGAAAGAATAACAGAAGACAGTCACTGTTTAATGAAAACAGAAGACAACATAACGTTATATATAGAGACAGTTACGTTGAGCCAGATATGACTACGGTCAGAAGCTGTTATAATGAACAAAGATACAGAAATGGGCCTGAGAGAAACCTTTCCAGGAAACAATGGAATTGGCCTTCCTATAGTGTGACTGCTAGAAAAAGACGGGACGACTGGTTTGAGCAAAGACGGAGACAATATTTGAGGTCAGAGTTGAAAGACAGAGTAGAACACACAAATAAGATACCAAGTATTCCAAAGACGCTTGCAAATGTAAGGGTTAAACAGGAAAAGAAGACGACGGTATTAGTAAAGACAATAGACCAGGAGACTCAGACGCAGATGATTGAAGTGGTAGAAGACACAAATTGATACCGTAGAAAAGAAAGTCCAGGTACAACCAGCCAGCAAGATAACGATGGGAAGTCAAACCGAGTTAGTAGAAACTCAATCAAAACCAACTCAGTTGAAAGTGACTAAAGGGAGACACAGTTGAATTAAGAAAGATAGACAGACAGAGACCAAGAGGAAAGTTAGAAAAAAACGTTAGGGATAGGACTAAAACTAGTCTATTAGTCAATGTAGGTACGACTGGTGTATCAGATTCTTCAGATGGAGACATTGAGCTCATCCCTGACCGAAGCATGAAAGGTAGTGGTATAAATAAGAATGTCAGGTGTACTGGTTCATGTTATAGAGAAGTTGCTTCCACCTCTACAACATATGGTAAACAGCAGGCTAGTAGAACAACTATAGACACTGATTATTCAGAGGACGACGAGTTAGGTAGGTACAAACAGTTTGGTACAATGACGGATACGGCAAGTGAACAACCACGAAAGAGAAATAAAAGAGGGAATGTTAGTAAGAGGAATATTATAAAGAGATATCAAGAATAGGGACCTATACAGAAGACGACGCGAGAAAGCTCCGCGAATATATGATGTTGCGTCCACATTTTTTTTTTACAGATAGCTATAGATGTTAACAGAGATAGATGAAGAGAGACACTATGATCAAAGTTGAATAATAACGAACATGTTTAGTGATAGAACGCGTTGAGAAGTTGTTCTGAGATGTTGGCGAAACGGTTTTTGATAATTGAGTTTAAAGTAACTCAGGTTTGATGCAACATATTATGATGTTGGTGGGTTGGTATAGCCCAATAGTGTTATTTTGTGCGGTGAAAAGTTATAGAGAAGTTGCTTCCACCTCTACAACATATGGTAAAAAGCAGGCTAATAGAACAACTATAGACACTGATTATTCAGAGGACGACGAGTTAGGTAGGTACAAACAGTTTGGTACAATGACGGATACGGCAAGTGAACAACCACGAAGGAGAAATAAAAGAGGGAATGTTAGTAAGAGGAATATTATAAAGAGATATCAAGAATAGGGACCTATACAGAAGACGACGCGAGAAAGCTCCGCGAATATATGATGTTGCGTCCACATTGTTTTTACAGATAGCTATAGATGTTAACAGAGATAGATGAAGAGAGACACTATGATCAAAGTTGAATAATAACGAACATATTTAGTTATAGAACGCGTTGAGAAGTTGTTCTGAGATGTTGGCGAAACGGTTTTTGATTGATTGATTGATTGATTGATCTAGGAACCGACATCACAGCATTCGGGACATTCCCATAAGCGCTCCGTCTCCATCCTCAGTAGCCAGCGAAGAGTTCCAACACTAATAGTTCCAGTAGCAATCTGATTATATGTCCGTCTCGCCTTTCCTCCGAGCGCCGAGCGTCGGCCAGAACCCCTCATCACACCTCGTTGTCTCATTCTTACCAGACCATGGTGCTCCATCTGCTCCTCCGAGGTGTACACGCGCTCCCACAAGGCCGCAACCACGTCTGCCTTGTCATGCATCAATACTCCACCAAATTTTGCCGAGCCAGCCAATCTGTCCGCCTGTTCATTCCCCAGTACACCGGCATGCCCAGGAGAAAAGATCCAGGTGATGCTTACTACCCGTGACCTCCGAAGCGAAGCAAGCCACTCTGCACGAAGCCTACTTGTTCTCACCCTTCTCAGCATACTTTCTGAGTCAGTTACAATCACAATGTGTGTATGTATCGTGTTTTCTATCCAGCGGAAAGCTGCACTGACCGCCTCCACCTCCATTCTTAAGCTAGATGTAGTGTTATCATACGCCAGGCTCTCCTGCACCAAACGCCGACCATTAGTTTTTGCCAAGAACCCCCAGGCTTTTTGATAATTGAGTTTAAAGTAACTCAGGTTTGATGCAACATATTATGATGTTGGTGGGTTGGTATAGCCCAATAGTGTTATTTTGTGCGGTGAAAAGAGGGGGAGAATCACTGCAAGTGATGTGTGATGTTGAGAACTGATGTAGTGTTGTCTTGTGTTGTATAATTTGTTTTGGGGTAGGGAAGAGCGAGCGTAAAGATACATGGAGAATAGTGACCGATTGGGTAGTGCGGCTGTTATAGCCTGAGAATAGCGCGAAGAAGTAGATCATTGTTATAGGAGATTTATGAGAAGTGAGTGAGTAGTTGAGTGTCGGAGTGATTTGTCTGGTTATGCGTTGTCCTTGCGTGTGTAAACGTGTAGACAAACCTGTGTTCGTCGCGCTGATTAGAGCATGAAGAGTGAAGTTTTGAAACGCCGTCTGGTTGGAATGCATGGATAGAACGATGTCAGGTGATGATTGGTAGTAGCGCATGGAGGTACGGGGCGGTTGGTATATATCAGGCTTGAAGCGATGTGAAGGGAAATTGAGCCACTGTCTGAGCTTAGGGTGCGTTGAGTGGTTGATTTGATGTCTATTTTGTTTTCTGAGTGGTGATGCTGATAAAGCATGCCGGTGATTACGTGGAGGACAGAGTAATTGAGTATGCGAAAGTTGGGAGGTAGAGAGTAGATGATTGGACATTTGAGATGGCTTCTGTTTAGAATGAGTGGTATTGGATGGTAGAAATAATTAGTGAAAATTCTATGACAGGGTGACAGATAGGGAATTAACGTTCCGTTTGTCGTTTTACGTTCATAGCAAATGAACGATGAATGCCAGGGATGTTTAAGAAGGAGGTTAGAGGAACACATGGATTGAATGCCATGTTCCGAATGTGAGGGTTTAACTTGAGGGTGGTCGGAGATAAGGCTGTGAATAGCAGCATAAGTCATGGTGGTCGAGAATTAAGTTAGATGAAGGTCAGAGATAATATATGTTTATTATTAAAAGGGGGCTGCGTTAGTCAGCGATAATAGGAGGGCACATAGATTGAGCGCCGTGTGGGGATTTGTCTTAGTCTGGGGGTGACCATAGATGAAGCTGTGGATATCAGCACATATTATAATAGCTGAGGTTTAAATGAATGATAAGGGGAAGTAAAGTAGGTTCATAATAGATGAACATTGTTCAAGATGTGGGGGTTAGATCAAATTAAGTAAGTTCATAATATATGAACTACGAAAGTTATTATTTGCGTGTTGTGGTTGCAACATGGGCAGGGATGACTATAGTTTGAATACCAGAGAGTAGGATGCTGTGGTTACAGCAAACATGGATTGAATGCCATGAAGTTTGCGTTAAAAAAGGGGGTCCGTGATATGTGGACAAATTGATTGCAGAAGATATTGGTATAGGATATACAGAGTAGAATATTTTTGTTGCTGTAAATACGGCATAAATCGAAAAGTTAGAGGTGTTAGGAGATAAGATCCATAATAAATGGACATTGATAATATTATTAGGTTGCTGAGGGTTTCAGCTTATGCCTTGACTATCAGGGATATGAGCAAGCAGATATGAAGTGTATCCCTGGGTTGCTGGAGCGATGCTTGTAAGGGTCAGAGATTAGGTGATTTTTATAATGTTGGAGGAGGTTTTGAGGAGTAGGGCCCATAATGGACCTTTTGATTAGTGTCCACAGGATGTGTTTTGTGGATGACATTCGAGGTTGCTATGGCCGAGGTAACGTTCAGAGCCATAATATCAGTAGTGTCTGTAATAAATAGACATTTAGGGGTGGATAATATTTTTGGTGTTTGATGCTGTGGATATCAGCGCAAACTGTATTAGTCAGTGATTAAGTAATATACATTAATTAGGTGAGTTTCAGGGATATGATAAGGAAGCTAGTGGAAGTGTTGCCATAATAACTGGTATATTTGGGTTGTGAGAGATATGTAATTGTTTTTTAGACTTTACTGCATAAAGTCTCAGGGCGACATGGTGGGGTAAATGTGAGTATGGTTTTGTGAGGAAGAGTTCTTATTCTTTGATCTCCGGTGGCCACCGATTCTTTGTCTTCCTATCGTGTGTTAGCTGAATGGATTCAAGATGGTTGAATTTAGAGAATTAGTATTACTGAAGTAAGGGTTAATGGCGTAGTCATGTTGATGATAATGATAGAAAGTATAAGTGTTTTTGAAGAGTATGCTTTGCGAATTTTTATGGTCGAGATCAGATATTGAAATGTATGTACATGATGAGAAGTAAAATTAAAAAGTGTTTAAGTGGATAGTTTGTAACTCTGCAGATGAGAAGAAGAAGTAGCATTGATGTATATAGAAGAAGAAGTCTGGAATTAGGCGGATAGCTAAGTTTCACGCGAAATTGTAACTTACTTAGTTTTAAGGCTTAAGTAATCTTGGAGGAGTGATGACAGATAGTTATAGGACAACCCATGAGTGGTTGAGTAATGTTGAGTTGTGGGTGGTGGTAGCGGATGGCTATAGATCTCAAGAGAACTTAAAGTAGTGATGGGGTAGCGATTAATGAAGATAAGAAGAGTCAAAAAGACTCTGGTGAGAAGACATAGTAAGGCCTTATGAAAAGTCCCAGGTTATATTACTTAGATTTTTTTTGCTGGAAAATAGAGAGGGTTCTGGGTTTAAGACTTTTCGGGGAAAAGTCTCGTTGAGGGTAGAGAGGAAATATAACAGAGTGGCTCTGTTAAAGGGTTTAGATGGCATGGCGTGCAAAGGGAAAAGGATCTAGTAGGTGATGCACGCGTGAGCACCCAGTAGTTAAGTAACTAGGGACGCTCACGCTCTGACGTGGGGGAAGTAAACATATTAGTTACCACCAATTTCTCAGCCCGGCAGGACGTGAGCCACATCTAAGTAATATGCTACGTTTTTTATATGAACATGTTTCCTGCAATAAACTCAGACAGTATCTACTGATTGGCCTCTGCGTTCCTTCAGTCGCATTCGTGTCCTGTTGCTCTGTTATAGCATCACGCCCATTTCAGAAGATTGCCGTGGATATTGTTGGTCCATTAAATACTACTACTGATCGTGGTAATAGATTCATTTTAACCATGACTGATCTCTGTACTCGTTGGCATAGAGGCTATTCCACTCAAATACATCACCAGTAGATCCATCCTAGATTCATTATTATTAATTTTCAGCAGGATAGGATTTCCATTGTGTATTTTGTCTGATAGAGGTAGTCAGTTCATATCTGCGGCGACTCAAGCGGCAATGAAAATACTAGGTATTCCGCAATCTTTAGTTCACCTTGGCACCCAATGACAAATGGTGTCAATGAAAATTACAACGGGGTCCTTAAACGAACCCTAGCAAAAGTCGCAGCTGAGCGACCAAAAGATTGGGATATTCTGTTGCCTGCAGTACTATTTGCGTACCGTGAGGTACCACAATCAAGTACGGGTTTTTCTCCATTCGAGCTTGTATATCGTGCTAATCCTCGTGGTCCATTGATGTTATACAATGACATGTTAACAAACAAAACATATGACCACCCGAAAAGAGAAGCCTATGAAATGGTTACTCAGGTTGAGAGACAAAATCCATAACGGCGTGTCAAATTGCGAAATCTGCGCTCGAAAAGGCTGGGGAAAATACAGACAGTATGACAACAGAAACGCCAAGACAATAGTCTTGAAAGAAGAAGATGAAGTTTGGTTATTACTACCCGACCCTCGTGAATTGTCTTGTCACCTCATGGCAGGGTCCATTTAGAGTGATCAGAAAAGTCAGTGATGTTGATTATTGTATTGATGTCAAAGGTAAACATAAAATTTTCCACATTAATATGTTAAAACCATACATCGCACGTCACACTGACACATCACAGGTGATACAACAAATACCACATAGGATAGCAGCAGCATGTTGGGTGATTAATGAACAACAAGAAGACGCTATTACACAACAAATACCAACTCCAACAGTTAATAGTGATAACGGTTGGCAGTCTATTCAAATAAATCAAAACCTGTCAATACAAGATAAAGAGAAACTTGTTTCAGCGATAAAAGAGTTTAGTACAATTTTTTTCTGATAAGCCAGGACAGACATCGCTGATTAAACACAAAATCACATTACTCTCTGATATTCCAGTTAAAGTGAAACCATATCCTATTCCAATACATTATCTACAGAAAGTTATAGCAGAAATATCGGAACTAGATCAAAGTGGTATCATTAGAAAGTCCATTTCAAACTACTGTTCTCCGGTAGTGATAGTGAAAAAGAAAGATGGTTCATTGCGTCTGTGCGTTGATTACAGAAAATTTAACGCATTAACACTACTTGATGCAAAACCAACTGCCAAGTATTGATGAATTAATCGAAGGCATGGCAAACTCTAAAAAAAATTTATCTTACCAAGGGATATTGGCAAATCCATATGCATGAAGATTCCATGCATATCACAGCTTTTAGCACTCCATTAGGTCTATATGAATGGGCATATCTTCCATTCAGTCTACAAAATGCACCAAGCACATTTATGCGCATGATGATGTAACAAGTTATGTGGAGGGTCCCAATTACCCCTGTCACAATGCTTCAATAATATTCTATAGCCCTGGTTGGGATAGGTCTTTGCTTGCCAACCCTCCTCCGTTCCCCGGACTCACTTTCACTCTCTCTTTCGACCTCCGGGCCTATTCCCTGAGGTGTCTTTCTGGCTGACCCATAGATAACATGGCGATCGTCAGAGTAAACGATAACTTAATTTTAATAACTTAATAAAGTACAGCACAGGAAAACATCAAGGCAGTTAAAACAGATAGTTCTCTATAAACAGAACAGGGATAAAGTTCAGGCACAGAGCCTCATGGCTTTCCATCATAGACCAGTTGAAGACAATGTCAGTTCTGTCCACATACAGCTCACCGAGGGTGTCTTCAGTTCTTTCCTTCCAGGTACGTTATGTGAACAACAGGCCTCCGTGGAACCATGCTTCCAGGTCTGAATGGACCACCTTTTGTAGTCAATATATTGTTCGTGGAAAATGTCCTGTTATCCCTGGTCACGATGCTGAGTAGAAGTTCATACAATGGGAATAGTTCGTGAACGAGGAATGGGTAGGTATCCTTCACTGTCCCAGACAAGGATGGGTAGGTGTGAGAATTCGGCGGGGTCCAGCCAAGAATACAAAATGACTCGATCCTAGCGTATCGAGATGACTGGTGATGTGTTATAAAGGCTGATGGTCATTCTTTCGGGGCCAGCGGTGGCTCTATCTCGTAGAGATCATACCATTGGGCCTGGTATGGCCCAAAACGTGACATGGACTTGTCTTAAACATACTTTCCGCGTAGAGGCCCTGCCGATACTTTCAGCTCTATTCACTTCCAAACGAAGGACCCTGGAGATGATAAATATTGATGAAAGCCTCCAGCTTAAACTTCAGGTATAGTCTACAAGGAGACTTCTAAGAGTCTCAGCATATCAATTTGCATTCACAAAATATATAATAGTAATAGATATATAGCTAGTTAGTAGACCTGACTGAATTGGCCTGACCTGACAAGAGGTCCTGGATTGGCGGCGTCTTTCCTAGACTAGGCCTTCAGCTTGTCTAGGTCGTGTCGTTTGACCCTACCTATTTTCTTCATACCAGATTCACTCTCCACTCTCATACCATGCCTTTATTATTACTGGGCACATTCATTTCCCGGCTCCCCTCTCACTTGCAAACCCTCTCTTTCTCACGACAAAGCTCTTGTGGTGTTGTGTGCGTAATTATGTGTGTTTCCCCCCTTAACTAATATTATAGTAGTGGGTCTGTATGGAAAGAAGTGTAGTTCCCTATTTCCAGCAAGAATAGGAAAGAAGAAACCACCCTTTCCCGCCGTTGCTCTCGTCTGAGCTGTCGCCGCAATGCACCGGCAGTGCCTCGCATAACATGTATGTTTAGATGATCTTATCGACCAGTAACTATTCAGTCCACCTGGCCACCCTATCCACTAAAAGACAAAAGAGTTAACACAGTGTATATCCTCTTCCGGCTCAAGAAGACAGAACATAGATGGTTGGACTCCGTCCCCACGGGGCCCTCCCCTCCTTCCGGCATACCGTATATATGTCGTGTTTATAATCAAATGACAGACAATACTATGCCGAGTTCCGGCCGTAAGAAGAAAGATAGCACCCGTCCATCTGCTGCCAAGAACCAGCAACATCTTCTGGGGAAATATATTACTCAGATTCGTTCCCATGCCATGCCAAGAACACGACGCTTAGCTAGATTGACCAACTGACAACCCACTCACAATATGGCATGACTGGCTTTTCGCCAATTCGTCTCACCAGTCGAGACAACAGAGATTTATAAGCCAAGGTCTGGCAGGACTAATTACAATCTAAGCTCACCTTTCACTTCACCAGCAGGATGCACCTAATTTGTACAAATCTTTAAATTTTTAATACATGGTGCAGATGACAAACATTAGGTGTTTTCCAACGGACATTGTTTGCCCCAAAAGTTGAACTAGTGCGTATTTGGTGCAAGGCGCCCCATCGGGTTTTCCCGAAGAAAAGTCAGATTTCCAATAGTTCTCTTCAGAAGATCGGGTTGTAAAAGTAACCAAGAGAACTATCTTCCATGGGGATTGAGCGAATAAGAGAACTTAGGGTTCCCGAAAGCTGTTTCCCACTGTTTACCCAAATCCAAAGAAGGCATGAGGACATGGGCCACTGGCGTTTCGCCACAGATGAGGAGATTACTTCATGGTATTGCCAATGTTGCTACTTATATGGATGATATCTGTATCCATACTGCAGACATAGACACACATGTTAACATTTTAAAACGAGTATTTCAAAGAATACAACAGCACGGCCTTAAAGCTAAGCCGAGAAAGATAGAAATAGGTTTTACTGAAATTCAATTTCTTGGTCATAGAAGGAGGTCAAACCTCCAACCACTAAAAAGGAACTGAAAAGTTTGTTGGGTCTAGTTAACTACTATCAGAAATGTATTCCTAATTTTACTGATATGACAGCAACATTTTCTGAACTTCTAAAGAAAGGTCAGCCTACGAAAATGGTCTGGACAGATGATCATGACAAACTTTTATAGCAGATCAAACCTCTGTTTAGTACATATCCTATTCTGAAACTGCCTGATATTTCGAAAGATTACGTGTTACAAACAGACTGCGAGTTTTCATGCAATTTCAGCGGTTTTACTTCAATTACATAACGGAAAGTTACATCCTATTCTCTATTTCAGTAGGAAGCTATCAGATACACAAAGAAATTATGCTATCACTGAACTTGAAGCTTTAGCTTTAATTGAGAATATTGAGAAATTCTCAAGATATCTCCTTGGAAGGAAATTTCTAGTTTTGTCTGATAATAAACCATTGTAAATCTTTAAATCTGGTCATCCTAGGAATTCCAAAATACATATATGGCCACTACTCTTACATGATTATGAGTTCGATATCTGTCATATTCATGGAAAGGATAATAACTTGGGAAATCTTCTTAGTCGACTTTAGGTCTGTAGGTCTTATACACAGTTGTTATTTTGGTTCTTAATGGTTATCGGTATTCGTTATAGGTTAGTTAGGCCGGATAGACAATGATAATATTCTTATAGATCTTCTTAATCATCTTTAAAATTTTCTGTTATTTACATTTTCCTTACTAATTGTATGCGTTCGTACAGTTTAGTTAGGCCGATTAATTATGTTACATGCACACTATAATTGGATACAATTATTCAGACAGTCACAAAATATTTTATAGTGTTCATATTGTAATTGCGATTGGTACATATTTTGTTAATATTATTCATTGCCAGAGTCAATTTTCCGGCATGATGATGACATTGATTTGGACGTGGTACAGATCCTTCTTTATGCGTTGGGACCAACGGACGTTGGAGTACCGTACCGTCGTGTGAAGTATTATTAACATAAACAGTATCATTATTCATTATGGTGTATACGTTCTTAGAAATATATAATGAGGATTTTCCACACGCGAATGACAGAAACTATATTTCACTTACTAACGGTGATTAGGGCACTGTATGGTAAAACGTAATCCACTTTGTGATGAACTTTATATTTTATGGATATTGGATTCATAGATATTGGATTCATAGATATTGGATACTATTTGTTGTTCTTGAATATTATTGAAATTAGTTAAACATGTTCATTATGGCGTTATGATGTTACGGTTAAATATTTATACATGATAATTGTAGGGTTATTTAGTCGTGATCGATAAATCCTAATTATATGTTGTTATCACTCATAAAATAAGTTCCAGTCCACTGTGAGATTTCCTGCAGAGTTAGTCAACGATGTTGGGATAAGTCGCTGTGAGTGGGAAATTGAAACGATAACTACGTCTACTTCTCATAAGCAGTAATCATCTCCTCACAATTGATAAAGAAACGTGACAGTGGAAAGATTGTGGATGGTGCGGTAACTAGTCTGGATTCAATGGTGCCTTGATTCAACCACGTCTCCTACTCCAGGTTTTGACCTAGAGAGGATGCTGGCCTTCGGACTTATGAGGGACTATTTGTTATAGTTAGTTAGTACAGTCTCCCCAGGGTTGTCTACACGACGTCTACAGCGGGATTGTAGACAGGTGTGCAGTGCCCGTTATATAATAATTTTTGTTTTGTCTTTGTGGATGAGTTATAGGGGACCATGACTTCGTGTTAGTATATCACCACGTCTGCACTACTATCTGTCAGTTGAAATTCGAAATGATGAAGAAAAATGATTACATCACTTTTAAAGGGAGGGGGAATACTGCCACACAGCGTGCACACATGATGATAATGGATAGGTAATATCGGGAAAAACCGATAGGTAAACCCAGGCACAGAAATGAGTGCGCACCAACGTAAACAAGGGAGTGACATTGTTTGACAACAAGCAGACTGGGAAAGGACATGGAAAGAAGGACATGTTTGGATGATCGTGGCATAAATTGTAGTGGCTTGGAGCTAACTAGTATGAATCCAGGGATGGACCGATAATAAACATTGATATAAGAGAATAGTATCATGAATGTTAAGGAATCGAGGACACGACCTAGACGAGAAGATAAACAACACAAGGACAGACTGGTCACACTCAAGGTGATACTCAGTGTTATTTGAATCAAGACAATGGCCGCTAGTTGTACAGGTCAGTAACTTATATATATTTGCTCTCATATATTTTGGATGCTGACCTGGTCAGATCAGGCACTCCAAAAAGACGCAACGGCAGATAGAGTAATTTGACTTTGTAAGAAGATGCTTATTAAGATGGCATTTAACTTTTATCAGCCACGGGTCCGTATTCATTATGTCACAGTTCACACGTTGGGCTCCAGTTCTTGATCCTGTTATTCCTGTTGTTCAAATTGAGCCGATATTCTTCATTACCAACATGTTGTTGTTGGACATAATTATACGTCATGTTTGACGACCTAACAGCATGCTGGCAACTGTTCAAATGAGGATCAGCGATATGGCCAATGACATGAAGGATTGATTGATTGATTGATTGATTGATTGATTGATTTAGGAACCGACATCACAGCATTCGGGACATTCCCATCAAGGATCAGGTTGTGCAAGAGATCAAGTCTGCAGCATTAGGGCTCTATTCCATTCAAACTGATGAATCTACTGATGGGGCATCGTGTTCTCAGTTGATGGTGTTTGCAAGATATGTGCATTCAGGATCATTTAAAGAAGAACTTCTTTTTTTTCGCCTCTTGAAACAACTACCAAGGCCTCTGATATTTTGGAAAAGGTCTCATCTTTCCTTTAATCAGAAAATCTTTTATGGGGTGATATGTGTGGGTGCTGTACTGATGGAGCACCAGCTATGATGGGGACCAAATCAGGATTTCAAGTTAGTGTAAAGAAACGTACCCCAAAAGTGAAAGGCATTCATTGCATGATCCATCGTCAGGCACTGACCTCCAAACCACTTCCAGCGCCATTGGAGAAGGTTTTAGAGCAAGTCGTTCAGATAGTGAATTTTATCCAAAGGAGGAGCTCTCACCTCACAGCTTTTTAAGTAGTTATGCGTTGACATGGATGCAAGCCACCATTTGCTTCCTTTCCACACAAATGTTCGATGGCTGTCAAGAGGAAATGTAACTGCGCGAGTATAAGAGCTGAGAGATGAGCTCAAATTATTTTTTGAAGTTTAGGATAAGATGGACTTTTTCGCTGGATGATGAGGAATGGATCATGCGCCTTGCCTATTTACTTGATATTTTTGAGCAATTGAATAATCTCAATCTTCAGACGCAAGGAAGGTATACAAATATCATACAATTTGTGGATGCCTTGAGAGCTTTTATGAGCAAGCTGGAAAACGGGAAAAGAAAGGCCAATATGACAAATGTTGCAATGTTTTAGCAGCTGTCATTCGTTCTCGTTGTTGATGGTAAAGACCAAGTACTTCCACAATTTGCAAAAAATGAAATTTCGCAGCATTTGACAGCATTAGAAAATGAATTTGCGCGATATTTTCCTGAACTTAGTGATGATGAGCTTGATTTGGTGCGAAACCCATTCAAATTATCAGTTGAAAAAGTTTCTGATGATCGTGAAGATGAATTCTGGAGCTGAAAGATGATTCGGGAGCAAGAGATGTGTTCGATGAGAAACCAATCACGCAATTTTGGCCAAAAGTGTCATCATATATTTGTGAGTCAGGCTTTTCAGCTCTGATGGTAATTAAAACTAAACGACGTAATAGATGTTAAAAATGATCTCCGTTGTGCCCTTTCAAGCACTCAACCGCGTATTTCAGAATTGCTGCGGGAAAATCAATCACAGTGTTCTCACTGATTACAATCTTCATTTCAATGAAATTACAAATCTACAATATCCTGGTTTTGTAATGAGCGTTTAGGTTGATGAAGCACAATTTTCTGGGATTCTGGTGTCGTATATTAAGCTACAATTCTTTAACGTTTGAACTGTTTGTTTATTGCAGTATGATTAATGTGGTGTTTTAATTTAATATTGTGAATATAAAAATGCTTTTATTTACGTTTTAATATCCATCAGCATATACATTTGTCATTAACTGTACACTATAAAATTTATCTTTGTATGTAAAGGTTATGTACAACTATGGAAGAAAATAAGGATTTTCACTATTATAGGCATGTTATCTTTAATGCACCTTTTGAGGCTGACAATTTTCAGCCACAACAAGCAATGACGTACAGACCAGATGGAAACAGAGGAAGAGGCCGACCACGTAAACGCTGGACGGAGGGAATAACAGAATCCATGGGAATGTCGATATACGAAGCCCATAACCGGGCACTCTCACGAAGTTTATACTTCATCTCGACACCGCAAGGTACAAGAGGAACATGATGAGATGAGATGAGATGAGAATTTTGGAAAGGTTGGGGGGGGGGGGGGGGGATGACAGTCTGAACATATGGTGAAGGGGGACACAGGCCTAAAAAAGGTTGAGAACCACTGCTCTAGATTCACATCTGTGTGACCAGGTATTTTCAGTTAGGTATTAAAGAGTGCTAAGCCACTGCAATCTTACGATATGTCGATCATAGCTGGCCGAGCGTATTGGTAGATAACATGTTGATGATGATGATGATGATGATGATGATGATGATGATAATGATGATGATGATGATGATAATGATGATGATGATGATGATGATGATGATGATGATGATACTGGTTATGATGATAATGCCAAAGATACATGATGCTGATAATGATGTTGATACATGTTGATTATGATAATGCTGATGATACATGATGATGATAATGATTTTAATCTTGATAATTCCGATGATACATGATGACGATAATGATGTTGATCATCATAATCTCTTTCACATGATAAACAAGCCGTGAAATGTTGAGGTAAAATTAAAAAGATTGCAAAGTCTAAGAATTCTGATTTAAAAAAAAACAAAAAACATATTAAATCTAAGGCGAGATACCAATGTGTGGCTAGTGAAATTGAATAAATTTGTATCTGTAGACTGAACTCTGGTAAGTGTCCTTTGGAATTGAATCTCTGACAGAATTTCGCCCAACTCAGAAGTAAGAAAAACTCACTGTAACTGTATATTTGATTAGCTTTAATGTATAGTCTAGCCACTGCAGTTAAAGCTCTGGAAAAAAAAGAAGAGTGGATAGATCTCTTGGGATCAACCACCACCAGAGTTGCGCAAGATTGGAAGAATGAGATTGTAAACTAACTTTAACGGTGGAATATAAAGACAGTTAACTTTCATTTCCAGACATACTCCACGCCACGGTTACATTAAATCTCTCCATTGACCCCCCCCCCCCCCCGCCCCTAGCACACCCCTCCCCCACCCCCGGGGTCTATGGCCATAACAGAACAACAAACTTACATACATGGCTCTCACATATAACTTATTGAGCTGAGTTGAGCTAAGAACCGACATAACTGGACTCAGGACATTCTCATACGTGCTTCGTCCCCTCATTCAACAGCCAGCGAAGAGTCATACTACTAATCGTTCCCACCGCTATCTGATTTAAAGTTCTCCTGGTCTTCACTCTCAGTTTTGAGATTCTTCCAGGACCCCTACTGATCCCCCGCAATCTCATTCTTTCCTTATACGGCTTCTCAATCTGTTCCCCCGCCTTCTCCACCTAGTCCCACAAAGCGCACGACCTCCTCCCTCATCCCCGTTTTCCATAGGCAATCTACCACCAAGAAGTGCATTCCCTGCCAGCCTATCAGACTGTTCATTCCCCTGCATCCCCGCATGGCCAGGGCAAAAGATTCATACAATTTTCACAACATGTGACTTCTGAAACGACGAGAGCCATTCCACACGAAACATTCCTTTCTCCACTTTACTAAGCATACTCTTTGAATCCGTAATGAATACAATGTGTGGTGCAGTAGTCTCCTCTAACCAAAGGAATGCCGCTGTTACTGCTTCCACCTCCATTCTCATGCTGGAGGTCGTAGTCTCATATGCCAGACTCTCCTTTTTCAAGATTCGTCCTTTAGCCTTTGCTCACACAAAAATCCCACCACTATGTCTGTTTCTCACCACTGACCCATCGATGTAGATGACTATGTCACCTTGATGTGTGTTGCTCTGGATTAGCTGTTTCACTTCAAACTCTGTGCGGCCCGCTGCCTATTCTCTGCACTCACGACCCAGTGTTACTATTACATTGTGCCAGTCCAGATGTTTTCCGGAACTTCAACCCACTCTTTGTCACGATTGATGGTATCTAGAGCACATACCGGACGTATAGATAGTTCTGCCTGTGCCACCCAGGACCTGCCTCGTCTTAGTCATCACACTTAACTATATCCATGGCTTCATGCAGGGGGGGGGGGGGGGTGATCCCTATCTGCAGTAACTCTCAAGTGCCATTTGGCCAGAACGACCCTATGCCTATCCGTCATTGCTGGTAGCGGCAGGATATGCCTCATGCATATAATTGGTGTGTCCTTTGTGCACCCCAGGATTACCCGCATGGCAGCACTCTGTGTCCGCTCCAACCTTTCAGACTGGCTCTTTGATACTGTCAGCAGCCCCAAACCATACTAAATGACAGAAATTATTAACTGCTGAAAGAGCCTGTACAGCATCCTCTGATCTCCCCGTTTGCTGCCATAGCCCTCAATGCATTAAGTCCCCTACCAGCCTTCACCACCAAAGTCTCCACATGATCCTCAGCAGACAAACACCTGTCACAGGCGATAACCAAATACTTTAGTTTACTCTCTCTACTAAGAGGACATCCATTCAACATAATACCTGGGACATCTGCGTTCACGATCCGGTTATCCAGGGAGTACCACATAACCGATGCCTTGTCTGGGTGTATAATGGTCCCTGCGTCCCTGCACCACTCCGCCACCCTGTTTACTGCCACCTGTAAGTCTTTCGCCAAACTGGCCCTGTCTCTGCCTTGCCTGTACACAAATGTCAAGATTCTACCCAGACCTGGTGTCTCAATAGCTGCGATTTTGCTGGTGTGGACAACTTATTTGAGGATGTAAGTAATAAGGTGGAAATCTGATTCTATGTCTTCATTGTTTTGTGATTTCTTGGCAAATTTACGTTCACTAGTTTGTTATTGCCGGCTTCGTGGCTTAGAGGTTATGACTTTTCTCCGTAATTTCGTATACTCTCGTCGGTAACGTGATGACAGTGAGAATCAGCAATGGTTCGAATCGCATCGGTAACTTACGGGGTATGTGAGCCGGCCGCTCAGAAAGCAATGGCAAGCTACTGCCAAGAAATCAACATACAGCTGAAAGATGCTGGTGTTGACAGCGATGTCCTGTAAAGGATATGCAATAAACAAAACAAAAAAAGTTTGTCATTGTTTTCTGACTGGCTGGCACTCATACTATAACATGATCATCAACGCAAGGCTGTCTGCTCTCACATCTCCAGAGCTGTTTTTCGAGCGCGGTATGCGGGATTACTAATGCTTCCGCAATCACGTCGTCACAGAGCCGGATATGTCTTTATTAGGTGACAATTATAGTTATCAGTCAATGATCTACCGGTAATAGGGAAAGCTCATCCACACGTTATTTCACGTCAAGTGCAGAAATTCACATATAAAGGCACATGCATAACATCAGATGGAAGATGCTCCACAGAGATAAAGAACAGAATAGGACAAGCAAACACTGTATTCTATGAAATGAAGAACATTTTGTGCAATAAGTCTGTGACCTTGAAGATTAGAAAAAGAGTTCTTGCGTGTTACATAGAACCAGTTTTAACACACAGCTTCTGGACAATTATTAAACAGGCGAAAAACATCCAGTGGATGTGTGATTTTATAAAAAAAAAAAAATGCTGATAGTTAATTAGACAGCCAAAATGAACAATATGGACACTTTGAGAGAAGCTAAGTCACACAGACACAAACATTAGAAGCTTGCAGTCATAATTTTTTTTGGCATCATTATGAGAAGATAAAAAGTGTTATATATTGTAACAACCGGAAAGTTTTGTGGAAAGAGAGATAGAGAAAGACAGCGTGAGAAGGTTCTTGACATTATTGTGTCATGCCGCGGAGGGGAGCCATCACACGAATTAATCCATGCAGTCTGAGAATCACAATTTGGCAAGAGGCATGCTAGCTCACGCCAGCCGCATGGCACTGGATGATGTTGAATCCATAACCAACAAGCAGTCCGGTGCAGTAACTCCTAGTGAATGCAGGTGCTGGTGTTCAGTGTGTTACTGAATGAGTTCTTGATGGTCATGAATAAGAACACATGGTGAAAACCATGAGTGACATACAGTATGTTGCGTATTCTTTACAGGAACTCGCAGTCAGCTCCAGCATTTGTTTGTTTGTTTGTGATTTCCTGGAAAGTTTACGTTCAGTAGTTTGCCATTGCTTTCTGAACGACCGGCACTGATTCCATTTTATAAAATAAACCAGCGCAATACGGTCTGCTGCCAAATCATAGTGATATAGGTCACGTGCATGTGCACTAGAATGATGTAGATACATATCGCACGTTTATCTAATGATGCAATGATCAAGTACATATCCGCAGACAGAATTAAATGAATTATGACCTTGAATAATCAAGCAAACGAAGCAAATATAAAATCAAGGGCTTTCGAGAATTCAAATATTGACTGTGAAGGTCATTACATAATGAGGTGAGGTGGCCATACCTCACTGCGTTTCCTTCCCATACTCTTCCCATACATCCCTCGAGGATGCGTACAGTAGAGTTCGCAATGATATGTTGATGACCGCACTGATGGAGAAGGGAGTCAATACCTGACTGGTAAACTGGATAGCAGCCGTCCTGCTTTCTCATCGGGTTGCTCTCCATCTGGGTACATGGACCTCAGAGCCACATATTTTAACCCCGGACTGCCACAGGGATCTGCAATCTCACCGGTGCTCTTTAACGTGAGTACGAGTAAGGTTGCAAACCTAGAAGCACCAGGGGTTGGAAGGATACTAACATTTGCAGATGATATTCTTGCATATAGGCAGGGGAGAGATAGGGATCAAACAGCCCAGGAGCTACAGGCGACAGTAGACAAAGTGATTGATTGGTGCACTGATCAGGATCACTGATCAAGATCAGGGCCTGGAACTATGAGGACGCCATGTTAGATCCAGCTGTCATCAAGACGAATAAACCATATTTATAAAGAACCAATTGAGTCAAGTCATCATGTATGAGTTCGCTTTGTTACAATAGCGGTTGTTTTGTGGTGCTCTCTGGACAACAGGATTGTGAGAGCTGATGTCCCAAGCCTCACGATAGATGGTAGAAGAGTCAACAGAGAGAATAAACTGAAGTATCTGGGAATCACATTTGACAGGAGTCTGTCCTTCAAGGACCATGTGGAGACGGTTGTGACAAGATCTCAAAATGGACTCAATACACGTAAAACTATGGCTGCAATGGACGCAGAGCAGAGAATACTCTTCACACTATACCAGCATTTGATCCTCTCAGTGACTGATTACTGACTAGCATTGCTCACTCTCTCAAAGAGTCAGCTGGTAAAATTAGAGCGCATACAGAACGAAGCTTTGCGGGTCATTCTGGGATGCACCAGAGACACCCCAGTCGTGTGTATGCGTTACATCCTTGGTTTGCCGACTGTTGCTGGTAGGCTCAAGGTGATGCAGGCTAAGGCATACCTCAGAGTAGTTGCAGACACAGATCACCCGTTGCATGAGACGCTGGACGTAGTTAAGGGTCAGCGACTGATAAGAGGGAAATCATGGATGGCTTAGGCGGAGGATACGATCAGACAGGTGTGCATCTTGGAGAACATTAGACGAAGAGATGAGTGGGTCAGAGTGCCAGCGGAGCAGTCAGATTTGTGCTGAGTTATAATCACATTGAGCCGGGAGTGCAGGGAGTGGCCAGCAGGGGCCACGGAAGTGGAAATCCAGCAACTAATTCAGGATAATGCTCGCCCGGGTGATGTGATTATCTACACAGGTGGTTGGGTGTTGAGAGGTAGGAGAAGTGCCTGGGGTTTCTTAGCAAAAGCTAATGGTCGACGTTTGGTGCAGGAGAGCCTGGCATATGACACCACAACATCTAGCTTAAGAATAAAGGTGGAGGCGGTCAGTGCAGCTTTCAGCTGGATGGAGAAATCAATACATATACACATCGTGATTGTAACTGACTCAGAAAGCATGCTGAGTAGGGTGAGGACAGGCAGGCTTCGTTCAGAATGGCTTGCTTCGCTTCGGAGGTCACGGGTGGCAGACATCACCTGGATCTTTTCTCCGGGGCATGCCGGTGTCCTGGAGAATGAACAGGCGTACAGATTGGCTGCCTTGGCAAAACATGGTGGAGTATTGATGCATGACAAGGCAGACGTGGTTGCGGCCTTGTGGGAGCACGTGTACACCTTTAAGGAGAAAATGGATCATCATGGTCTGACAAGAATGAGGCAGCGAGGAGTAACGAGGGGATCTGGCCGACGCTCGGCGCTCAGAAGAAAGGCGAGACGGACATATAATCAGATTGCTACTGGAACTATTGGTGTTGGAACTCTTCGCTGGCTGCTGAGGGTGGGGACGGAGCGCTTATGGGAATGCCCGAATGCTGTGATGTCGGTTCCTAAATCAGTCAATCAATCAATCTCATACAATTATATGGTGCCAGTTTTATGACACCGTGTCGACACATACTTATACCGTTAAACAAGTCCAAAAGAAATGTAGCCATTAATGGGAATTAAACCTGGATCTCTGTCTTGGCAAACAAGCACACTACATGTGCCACATAAAAATTACAGAAACTATAGCATTGATCTTGGTGCGATTGTCAGCTTTTTATTTGTGAGTGTGGTATACAAAAAATATTCAAAATATGTGTTTAGCGCCATTTAGCAAACTTTCCAGACACATTAAGAAATAGATTAATTTCATGTGAACTTTGGCGGCCGAGTAATTCGACATAGCCAACTGACACCAATCATGACATGTGCATCTCAGCCAGCACTCTTGAATGTCATTTTCGCTGTCCTGAT
This sequence comes from Cepaea nemoralis, assembly GCA_014155875.1. Classification (NCBI taxonomy): domain Eukaryota; kingdom Metazoa; phylum Mollusca; class Gastropoda; order Stylommatophora; family Helicidae; genus Cepaea; species Cepaea nemoralis. The sequence continues at coordinate 28,342 of JACEFZ010021781.1, read as the reverse complement.
GGCTTGCGGACGTGTTTGTGAACAACTCGACTGCACACGTCGCAACAGATACAGCTGTCAACAGACATGGTCTTTGTTCCCTTGTCAGAGAACTAACACTGGCCGTCGTAATTGTCATCATTTGCCTCCCGCCAATCCCTGCCTTCGATCGCTCCTGATTAAGTGGGCGGGGACTGGGTGACGGCCGAGCGCGTCATTAATTCTATCATGTTGTGTGTTTAGCCAATCATTGCGCTCTCCGTGTTGACAGATGTCTTATCTCGTCAAATGCCATAATTTCGGTGATTATCAAAGCGAAAGAGAGAAGACGCCGTGTCGGCGGCTCCTTGGAAAACAACTGCCGCTAATAGTCGTGTTATGTCTGTGATAATAAGCTGATTGCCGTTAAGAACTATGAACATTTCATGTTTCATATTTGGTCGAATATTTTTTTTCTTTATAGAGAGAAAGCCAGAAACATCACGTGTTGTTGGGATTTCCCAAATAAATGTTGCAGTGTCATATTTGTTCTGCTAACAGAAGGTATTATTGACTCTCATGACCTCCAAACAGAATACATGGATATATATGTCAGCTTACAGCCACACCATCTTCGGCTTGTTTCTGCTCATATTTTTTGTAGATGTGCTATTGGTTTTTTCATGATGTCTAGCAAATCTTCAGTTCTTAGGGGATAATTTCTAACTTAACTTACTAATCTGCAAAACATAAGCAACTTACTGCTTGTTTGATTCAACATACTGAATATATCATTTGTTTGGGATGCGCATAACATGACATGGTTTTGTGAATAAAAAATGATTCCCTTCACATAGAGAATACCGTCTCATGTAACCAACCACAAAAATTATGACCATTGGTTTTGAAGAGTAAACGACAACGGTAAACACAATGGCTACTGATGATGTCGTCTGCAAAACATCGACTTCGGCGTCTGATTCTGCTTCAGAAGCACCCATAGAACAGGTTACAGTTCCACTGTCACTATCAAATGTTAACTCTCATTTGACAACGTCTCTTTCGCCCAAAAAATCGTTTACCATCAGTAGTATTTTGGGAGAGGATACTGACACGCAGCTTGGAAGACGGGAGAGTAATGACAATGGCGACACCCATGATAAAGCTGTGGATGATTCCAGCAAAGAAGCCATGGTATCTAGTCTATCTGGCTTGTATCACAGATTCCAGTTCTATCCCGACCAGTCACGACTAAGTCCAACAAGAGCCGCACACTTGCGACTCTGCTACCCTTGGTATCCTGCTTTCATTGCTTCTGTGTATACAGACGGTAAGTGATTTTCAACGGTTCTTGTAATATCTACATAAGGGAAACATAACAGCAGAAAATCACAGAGGGTGTAATATATAAACAACATCAAAGAAAGAACAAATATTGAGAGCGTGACTGAGAGATGTTTACATACAGAAACAGAGAGATGCAGATATATAAATGGACGAATGGAGGGACGGACCTATGATAAATTGATGGACGGACGGACGGTCTGAGAGAGAGAGAGAGAGAGAGAGAGAGAGAGAGAGAGAGAGAGAGAGAGAGAGAGATGATAAATTTAAAAAAAAAATTAAATCTGATATGGGTTTTCCTGTGGTCAGTTCTTCAAACCTGAAGTGAATAATTATTGTTTTATTGCCTTAATGACTAGCTTTAATTTTCGTACATTTTCATGTGCTGATATTTCTGTTTACTCATACCTTGTTGTTCATCGAGTCGTTTACTGCTTTTATTAATCGTAGTCAGTTCTTCGTGAGTTTAACAGTTTAAAATCAACAGTAAAACAGTGGTTACTTTTCTCCTGTTTCAATTATCTGGGTATCTCTCCAGTAGCAACATGCGGAAGTGAGGTGTACCATTATTTCAGTCACTGAAGATAATAATCGAGATGTTTGCACAAGCTTTATTGCTAGATCAATGTGGTTATCTGATAAGTGTAGGATCTGTTTGGTCTGAAACTTGCCTGTTCACCCCTTAATCGTTTGTCAATGTCATCTATTAACATCTGCCCAGAATGATAATGTTTAATATTTTTACAGGAAATTATAATGACTTATAACCATATAATTTTCGCATTCCCGTAAGTCACATTTCTTAGGCAACTTCACCATTTATCCTTGTAATCAAATGCTGGTTTTTTTTTTTCCGGTCCAAATAATATGTGAAGAAGTTCAGATTACTTATGTATTAGTATGCGGATTTTTTAATAGATATAATCATTATGGCCAACATCAAAAGCAAAGCAATAGATATAAATAGTAAACAAACGAATGCAACAACAAAAAGCAGCAGCGATGATGAAATACAAACAGTTTATGATGAAGCAGAAATGGCGATATCTCAAATCAAACCACAAGGAATAGAAATAATAATTGGCGATTTTAATGCAAACGTAGGAAAGGGAGGGTTGGAGAAAGTAATTGGGTATTATAGTTTAGGAGCCAGACATGAAAGAGGAAAAAAAACTGACAGAAATGATATGATAATTGGAAACATCATCATCAAGTGCCGTGCCGACTGGCGTAGGCGTTCATGACTCTCCACAGATCTCGGTGTTTGGTTTTCTGGATCAACTCTGCCATTGATATTCCTCCATGCCACCGTCGCAATCCATCCAGCATCATTTCTCGTGGTCTGCCTCTCTTCCCCTCGATTTTTCCAGTTGTCACGATGTTCTCCAGCGCCTCTCTTCTCATCACATGACACAAAAAGCTGTTTGTTTCTTTCTTATTGTTTTATATAATGTTTTAGTTTCGCCAGCCTCTTTAAGGCACTCATCGTTAGTTACTTTGACTTCTTCTTCTTCTTCTTCTTCTTCTTCTTCTTCTTCTTCTTCTTCTTCTTCTTCTTCTTCTTCTTCTTCTTCTTCTTCTTCTTCTTCTTCTTCTTCTTCTTCTTCTTCTTCTTCTTCTTCTTCTTCTTCTACTTCTTCTTCTTCTTCTTCTTCTTCTTCTTCTTCTTCTTCTTACATTCGCCTGAAATATGTTTATAACTGCAATGTTGTCTCTTGTATGAATCTAACAGTCTTTTTTAGTTCATTCAGCGGTCCATAGAGTTTATCTTCCACTGTTGTCTCTCTAGGCCAGAAGGTTCGCCTGGGTATTTTGTAGTCTGGGCAATCCTGGAGTATGTGCCCTGCTGTCTGCGACGCCAAACCACATGTTCACATGGCTGAGTCACCAATCTTGAATTTTGTATACATTTGGTTGCGTAATCTATTGTATCCTGATATGAGGCGCAGACCTGTTTCTGGTCTGTCCATAAAGTGGTAGTCATCTTGAGTAGGGTTTGGTGGCCTTCTGACTGATTTGATCATTCTTTTCTTTTGGTGGTATGTAATGGGCACATAAGGTTGTTCTTCTTTTGATCCTTCCGTAGCCAATCGATCAGCTCTGTTGTTTCTGGGGACTCCACAGTGGGATGGTATCCACTTTATGGTGACCTTATGCTGACTGCTAAATTCAGAAAGTAGTGTCCTTAGAACTGGCAATTTCCCAGACAGGAGAGCTTCTATTACGGATTTTGCATCTGTCAGTATCACCACAGGTTGTGCACCATAGCTGGTATTTTGTAATTTCTCTGTGGCTATCTTGATTGCCTCAATTTTAGCATCATATTTACGGCAGTACTTTCCTGTTGGGAATCTGGCCGTGTCCCTAGTATTATTTGGGTATTCTATGTACATTCCCGCTCCTTCATTTCGAACAGCATTTTGTGCTGACCCATCTGTGTAAACTCGGATCCATAGGTCCTGTGGGTATTCGTCATCAAGGAAGCTGAGAGTGGCTGTTCTGCGCTGTACACTGCTCTGTTCTTTCTTGTCAAATATCCCTCTCACTTTTGACTGGATTTGTAGCGATAGTCTATGTTCATCTTTCCACGGCGTTCGCTCTGGAATAGTTGTCAGGGGGATACCAACTGTGGGAAGATCGATGGTTTCTCTGCAGAGTTGTTTGGCCTGGTGGATGAAGCTACTTCTTTTCAACCGCCCCATAGCTAAGTTTTCAAATCGGTTCTTCATAGGGTGGCCTGGCAAGCTGAGGAACTTTTCTGCTTGCATTAGTGTTTTTGTATCTCTGCGTTCTCTTAGATCTTGTGTCCTCCCCATTGTCTCCATTGCTACTATAGGGGTTGATCTCATCCCTCCTGTAATGACTCTAAGAGCTTGATTATGCACCTTGTCCAGCTCCTGTAATGTGGTTTTTTATGCCGAACACCACGCAATTGACCCGTATTCTAAGTGTGGTCGTATGCTCTGTTGATAAACTTTGCTAAATATTTTCCCACTGGCTCCCCATGTAGTTCCACTTTGTTTTCTCAATTTCTATTTTCCTTCTGACTTTTGCTACTGCTTTGTTGATGTGCTTACTTCATGTCAGCCTGCCATCGAATGTTACTCCAAGGTATGTTGGTTCTTTATCTTCTTTACGGGGTATTCCATTTAACTGGATGATCCCTGCCTTTTGGTTTGGAGAGAGGGTAAATAGAGTGGTGCTGCACTTGTCAGTGTTTATGCTGACACACCATTCATTTGCCCATGCAACAAATTCATCTACAGATCTTTGTAGCGATCTGGTGGCCACTGATGCATGTTCATTTGTGCTCCATAGAATCAGGTCATCAGCGTATATTGCCGCTTTAATTCCATGCGGTAGATTAGCAACAAGATCATTGATGAAGATTAGAAAAAGTCTTGGGGACAAGACTGCGCCCTGGGGAACACCGGGGCGCAGTAGTACTTTCTTGCTCTTGAGTCCATCCATCTGGACTCGGGCTCTTCTGTTGTGCAAGTGTGCTTTCACCCATTTGTACATTCTTCCACTGACTTTACACTTTCTCATTTTCTTCGTCAGACCTTCTTTCCAGACTTTGTCAAAGGCTTTCTTCAGATCTATCCATGCAGCAAGCACCATCTTCTTCTCTTGGAATGCATCCTCAATTTCTTGAGAGAGGTAGGTTGTCTGATCTTCCGTAGAGTAGCACTGCCTAAAGCCAGCCTGCTGTGGTACGAGGATGGTTTCACTATCAATGTACCACTACAGTCTGTGATTGATGATGGGCTCCATTGTTTTGCAGAGACAGCTGGTGAGGCTAATTGGTCTGCAGCTGGAGGCAATGGAACTGTCTTTCCCAGATTGCTACTGGTACTATTGGGGTTGGAACTCTTCGCTGGCTTCTGAGGATGGGAACGGAGCGCTTATGGGAATGCCCCGAATGCTGTGATGTCGGTTCTAAATCAATCAATCAATCGATCCCAGATTTTAGGAGGGGTATCATGATTGCTTCTCTCCAGACTTGTGGAATACTGCCTAAGGTCCATGTGTTATTAAAGATCTGTAGCAGCTTTGCTTTGGTTTCTGTTCCAAGGTTCCTGATCATTTCATTGGAGATACCATCAGCTCCTGGTGACTTTCTCATTTTAAGTTTTGATATGGCTAGCTCCAGTTCACTGATTGTCATAGGTACATCCTTAACCTCATGTACTATTTTCTTCTGTCCTGTATGTTGCCATTTCTCTCGAATCTCTTGTTGTTTCTCTGGACTAATGTTGATATTGTTATCTTGTGCGAATGAGTCCGCAAAATGGTCAGCTGTTTGCTTTCCTGTTAAGATGTTTCCGTCTTTATGCAGTGCAATTTTTGAGTTTCTCCCTGTGCCCTCATCGTTAAGCTGTTTTATTAGCTTCCATAATTTCCTTGTGTCTCTTTCAAAGTTCAGTGACTCTGTTTTCTCCTGCCAGCTTTTCCGTCTAGCTTGCAGTTGGCCCTTTGAAATTTGGCTTTTGCGTGCTGATATTTATTGTGGTGCTTTATTGTGATTGGCCTCCGCTTGCCTTTTACACATTTCCACATCATTATGCAACTGTTCCAGTTCACTACTCCAGTAGGGTTTATAATGTTTACGGGCTCCTCTTGGTACCGTTTCTCGCGCTGCCTGTAGTATGCATTTCCCAAACTCTTCAACTACCCTATTCATGTCCTTCTCAGTGTTAAGGTTTCTAACCAGTATGCTGGTGCGATGCTTGTACATTGCCCAGTCTGCTTTCTTGTAGTTCCACCTCGAGAGGGTGCTGCTTTCACTCACAAGCTTATTTTCTACAGTTAGAAAGACTGGCCGATGGTCACTGCCACCAAGTTGTTTCCCAACAATTCGTGTAATGTTCCACTCCAGGTCTGGTGAATGAAAAACCAGGTCAGGTATAGTCGTAGTGTGCCATGCTCTCGAGTAGAAGGTATGTGGGTCAGACAGCTTGTTAATCAGTATGAATCTATTACCATCCTGCCAGACTTCCAGTCTCTCTCCTCTCTGGTTCATGTGATCATAGCCCCAGCTCTGCGAGTGACTGTTGAAGTCGCCACACAAAATCATTTTTCCTGTTAATGGTAGTGTGTCCAGTGCCTGTGGGTGGTCATTTGGACAGTAGTAATTGATCAGGCGAAGGTCTGTATTGTCTGTCTTAAGTTTAAGTGCATGATACTCAGCCCCTTCCATGTAAACTTCAATTTGGGAAGCAGGAATGTTGTTTTTGACAAGAGTCAGTATTCCACCCTTTCGCCTGTCCTTTCGGTCACATCGGTAACACTGGTAGCCTCTGATTTTGAAGGCTGTATTTTCGTTGAGGTGAGTTTCTTGCAAGCAACATACACTTACATTTTCTTTAGCCAAGATGTTTTCTAGTTCTATTTTTTTTTTTTATATACCCTCTGCATTCCAGTGCATTATTTTAAGTCTTTGTGTTTGGTACGGAGAGACGTTCTATTGTCAGCCCCCCCCCCCCCCCCCCTGGCTCCGCAGGACATCTGAGAAGGACCTCCAATAGGTGTGGTTAGATCCTTACGAGGCATAAGGCCCGGCACTGCACCTGCCTGGGGGGCCCAGAGCTGGGCGAGCACCATAACATGTAGCAGTTGCCGACATAATTCACGGCGTAATTGCGTGGCAGCCTGATTTCTGTGGTGCGCCTCCTGGCTGGCTGCCTCCGTCTTCAGCACCTATCTTATAATCGTAATAATCGTATATAATAATATAATAATCGTAATCAAACCTTCTCCAGAAGTAAATCACAAAAATATCTTAACGTATCTCTAAACTATCAGCCTTTTTGGACAGGAAAAGGATTCGATAAGCAAATATACAACTAAAATCTCTACATACTTATAAATAATAGATTTATAAGTGCGTTTATAACGGTTAAGACAATGACTGGTGTTCGATATAAACGTTATTACGCACCACTGTGTGGACGAATAAAAGTAAGATCGAAGAGAGGAAAGAAAAGAGGCTAAGAATATGAGACATAATGAAAATGTTCTAAAGACAGATCAAGAAATACAAGAACGACACAGAGTGATTGTGAAAAAATAAGCACACCTGGAACCTTATTGTCTTGATAGACGATAGTTTATAAAATGGAGTTATACCTCTCCATTGCACAACGCCTGGACTGAATTTAGAGACCATATATTGCCCATGCAGCATGATCCATCTCTCGGCCTGCCTAGTTTAGTTCAGAGGAAAAGTAATACCAATAGGTCTGGAACAAGAGAATCTGCAGAAGCCGTCAGATAAGCAAAACAATGCTCTAACAGTGCGCCTTTAGGAGCTTTCATCCTAGACTCCGGTAAAATGGCGACGACGTGATGCGTTTATTCTTTGGGAGACGCTGTTATAGTGTTTTCCTGTGGATTGTGTGGTGTTATTTCGTATCCATTTATTGGAAGTGTTCAAAAGAAGCCACGGAAGGCAGGTGGTGAATGAAATTTTGAGGGCAGCCGACAGATATTTGTTGGTTATGGTCTCAAGTTTCGCGACGGCAGGCAGAAGATCTCTTTAGTGGGACAATGGCTGCTGTCACCCGGCCAGTATGGTCACTGCCATAAAGGAAATCAACGGCAAATTATCTTCTTTAAAAGTGCCTAGTTCATTATTCGCTTAAAGACAAATCATCGCAAGACAAGGACAGAGACATTAAAATTATCAACATGGGATGTTAGGACGTTAAACGACGACAAAAAATTACATAACATCAAACAAGAAATGGAAAGAGAGAAAATTAATATTTCAAGGAAGTGCTAAAATGAAATGCGCTATCTCGTAACACCAAGATCACAATATACACAATTAGTAGTATGACTCTTCGCTGGCTGTTGAACGAGGGGACGGAGCTCGTATGGCAATGTACTGAGTGCAGTGATATCGGTTCTTGACTCAACTCAACTCAACTCAACTCAACAACTCACAATATACAAAACACTGATTAGACCAGTCTTGCTGTATGGCTCTGAAACCTGGAGTACAACTAAAGAAGGCGAAGCCTTGTTACAAACCTTTGAGAACAAAGTCTTAAGACGCATCTTTGGGCCCATTTGGGATACACAAAGTGGAGAGTGGAAAAGAAGAAGTAACAAAGACATTTATGATCTGTTTAAGTCCCCGCTAATCACTGGTATCACGAAGGCTAAAAGATTGTGCAAATGGCTGGGGCATATAGAAAGAATGGAAGATAATAAAAAAAAAAAACTCGCTTACACTCAAGAAGTAAATGACCGTAGACCCCGAGGTAGACCAAGAAGACGGCGGAGAGATAATATACATACAGACCTATAAGCACTTGGAATCAGCGACTGGCAAGAGAAGGTCAACCAGAGAGACGAATGGAGATGGCTTGTATCTGCAGCAAACAACCTCAATGGCTCGGAATGCTGAAGAAGAAGAAGAAGAAGAAGAAGAAGAAGAAGAAGAAGAAGAAGAAGAAGAAGAAGAAGAAGAAGAAGAAGAAGAAGAAGAAGAAGAAGAAGAAGAAGAGATGTGCGAAACGAGATGGACAAGAGCAGGCATCAAGATAGATGCAGATTTTAAGATTATTTATTCTGGAGGAGAAGATCGACAAAGGGGGGTAGCAATTATCTTGGACAGGCAAACATCAAAATCTATTCAAGGATATTGGACCGTGTTAGACAGAGTTCTACTAGTTAAATGAAGCGGCAGACCTTTTAGCATAAACGTGATTCAAGTATATGCCCCAACAGGAGAATCCAGTGAAGATAGTGTAGAGGAATTTTATAATTACATAGAGTCTGCTCTAAAGAAATGTAAAACTTCAGAAATAAACATCATAAAAGGGGATTTCAATGCAAAAGTAGGAAATCAAGGTGATAGATACACAGTAGGAGACTATGGTTTAGTAGAGAGAAATTAAAGAGGTTACAGACTTGTAGAGTGGGCAATAGAGCAGGAAATGATTGAAGGAAACACCTGGTTTAATTAACACCCTAGAAAATTATGGACATGGAGTCCGGATAGCAGGATTAGAAACCAGATTGATTACATTATGATTAGCAGAAATTTAGAAATTCGTTTACAATAGCAAATATAGTCCCCAGTGCTGATTGTTATAGTGACCACAGATTATTTAAGGAACATTAAGGATAAAGTTAAAGAAAGTCAAGTATATAACAGGAAACACTAAATATGATTTGTGTACATTGAGTAATGACAAGGAAATACAAAACAAATTCAACACAAAAGTACAGAACAGATTTGATATATTGTCTGATCTAGACATCCTATTCCAGGATGTGGATGATCAATGGGAAATGTTGAAGAATTCAATCAGTTTGGCTGCAGAAACAACTATTCCAAAATTAAAGAATGTGGGTCGTAAGAAATGGATGACTGAAGAAATTTTACAACTAATGGAAACAAGAAGACTCAACAAAAATAATTCTGTCAAATATGAGGAAATTCACAGACAAGTCAGAATATTATGTAAGGAGTCAGAAGAAGCATGGCTTTAGAAAAATTGCTTAGAAATTGAAAAACCTCACAACAGTCAAAATACCAAATTAGTGCACAAAAGAATTCAGGAACTTAATAATAAAAGAACAAGTACATCAGCAGGCTGTCTAAAAACGAAAGATGGCAAAATCATAATTAAAAAAAAGAAGATTCTACATCTATGGTTAGTTTATGTGAAAAATCTTTATGATGATAACAGAGATTAGCAGTATGATATTCGATATAATAATGAAGGACCACCAAATTTGAAGATGGAGGTTCGAAATGTTCTTAAACATATGAAAGCTGGCAAGGCCCCCGGTGCAGATAACATCACAATAGAAATGATTAAAGCTTTAGAAGAATATGGAATATATCAAGTCACCAGACTGCTGAACACATTATATGATACTGGTGATATACCTTCTGAATTATGTATTTATTGCAATCCCAAAGAAATCAGGAGCCTTGGAATGTGATCAACATAGAACAATTCGTATAATGAGTAACATCACAACATTTTGCTACGAATTATCATGCAAAAAGTAAGGAAGAAAATACAACCTGAAATAGGGGAAGAACAATGTGGGTTTGTAGAAGGAAAGGGTACAGTAAATGCTGTGTAAAATCTGCGATCAGTTATTGAACGTGCTATAGAAGTAAACAAGGATACACATCTTTGCTTTATTGACTACACAAAGGCTTTCGATAGAGTTAGACATGTCAACATGGTGGATATGCTTGCAGATCTACAAATTGATGGAAAGACATTAGACTTATAAAAAACATACATTGGAAACTAATATAGAAATTTTTAGAAATAGAAAATAGAAAATAAGCTGCCATAATTATTGATAATGAAGTGGAACAATATCAGCCTTTAAGAAAGGTGTTAGGCAGGGATGTGTAATGTTTCCAGATCTCTTTTCCCAATATAGTGAAAATATGTTCAGAAATGTAGAAGATATAAATGGAATCAGCATTGGAGGACGAAACATCAATAACATTAGATATGCAGATAATACAGTATTGATTGCAGACAATGCACAAGATCTGAAACAATTAGTAGACGCGGCTGTGGTACACAGTTAGCAGCTGGGGTTGGAATTAAATTGTAAGAAGACACAGGTTATGGTCGTCACTAGGAAGAATGAAGTACCACAATGTAATATACAAGTAAATGGGAATATTCTTCAACAAGTGAATCGGTACAATTATCTCGGAACAGTCATAACATCTGATGGGATATGCCTTGAAGAGATTAGAACAAGAATCGCCATGGCAAAAGTAGCCTTTAGCAAGATAAAAATCATTCTGACCAATAAAAAGATGTCAATTGAAACGAGAAAGAGAGTGTTGAGGGGATACATAGAGCCTGTTCTTTTGTATTGATGTGAAATTTGGACAATGTGCAGTCAAGCTGAAAAACATCTGATGGCTGCAGAAATGTGGGTTCTGAGGAAAATGCAAAGAATATAATGGACAGACATACAAACCAATGACCAAGTACTACAGGAGACAAATAAAAATCGTAAATTGATTAGAGAAATTAGACGTAGACAGTCAACATTTTTTGGACACATTATCAGAAGAAATAGATTGGAGAACTTAGTGACAGATGGCAAGATCGAAGGGAACAGATCAAGAGGAAGACCGAGAAGAAAATACTTGGATGGCCTGGCCACATGGCATGGTCGAGACAGGAACACTGAGCTGATCCATGATTCTGGTGATCGAGTGAAATGGCGAGTCATGACCGCCCACGCTTTCCGGCATGGCACATGATTGATTGATCCTAGACTAATTGTCTTGCCATGAGATTTAGCCTGTAACGAGCATTTCCCAAAAAGCAGGTGGTACTGTCTACTGTCATAAGGTAGCTCAGTCATATGCAACTAAGACCTGAAAAATAGATATATTGCGAGTGGTTACACACCCGCTTCACACGCCAGTGATCCGGGGCTTGTTTCCGGATCCGGTCAAGGATATGCACTACTGACGAGCTCAAACGAGAGCGAAACTCGAGTATAGTGCTTCTATATTGACGTGGATAGGCCTTAGGTTCGTACCAGAATACGATCAGCGTTGCCAGTAGTGGGTTGTGCTCAATATTTAACTATCAAATCCCGAAACAACCAAATAAATCAATTCGATTATTGCTCACTAGATTTTAGGAGGCCTGGTGTTCCTTGCCAGTGAGAAGTCCTGATCGTTCGGGTCCACATTGATTGACGGACGTCAGTCGCGGCGATCGGACATTCTTGAGCTGTAGCCTACGATGGGTGACGTTGTAGTATTCTGTTATGATAATTTGGCCGGTCCAGCGTGTGCCGCGTGGTTACATACCCGCTTCACACGCCAGTGATCAGGGGCTTGTTTCCGGATCCGGGCACTACTGACGAGCTCAAACGAGAGCGAAACTCGATTATAGTGCTTTCATATTGACGTGGATAGGCCTTAGGTTCGTACCAGAATACGATCAGCTTTGCCAGTCGTGGGTTGTGTTCAATATTTAAATTTCAAATCCCGAAACAACCAAATAAAACATATTACATCTTCCATTCTTTTCTTTCCTCCAAGTCATCGTTGATGGAAAACCCAAAGTATCACTTTAATTTCTAGTGATTTGTTAATGAGATATCGCAATTTCTTCTATATCATAAAATGTGTAGTTCTTCATCATTAGTGTTTGTTATTGGTGCACATAATGTAAAACATATATAAGATATGTTTGTGCTTCAAAGATTATACCAAGGTATTTGATAAACTAAGACATGATGAACTGAGTAAATGTTAGAAGAATTTATGGGAAAGATCTCAGAATAATAAAGAATAATTACTGGAATCGTGTAGCAGCAATTAAAATTGGAAATAAAAAGGGCACTTATGAACAAATAAAGCTGGGAGTACGACAGGGTTGTGTTTTTATCACCGGATCTCTTCTCTCTCTAAAGCGAAGTAATTATGACAGAGATCAAAGAGACGCCAGTATTGATGTCGGAAAATGAAAAAGATCTACAACAGTTGGATATTGTAGTAACAGAGAGTGCAAGGATTCTCCTTCTTTATCAAGAAAACAGTAACAATGGTGATATCAAAGGAAGAGGTGACAACACAATGTGAAATTGAAATAGAAGGGAAAATTCTTAACCAAGTGGATAATTTTAAATATCTAATAGGAATTATAACATCAGATGGAAGATGCACAACAGAGATTAAGAACAGAATAGGGCAAGCAAATGCTGCATTTCACAACAAGAAGGGTATGTATTGCAACTAATCACTATCATTGAATGTAAGAAAGAGAGGGATGAAGTGCTGTATAGAAACTGTTTTACTGTATGGCAGTCAATCTTGGAATGTCAATGAATAAATTAGGAAGAACTTTAAAGCAACAGAGATGTGGTTCCTAAGACGAATGTTGCAAATTTCTTGGACTTCCAAAGTACCTAACATCGACTGCCTGAAAGTGGCTAACGAAACTAGACTTTTATATTCAACAATAAGAATGAGACAAACAGCTTTCTTTGGTCGCGTGATTAGAAGAGAGGCATCAGAGAACATCGTGACAACTAGACAGATCAAGGGGAAGAGAGGCAGAGGTTGACCAAACAACTGATGCTGGATGGATTGAGACGATGACTTGCAGGAATATCATCAGCAGAGCTGATCCAGAACACCAAAGACAAAATATCTGTGGAGAGATATGAACGCCAACGCAGCGGGCAAAGCTCATGATTATATATATATATATATATATATATATATATATATATATATATATATATATATATATATATATATATATATTATATATATGTGTGTGTGTGTGTGTGTGTGTGTGTGTGTGCGTGTGTGTGTGTGTGTGTGCGTGCGCGCCTCTGATTTTGACCTTAATAATCCTACTACTTTTTCGTATGTATCCTCGCCTCAACAAATTATGGTATGTTTGGCAGTTATTACTTCCACATCATCTCGGTCATATCTAGGATATTCATTTTCATATTTTTCATTTCTCTTATTAAGTTATCCAACTTTCCAAACTCAGTGTCCTGAAATTCCAGGTCCCCCATGTTAAACTTATTCATGTTAGTTTCGTCATCTGTAGCTTGATGACTGCCAGGTGTCGCCCGTGGCTCGTGACAGTCCCACCGGACATGGCTATCCTAAAACAATAATTAAAGTTGTTCTCTGATTTATGGACTTTTCCATGAAATCTTGGGATGATAAAGTGGTGGTTTCCCCATGACTTCCACATCCGTATAGGGGTATTGTACCTCTGTCTGTTTCAAATATTAATGTGTGTATGTGTGTGTGCATGTGTGTGTGTGTGTGTGTGTGTGTGTGCGTGCGTGCGTCCAAGTATACGTGTGCGTGTGGATTGTAATAACGGACTTGTTTCCCCACACAGTCATGAATGTACAATTCCTTGAGATGGATTTTGTTCATACCCTGGCCGCTTTGAGGAGACCCAGTCTCACACAATTGTTAACGGACTGTTGCGAGAATTAGGAAAGAACGGTGGCGAAGAAGAGCATTGATTACCATACCACGTTGCAAAGCACATTGTCAAAGTGCTACACTTCACACCGCTAGGATAAGATCATCTATAGACGTGTCTATATAATCCCTTTAGTTTTTGTTTTCTCTACCCTGTAGAATGCCTGCTCTGTTTATTGGTTTCTAGTCCAAAACGTTGGATTTAACTTAGATTACAGGATCCCGAAAATAACTTTATCCGTTTTCTCCAACGGGTGATGTGGCTTACGCGATAGTGAGACATACAGTTTTCTATTTCCCAAACATACCAATTTCACGTATGGCAGTCATCCGAGCGCAGTTTGGAAGAAACTTGACACAAGAACCAATGACAAAGTCCTAAAAAATAGATGAAATCTTAAACTGATTAGAGATATTAGTCGTAGACAGTCAAGATTTTGTGGGCACGTTATGAGAAGAAATAATCCAGAGAACATGGTGACAATTGGAAAGATTGAGAGAAAAAGGACAAGAGGAAGGTAGAGAAGTAAATATCTGTATGGTGTAAAAAGACGGGTGGAGTTGGCTGCCGAAATGACACCATAAATATTCAGGGACTTCTCTGGCTTGTTCGGGGATTATGGTTAAGAAGACTCCACAGTATATTGGATACCTATCCCGTAAACGTAATCACTCTGCCTTCTCTCTGGACAAAGACTAGACTCACACAAGAGTTCAAAACATTACACAAAGCTGTTGTATTAAACACGTTCACAACTGTCCAAAAATAACAATACATATGCCAACTGGAACTAGTCCACAGAAAATTCTACAGGATGGAAACAGGAATCCCAACTGTCAGGTAGTATGACGCAAGAGTTCATCATCTAGTGTCCCTAAGTCTCTCTTCGTATGTCTTGAGTCAAGCAACCTCTCACCCGTGTGTCGCGAAGCTACTCCTTCCAGTCCTGGGGATGTATCAGGACACTTCTCCAGTACACAGAGGTTCACCAATGGAGACTGGAGACTCAACCTAGACTAGGTCGCTTTGAGAAGTACTACATTTGGAGGACTTCAGGATTTCTCAATGCATCCACTGGAGTACAGCAATACTGGATGACATTTTCTTCGTGTCTGCTAAACAATTTTCACCTCCACTAGAGTCAAATTTTGTTAGAAGAAATGTTCATCCAATGTCAATTGTCACACTGCCTCATGGTAGGGGCTAACTAACACATCTTCACACTGTGTTATAGAAATATTTGAGGTTCATAATGTTCCTCACTCTCTCTCAGATACAAATCAACTTCTTGACAAATACCCATCTGAGTATGGAGTCCGCTTATATTTGTATGGCTGATACATACTAACATTGTTTATATAGATAAATTGTCCTTTCCGTCCCATTCAGTTCTCACAGATGAAAATCATACTAGTATTTAACCAACCCTTGAATAATCATGATACTTCTCTGACTTTCATGCTATGCAGATGGTGATAACGACCAATAGAAATTCTTACGCAAGGAAGGACGACTTTCACTCTTCGTCGTCCTTAAAGATAGGCAAGGTGTTGTGTGCCAAAGGCTAAAGTCACTTGGTCATTCAACATGACATTTAAAAGAGTGAGGGCTGGTCTGATTCGCAAGATCAGTCCCGCGTCTAGAGTTTGTTATCTCGAATGGCTGTGTAAGGTGCACCCAGTCGGGATCTTCCCAGCCTACGCATGTTAGAGAGGCATGCGTTTCGAGAATGTAACCACATTGTGAAGCCAGAGTCATGGGTTGAGCGGGTGAAAAAGCAAATTTGTACAACTGTTCGACAAAGTTTCGATAAGCGCCCTCTCTCTCTCTCTCTCTCTCTCTCTCTCTCTCTCTCTCTCTCTCTCTCTCTCTCTCTCTCTCTCTCTCTCTCTCTCTCTCTCTCTCTCTCTCTCTCTCTCTCTCTCTCTCTCTCTCTCAATGAGCAGTTAGTAAGTTAAAGTCAGTAGGCTGGCATAGCTTTTCGGTCAGTCCTACCAGGCGTAGCTTGAAAGCTCGTCGGTAGACGTCCAGTGTTTTGCATGTGTCACCGGATAGCGAGGGAGTGCGCTGAGCGATTGCTACGCTTGGCCTGCGTATGCGTGAATAGTCCGTATGTCCTATAGATATCTGGTTGATCCTGCCAGTAGACATATGCTTGTCTCAAAGATTAAGCCACGCATGTCTAAGTTCACACTGTCTCACGGTGAAGCCGCGAATGGCTTATTAAATCAGTCGAGGTTCCGTAGATGACACGATCCTACTTGGAAAGAGGTGGCAATTCTATTGCTAATACATGCTCACCAAGTTCGGACCCTCGCGGAAAGAACATTTATATTATTTCAAAGCCAATCGTCGTTGCACTTCGCGGGGCGTGGTGTTCTCACTGGTGACTGGATAACTTTGTGCTGATGGCATGGCCTTATGTGCCCGTGACGCATCTTTCAAATGTCTGCCCTATCAAATGTCGATGGTACGTGACATGCCGACCATGTTTGTAACAGTAACGGGGAATCAGGGTTCGATTCCAGAGAGGGAGCATGAGAAACGGCTACCACATCCAAGGAAGGCAGCAGGCGCATAACTTACCCATTCCTGGCACGGGGAGGTAGTGACGAAAAATAACAGTACGGGACTCTTTCCAGGCCCCGTAATTGGAATGAGTACGCTTTAAACACTTTAACGAGGATCTATTGGAGGGCAAGTCTGATGCCAGCAGCCGCGGTAATTCCAGCTCCAATAGCGTATATTAAAGTTGTTGCGATTTAAAAAAAAAAACTCGTAGTTAGATCTCAGGTGCAGACAGGCGGTTCGGTTCGCGCCGGTTCACTGCCTGTTGTTCCTGCCTTATCGTCTGCTAGCTCTCTCCCGTGGGTGCTCTTTCCTGAGCGTCTTCTGTGGCTGGTGCGTTTACTTTGAAAATAAATTAGAGTGTTCAAAGCAGGCCTCGACTGCCTGAATAATGGTGCATAGAATAATGGAATGAGACCTCGGTTCTATTTTATAGATTTTCGGAACTGGAGGTAATGATTAACAGGGACAAACGGGGACATTCGTATTGCGGCATCAGAGATGGAATTCTTGGATCATCGCAAGACGAGCTACTGCGAAAGTGTTTGTCAAGAATGCTTTCATTAATCAAGAATTAAAGTCAGAGGCGTGAAGACGATCAGATACCGTCGTAGTTCTGACTATAAACGATGGCGACTAGCGATCACAGAGGCAAAGTAAAGCGAAATGTTTTATACCTTGGCTAAGCAAATCCATTGTACTCAAAGTCCTAATCATGCGTACAATGCCAATACATTCTTGGTCTAGACACGTATTCTGTGGCTCTCAGCTGAGGTATATGGCTGAACGCCTCTAAGTCAATATTTCCCGGATGTGAAGGCCTGGCCGTTACCCACTCTCTGCTGCGTGGAAGTAAGCACATGCAGCCTACCTCGTGAGCGTTACCAAAGGTGAAAAAGTGTCCCAGTCCACACAGAGGATACGATAACTTGACCAGCTGGGATGTGGACGACATCACAACAGTAAGAATCGAATGTCCCAATGCAATTGCATCTGAAAAAGCACTCCGGATGAACGCAGAAGAAGAAGAAGAAGAAGAAGAAGAAGAAGAAGAAGAAGAAGAAGAAGAAGAAGAAGAAGAAGAAGAAGAAGAAGAAGAAGAAGAAGAAGAAGAAGAAGAATTAGAAGAAGAAGAAGAAGAAGAAGAAGAAGAAGAAGAAGAAGAAGAAGAAGAAGAAGAAGAAGAAGAAGAAGAAGAAGAAGAAAAAGAAGAAGAAGAAGAAGAAGAGGAAGAATTAGAAGAAGAAGAAGAAGAAGAAGAAGAAGAAGAAGAAGAAGAAGAAGAAGAAGAAGAAGAAGAAGAAGAAGAAGAAGAAGGAGGAGGAGGAGGAGAAGAAGAAGAAGAAGAAGAAGAAGAAGAAGAAGAAGAAGAAGAAGAAGAAGAAGAAGAAGAAGAAGAAGAAGAAGAAGAAGAAGAAGAAGAAGAATTAGAAGAAGAAGAAGAAGAAGAAGAAGAAGAAGAAGAAGAAGAAGAAGAAGAAGAAGAAGAAGAAGAAGAAGAAGAAGAAGAAGAAGAAGAAGAATTAGAAGAAGAAGAAGAAGAAGAAGAAGAAGAAGAAGAAGAAGAAGAAGAAGAAGAAGAAGAAGAAGAAGAAGAAGAAGAAGAAGAAGAAGAAGAAGAAGGAAGGAGGAGGAGGAGGAGGAGAAGAAGAAGAAGAAGATGAAGAAGAAGAAGAAGAAGAAGAAGAAGAAGAAGAAGAAGAAGAAGAAGAAGAAGAAGAAGAAGAAGAAGAAGAAGAAGAAGAAGAAGAAGAAGAAGAAGATATTCAAAAGTCGTAGGCTCATTCACCAACCAAAAAGGGAGAGCGGTAAATAAAATAACTGGGTGAAAGTCATCTGCTCTGTCTCACTGTCACAATTACAGTAGACATCCTGTTAGGGTACACCATCAGCATCATAGACATTCATGACAACCACTATCCGATCCTATGATATGACTGGTTGAGGTGATAAACGATAGAGTGTCGTCTACCTTCTGGTCGACTGTAATCGCCTCGCCTGGTGGACCGTCGTCTCGTCTTGTAAAGGCTCAGCTCAACTCGTTCGATCTTGAGTACTGAAACCCATTTATAACAGCTCACTCTTCATCCTGACTCTTTCAAACACAGTTATCTCTCATCCATTCAATCAATCAATCATGTGCCGATGCCGGAAAGCGTGGGCGGTCATGACTCGCCATTTTCACTCGATCACCAGTGTCGTGGATCAGCTCAGTGTTCCTGTCTCGTCCATGCCATGTGGCCAAGCCATCAAGGTATTTTCCTCTCTGTCTTCCTCTTGGTTTGTTCCCTTCGATCTTGCCAGTTGTCACCAAGTTCTCCAATCCATTTCTTCTCATAACATGTCCAAAAAATTTTGACTGTCTACGTCTAATTTCTCTAATCAGTTTACGATTTTCATTTGTCTCCTGTAGTACTTCGTCATTGGTTTTTCTGTCTGTCCATGGTATTCTTTGCATTTTCCTCAGAAACCACATTTCTGCAGCCATCAGATGTTTTTCAGCTTGACTGCTCATTGTCCAAGTTTCACATCCATACAAAAGAACAGGCTCTATGTATCCCCTCAACACTCTTTTTCTCGTTTCAATTGACATCTTTTTATTGGTAAGAATGTTTTTCATCTTGCTAAAGGCTACTTTCTCCATGGCGATTCTTGTTCTAATCTCTTCAAGGCATCTCCCATCAGATGTTATGACTGTTCCAAGATAATTGTACCGATTCACTTGTTGAAGAATATTTCCATTTACTTGTATATTACATTGTGGCACTTTTTTCTTCCTAGTGACGACCATAACCTGAGTCTTTTTACAATTTAATTCTAACCCCAGTTGCTTACTGTGTACAACAACAGCAGCTACTAATTGTTGCAAGTCCTGCGCATTGTCTGCAATTAATACTGTATCATCTGCATATCTAATGTTATTGATGTTTCGTCCTCCAATGCTGATTCCATTTATATCCTCTACATTTCTGAAAATATTTTCACTGTATAGGGGAAAAAAAGATCTGGAGACATCACACATCCCTGCCTAACACCTCTCTTAATTGGCTGATACTGTCCCACTTCATTAAGAATCCTTATTGCAGCTTGTTGTTTCCAATATATGTTTTTTATAAGTCTAATGTCTTTCCCATCAATTTGTAGGTCTGCAAGCCATATCCACCATGTTGACATGTCTAACTTTATCAAAAGCCTTTGTGTAGTCAATAAAGCAAAGATGTATATCCTTGTTTACTTCTATAGCACGTACAATGACTGTTCGCAGCATATACACAGCATTTACTGTACCCTTTCCTTCTACAAACCCACATTGTTCTTCCCCTATTTCAGGTTGTATCTTCTTCCTCACTCTTTGCATGATAATTCTTAGCAAAATCTTTGTGATGTGACTCATTATACTAATTTTCTATGTTGATCACATTCCAAGGTTCCAGAGTTACATAATTCAGAAGGTATATCACCAGTATCATATAATGTGTTCAGCAGTCTGGTGACTTGCTCCAGTCCAAATTCTTCTAAAGCTTTAATCATTTCTGTTGTGATGTTATCTGCACCGGGGGCCTTGCCAGCTTTCATATGCTTAAGAACATTTCGAACCTCCATCTCCAAAATTGGCGGTCCTTCATTATTAAATCTAATATCATACTGTTTGTCTCTGTTATCATCATAAAGGTGTTTCACATAATCTGTCCATACAAGTAGAATCTGGTCTTTTTCTATTATGATTTTGCCATCTTTAGTTTTTAGACACCCTGTTGATGTACGTGTTCTTTTATTAGTAAGTTCCTGAATTCTTGTGTGCACTAATTTGGTATTTTGACTGTTGTGTTGGTTTTCAATTTCTAAGCACTTTTCATCAAGCCATGCTTCTTTTGCCTCCTTACATAATATTCTGACTTGTCTGTGAATTTCTTCATATTTGACATAATTATTTTTGTTGAGTGTTCTTGTTTCCATGAGGTGTAAAATTTCTTCAGTCATCCATTTCTTACGACCCACCTTCTTTAATTTTGGAATAGTTGTTTCTGCAGCCACATTGATTGAATTCTTCAACGTTTCCCATTGATCATCCACACCCTGGAATAGGATCTCTAGATCAGACAATATTTTAAATCTGTTCTGTACTTCTATGTTGAATTTGTTTTGTATTTCCTTGTCATTGCTCAATGTGCACAAATCATATTTAGTGTTTCCTGTTTTATATACTTGACATTCTTTAACTTTATCCTCAATGTTCCTGTAAGAAGTCTGTGGTCACTATAACAATCAGCACTGGGAACTGTTTTTGCTACTGTTAGCGCATTTCTAAATCTTCTGATAATGAGAATGTAGTCAATCTGGCGTCTAATCCTGCTATCAGGACTCCTCCATGTCCATAATCTTCTAGGGTGTTGCTTAAACCAGGTGTTTCCTACAATTATTTCCTGTTCTTTTGCCCACTCTACGAGTCCGTATCCTCTTTCATTTCTCTCTCCTAAACCATAGTTTCCTACTGTGTATATATCCCCTTGATTTCCTACTTTTGCATTGAAGTCCCCTATTATGATGTTTATTTCTGAACTTTTACATTTCTTTAAGGCAGACTCTATGTCGTTATAAAATTCTTCTACACTATCTTCACTGGATTCTCCTGTTGGGGCATGTCATATATTCTGAATGGACTGGGAAATCACTTTAGTGCATGCCCCTTTTCTAACCAAAGAAGTTGGGCCCCATCCTCTTCTGTCTTCAATAACCCCAGAATATGACCCTCGAGTTATCTGCAGGCGTCGTCTTATTAATTTAGTCTAGGAGATATAGATTATGGTCCTGGTGGGAATAGTAAATACTAAATGAGACTCTGCCCCTCTCCAAGGATTTCTTTAGCTCTTGAGCCCCCCTTTTATTTATAAATTCTGAGGAAAAGTCTGGAGAATTCTCTCAGCCTGATTTATGTTAAGAAAGCATGGATGATGAGCAGTTGATAGATCTAGAGTCTTGTCTCCTCAATTTTAGTAATTTCTCATGAGTGGATTTGTGTTAACAATTAAACAATTGACAAATCTCAGTAGACATTGACACATGTTGTACACAGTTGACAAATCTCAGTAGACATTGACACATGTGATACACAGTTGACAATTCTCAGTAGACATTGACACATGTTGTACACACACAAGATGGAGAATCACAGATAGGTTTGACTCACAAATCACATAAGGTCATTGAACAGTTCATCAATTTATTGACTGGCCTGTGTCCTCTGGCCTTTTAAATACATTTTCCACAGTGGTTTACATAGGAGAACATAGAAATTGGCCTATAGACCCAAGTTACAGTCGTCATAAATAACATCAATGTCAACATTTCTGGAGAACATTGTAAACATTCAAATGGTGTACATATGAGTGTGGTGATGTTAATTCATAAAATTAGGAATCTGTTCCTGAAATGGTGTGGGGTGTTCTTGTTATAGAAATAAACCTGTGCTGGAAAGATTAGGATAGCTTCGGTCCATTGTCTGATGGATCCACTTCAGGTCTGCCCGTGTAGCGTCTCTGAAAAGCTTCCCATACTTTGCTCATGGCTTAGTCATCTTCCATCTCACGGTCATCTCTCTCTCTCTGGTCTGGGTTGGTTTGGCCAGGTGGTTGGTTTGGCCAGGTGGTTGTTGGTATGTAGCCACCAAGATTTCACTGTGTAATAGTCGAATACATATGTACATTCTTTTCAATACAAAAATAAGAAGTAGGTCGGAAGAATCTAAATTCCTGAAGTAGGAACTAGTCCCCCCCCCCTCCTCTTTTCTCTCTAATCTAGTGTTGGGTTAATTTGGGGTGGTCAGAGTTTATCACACTGTGTAGGCCTGGTATCAGCTGGTTCCTGCTGTATGTAAGTTCTCATAGGACCTGGGGTCAGTGAGACGTGCACAGTAAGACAGTGACAAGAGTGAGGAGGTGTCAAAATGCATATGAATAAATGACATACATTTATAACATTTCTATCACTCCATTGGGTTTGTAGTGTGTATAAATGATTCTCTGTTTTCCCAATTAACCAACATTTCCTTCTTCTGTGTATAATAACTCTTCCCCCATTACCTGTTATTGTTGTGATGTTGAGTGTTGGGTGGTGTAGTGTTGTGTTTAAAGTTATGTTGAGTAGTGGGTTCAGTCCACTGCTGGTGATGGTGTTCCGCAAAGCATAACTTTTCTGATGTAATGCAGTTCATGAGTGCCCTTATCTGAGTAAAATCTGACATGACATAAATATAAATATTTATTCTATCAAACCCTATTTATTCAATAGATGAAGGATAAAGGAAAAGTATGATCTATTTTCCAGCTCTCTAGATTGTAAATAGGCATAGATAAGTCTGTTTTAAACGAGGCACTTTTTCTAGTACACAAACTGTCTTATGAGCTGTCGATAGTGATAGTAATTTAAGCAGTGTTTCTGCAGAAATGCACAAGATTGTTTTAGAATAGAATCATCACTTCGCACAGTTGTCTAGAATAGAATATAGTATTATTACTATTATTATTATTATTAATATTATTATTATGCACTTCTTAAAGTTAATAACTATCTTTAAGAATATCAGAGATTGCAGTATTCAAAGAGAGTAGTAGATTGTCAGTTGCCCGGGAACGGCTTTGCGTCGTCAGAATCTACAGTCAAACATTTTACACTTCGGAGGTTTTAATTTAAAATAATACATTTCAATTGACTTCACAAACACTGGATACCATCACTTTACACTTGGTACATCTGGGCATCAGTTTTAATCTAAGGATTCACAAGCCTACCTCAGATTCAGACATTCTGCTGTCCTTTAAATGAAAATTTGGTCACACCAGTTTTTGCGTCTTCTCATCAAGAGGGCTGTAGAAGAAGTGCGCAATTAACATAATCTCCGCGGGCTTCTTAGCGGAGGAGTGTCACGTGTAGTTTCTATCCAATGAACTACTGCGCTTTTTGGCTGATGAAATGATTCCGAGAAATCAAACAATTCTAAGAATTAACGTCATCCGTCGATCTTTTAGTTTCACTTTCGCGTCCGTTTGTCCAAGTTTAGTTTCGGTTTTGCGTCTGAAAATTCAATTGCGATATTTTTAATTCTCTCTCCTGCGTGTATGTTTTGGTAAATGAATAACGGTGGTTAGAGTTATGCTACAGGGCATATACTTGAATAATATTTATGCTAAAAGGTCTGCCACTTAATTTAACTAGTAGAACTCTGTCCGACACGGCCCAATATCCTTGAACAGATTTTGATGTTTTCCGGTCCAAAATAATTGCCACTCCCCTATGACTATCTTCACCTCCAGAATAAATAATCCTGAAATCTTCATCTATCTTGATGCCTGCTCCTGTCCATCTCGTTTCGCACATACCTAAAATATTAATTTTTTCCCTTTCAATTTCTTATTTTATGTTCTCTATTTTTTCGTCGTTGCTTAACGTCCTAACGTTCCATGTTGCTAATTTTAACGTCTCTGTCCTTGTCTTGCGATGATCAGTCTTTAAGCGAATCATGATGTACTAGGCACTTTTAAAGAGGTAGTTTGCCGTTGCGTTCCTTTATGGCAGTGACCGTACTGGTCGGAGACCGCAGCCATTGATTCAAGAAGAGCTCATCTGCCTGCCGTCGTGAACTCGAGACCATGACCAACAAATATCTGTCGGCTACCCTCAAAATGTCATCCACCACCTGCCTTCCGTGACTTCTTTTGAAAACTTCCAATAAAAGACCACAAAATAACATCATATAATCCACAGGAAAACACTATTCACAGGAAATCCATAGGAAATCACACGAAATCCAAAGGAAAACACTAAATAGCGCGCCCCCCCCCCCCCCCCCCCCAAGAGTAACGCGTCATTTTGTCGCCATTGTACCGGAACAAGAATCGTCTTTTCTGAAGTCACATTATCCAACACATAATCCTCTTCTTTAAAAAGGAGAGTATGGCATATGAGGCTACGACCTCCAGCATGAGAATGGAGGTGGAAGCAGTAACAGCTGCATTCCGTTGGTTAGAGGAGACCGCTGTAACACACATTGTCTTCATCGCGGACTCAAGGAGTATGCTTAGTAAAGTGGAGAAAAGACTGTTTCGTGTGGAATGGATCGCCTCGCTTCAGAGGTCACAGATTAGAAGAATTGTATGGATTTTTTTTTTTTTTTTTGCTCTGGCCATTCGAGAGTGCGGGGTAATGAACAGGCTGGGAGGCCTGCAAGGAATGCACTTCTTGGTGGTCGATTACCTATGGGCTAGGGAGAGGTGGACGTGCGCTTGTGGGACCAAGTGGAGAAGGTGGAGGAACATACTAAGAACCCATATATATAAATAATGAGATTGTGATGTATTGGCAGGGGTTCTGGTAGAATCTCAAAACTGAGAGTGAAGACCAGGAGAACTTCCAATCAGATAGCGGTGAGAAAGATTAGTACTGTGAATCTTCGCTAGCTGTTGAACGAGGGAACGGAGCGCATGTCCTGAGTGCAGTGTCGGTTCGTATCTCAACTCAACTCAAAGTAACTAGTGTGTAAATGTAACCTATCATGGATTAATACACTATAAAATAACTCTATTGATCATAAGCTTGATTGCTTCCTCTACATGTTTGTTGTTTATACACTAAGCATATATATATATATATATATATATATATATATATATATATATATATATATATATATATATATATATATATATATATATATATATATAATCATCAAGTGCCGTGCCGATTGGAGTTGGCGTTCACGACTCTCCACAGATCTCGGTCTTTGGTTTTCTGGATCAACTCTCCCGTTGATATTCCTCCATGCCACCGTCGCAATCCGTCCAACATCATTTCTCGTGGTCTGCCTCTGCCTCTCTTCCCCTCAATCTTTCCAGTTGTCACGATGTTCTCCAGCGCCTCTCTTCTCATCACATGACCAAAATAAGTTGTTTGTTTGGACAGCTCTGCGGCTGGGCAGAGAAGGGCACTCACTTGTCCTGACAGTTGGATTAGGCTGTCAAAGGCTGAGGTAACAGAACTCCATGTGGATGTGGAAGGCAAGGGGAAACCACCACATTATTTTCTGAAGACACCATGACTAAACACACTTCAATGTCAGTAACCGACGTCAATGACTGTATTAGGACATCCTAACAAATATATATATATATATATATATATATATATATATATATATATATATATATATATATATATATATATATATATATATATATATATAGTAGTAGGCCTCTTTCAGTCCTGAAGGACTATAGAGTTGTGTCGCTTGGGAGGTGCCTGGCAACACCGCTGGTGACTGTATAGTCCAATGCGAGAGTGACAATCCCTGTCACAGTTTCCACATCTGTAAGACGAGGCAAGTCCCGCAGTAAGTAACTGCGCTTTGAGCCTGTGCCGCCTATCCTCAGTTTGTTGGATCAGATTGCGCTCAAAGAGCACCAATCCGTTTCGTACATCTCTTCTCCAGGAGCATCTGTCTGTTGCAACTCTCTCCCACGTGTCTGGATCTATTCCAATGGTTTTCATATCTTGTTTACACACATCCCTATGTCGCATTTAGGGTCTTCCGGTTGGCCTCTTTCCCGTGGCTAGTTCTCCGTAAAGGAGATCTTTGGGAATACGTTCATCCTCCATTCGAGATACGTGGCCCAGCCACCGGGGGCGTCTCTGCTCGAGGAGGGTGTGCACTGTGGTAATATCTGCTCGTTCAAGCACCTGTTTGTTTGTTATGTGGTCTTTCCATGTTATGCCCAGGATACATCTAAGACATCTCATGTGGAAGGAATTCAACTTCCTTTCCTGTCTTGAGTACAAGGTCCAGGATTCAGACCCAAAGAGTAGTGTGCTAACAACACAAGCTTTGTATACTTGAGCTTTTGTACGCTCTGTTAGTCTATTATTCTCCCAAACTCTTTTAGCTAGCCTGGAAAATGTTGTGGCTGCCTTTCCAATGCGTCTGTCGATTTCTGTCTCTAATGAAAGATTATCTGATATTGTCGACCCCAAATACACAAAATCGTGGACGACCTTCAATTCGTAATTAGCAATTTTGATTGACGGGGGCGCGCCAGCGTCTTGTTCCATCACTTGTGTTTTATTTAGGCTAATGGTGAGCCCAAAGTCTTTGCAGGCGGCTGCAAAACGATCTATGAGCTTTTGGAGATCTTCTACTGTATGAGTAGTCAGTGCTGCATCATCTGCAAAAAGTAGTTCTCTATCTTATTTTGGTCTTTGCCTTGAGTCTTGATGGGTTAAAAAGTTTGCCATCAGATCTTGTGTGGAGGTATTGCCTTCAGTGGCAGTCCCAAATGCCTGCCTTAAGAGAACAGCGAAGAAGATACCAAAGAGTGTAGGAGCAAGCACGCAGCCCTGCTTTACTCCGCTGCTGATGCTGAATGACTCGGATGTTGAGCCGTCAAATAAAATGGTCCCCTGCATGTTTTCGTGGAATGATTTCACGAGACTAAGAAGGGTGGGTGGACATCCAACCTTTTCAAGGACCTTAAAAAGGCCGCTTCTGCTCACGAGGTCAAATGCCTTTGTGAGGTCGATGAAGGCAATATATAATGGCTTCCTCTGTTCTCTGCACTTCTCTTGGAGCTGCCGGAGTGAGAAAATCATATCGATGGTGGACCTGTTGGGTCTAAATCCGCACTGCGATTCGGGGTAGATTCTTTCAGCAAGAATCTGTAATCTTTTAAGGATTACTCTGGCAAAAATCTTGCCTGTAATGCTGAGTAGGGAAATGCCGCGATAGTTGTTGCAGTCGCTTCTGTCGCCTTTGTTTTTATAAAGGGTAACGATGTTTGCGTCTTTCATATCTTGTGGTATTGATTTTTCTCTCCATCAGAGCTGTAGTATTGCATACAGTTCTGGGATGATTGTTTCTTTGCTACATTTTAAAATTTCAGGTGGAATACTATCTTTTCCAGGTGCCTTGCCGGATTTGAGAGAGTCTGGTGCTTCGCTGATTTCTGTGAGGCATGGTTCGTTATCCAGGGCATGCATGGCAGACTGTTGATCGATGGCTTCCAGAGCTTCTTCGCTGACAGTGTTATCCACTGAATATAGCTCTGAGTAGTGTTCTACCCAGCGATCCATTTGTTTCCCCTCGATCTTTTATGATTACCCCCTCAGTTGATTGTAAAGGGGCCATCTTATTTTTTGATGGACCGACAGCTTGCTTGATGCCCTCATACATTCCTCTTATATTTCCAGGGTTTGCAGAAGTTTGAATTGAGCAGAGAGCTGTAGCTAGTACCTGTTCGCACATCTTCTTGCCATCTGTTGTATTCTATTTCTGGCCGTTGGCAATGCCTGCAGTGTTTTCTCTGAAGGTGATGGTTTATACATTGAGAATGCATGTATCTTTATCTCCAGGACTGGGAGCATCTCTTCAGAGTGTGCTTCAAACCAGTCGGTTGACTTAGTTTGCTTCTTGCCAAATGTTGATAATGCTGTATTGTAGATTG
>JACEFZ010021780.1:0-287688 GCA_014155875.1 Cepaea nemoralis | reverse complement strand
AACATAGAAGAGAAGAGGAGGAGAAGAAGAAGAAGAAGAAGAAGAAGAAGAAGAAGAAGAAGAAGAAAGAAGAAGAAGAAGAAGAAGAAGAAGAAGAAGAAGAAGAAGAAGAAGAAGAAGAAAAAGAAGAAGAAGAAGAAGAACAAGAACAAGAACAAGAACAAGAAAACGAAGAACAAGAACAAGAATAAGAAGAAGCAGAACCAGAACAAGAATAAGATGATGATGATGATGATGATGATCATGATAATGATTGTGATGATGATGATACGGCAGCAGAAGAAGAAATGATGATGATGTTGGTGATCAGTACCTTCAGTGTCTTCTCTTTTATGCTATCGCAATGTTCTTTTATCTCTTTCTATATCGCCGTTTTGTGGATGATATAACATTCATCACAGAAACCAGACAACAAGCTGAATCGTTGCACTCCACCATGTACCAAGTCCACAAGAACATCTCTTTGTCTATTGACCACGAACATAATGATACATGATAGATCCTGGACATCCTGATTCGATGTTAAGATAATAGTACCAGACATCATCATCATGTGCCATGCCGATAAACGTGTGCAGTCATGTTTCACATCTCGCACGATCACTAGAGTCGTCGTCGATGAGCTCCATGTTCTTGCCTCGACCATGCCACTTGGCTAAGCCATCCAGGTATTTATTCCTCTGCCTTCCTCTTGTTCTTTTCCCCTAAATCCTGCCAGTTATCACCAAGCTCTCTAGTTTATTTTTTCTTTAAATTAACTTCTATAATCATTTTACTATTCTCATTTGCTTCTTGTACGACTTGCTCATTGGTTTTTCTGTCTGCCCATTGTATTCTTTGCATTTTCCCTAGAAACCACATCTCCTCTGCAATTAGCTGTTTTTAAGCCTGTTGCTCATTGTCCACGCTTCACTACCGTACAAAATTACAAGGTCTGTGTAACATTTCAACATTCTTTTTCTCGTTGCAAGTGACATCTTTACGAAACAAACAAAACATTTAACATAAAAATGAAATTTTGTTACTTCAAACAACAAGGCATTCTCACCTGAAAGGGCACCCATTTTGATTGAAAAATCGGTAGGTATTATCAACCAGTATCGGTTCATAGTAGCTTTTGTACAACTTTGACGTCATAGGGCCATCAAAAGTGAGTAGGATAAACATGGGCGTGTCTTGGAGGGAAATGTTAGGTTGGGCGCCATAACAGAAACACCGGGGAAGCTGGCAAGTTTCCCAGTTGCATGGATCGATGTATTCAGATGGATCGGTTGTGTCTGAAGGGGTCCCTTTATCGGGTGTGGATGTTGGAGATGATGTTGTGGCTGGATAGCTTGTCGAAGGTGCCCTTCTTGATGTCTTTGAGTTCAAATCAGTGACTGATGTTACGGGTAAGGTAGTCGTTTTTAATGTGATCAACTTCGATGGCGTTGGTTTAGCTGTTGCTGAAGGTGATTTTGTAATGTGTGTTGTTGATTTTCTTGGATTTATTGTTGTATACCGTGTGTCTGTTCTTGTTTGTGTATTTGCTATATTCTGTGTTGTCGGCGTAATTGGGATCTTTGTTGTATAACGTATTTCTGTGCTTGTTTTTGTATTTTCTGTGTTCTGTGTTGTGGGACCTTTTGGGATCTTTGTTGTAATCTGTGGTTTTATACTTGTTTGTGATTTTGCGGGAATGTTTGTTGTGTATTTTATATCTTTGCTCGTGGATGGGTTCTTCGCATTCTGTGTCGTTTCTAGGGAAAAATTAAACCTATCTGCTATTGGTTTGTCTGTGTATGCTGTATGCGCGTCTTCTGTGTTATATGTGTTGGCGCGTTTGTTACGCGCTGTGTTGATGTTATTTTTGGTAATGCTGTTCTTGGTGATGTTGTTGGTTGTGGAGTTGTTATTGGCAATGTTGTTGTTGGTGATGTTGTCTGTGGTGATATTGTTGGTGATGGTCCTTTTGATGATGAGGTTTTTGGCAAATCTGTTGTTGGTTGTGGTGTTGTTATTGTTGTTGCTGTTATTCGTGATGTTGTTGGTGGTGATGTTTTTGGCAAATCTGTTGTTGGTGATATTGTTGGTGATGTAATTTTTAGCGATGTATTTGTTAAAGATGTTGTTATAAGTGATCGTGTTGTTGTGGACGCTGTTGTTTGCTTTTCTGGTGAAGACATAAGAAATAAATGTATTAGTTGATTATTCTATTCCTAACATTAAACAATACTCACATTGATCTACGCAAAACAATGCTCCTTACACCAGTGGTTCTCATCCTTTTTTGGCCCGTGCCCCCCTTCACCATATTTTAGGAAGCCATTCCCCCCCCCCCCCTCAACTTATTTTTAGGACGTCATTCCCCCCCCCCCCTCACCATATTTTTAGAACGTCATTCCCCCCTTTCGTATTTCCACCCTAAAAATGTCCCCCTGCCCCTACACAGTATACGTAATAATTGAAGCTAAATTTAATAGCACATACTAAAACAAGTCTAGACATCTACATAAAACGTGATGTGCGGATCTACTTACGTTATAAAATGAATTTCAGAAGGGTGATACATACAGAACTGTAAAGTATGAAGGGAAAAACAAGATAAAGTAATCGGTTCTTGTATTCACGCAGCCTAGAAATAATCTTAATCCCCCCCACCCCCTGGAAACCCTAAAATTCCCCCCTGGTGGGGGGGGGGGAATTCCCCACCGGTTGAGAACCACTGCTTTACACGCATCTGATCAGTAGTATTACTTGGTTCTAAAATATACACAATAGATAAACGAAAGAGGTATTGAAGCATATAAGATATAGTGCTATAGAAACCTAGCTTAAAGACAAAGAAGACATGTCTCTTCTCCTGGGTGTTGGAGCGCTGCAAATTCTATAAGCATAAATTCATATAGTGATGGACTCAAAAGTTAGTTAAATCGTTTTCAGGACATCGTAGTCAACCTTAGAATTTTGGGGCTGGTTGTGATTTCTTGGAAAATTTACTTTCAGTAATGTGTCATTGCCGGCTGCAAAGGTGTTACTGACGCAGTTCGTAATCCCGTGTACCCGCGTTCGACACACCGCTGCAAACGACTTGGCAGTAGACCGCCTTGCTTTGGTTTTTTACGAAATAGTATGGGTGCCGAGATGCCGGAAGCAATGGCAAACTACTGAACGTAAACTTGCCAAGAGATCATAACAGAAAAATATGCTGGTGTTGACTGCAGCGTCCTGTAGAGGATATGCAACTAATTTTAAGTATGTCATTGACTTCTAAACGAAGGCACTCATACCATTATATAAAAACCAGCGCAAAGGTGGTCTGCTTTCAAATCGCCAGCAGCTGTGTTTCGAACGCGAAACGAGGGATTGCATTGGTCACCTCATCCCCAAAGCGCCGGCGGATTCATCAAGACTCATTTGTTTGGTTACTACCAGAAAAGTGCATTTTGAATTAGTGATAATCTTGAACGCAATTGTTGGACAGCTTGATTCAAATACAGAAAATTAATGTGTTCTGAAAAATTTAAAAGAGCAAGTAGACTTTAAAACACGAAAAGTGCGCATGAAATAAGGAAATAATTAATGTATAGTAGTGCGAATGTTATGTTTCTAACACAACAAACAAACAACACAATCGTTACCGTCTATTTCTATGCCAGGAATGTTACAATCTCCCGTCTCTGGCCAGTGGCATATTCCATAACGGACTTGATATCTGGTGAAAGAATTAAACCTTGTCATGTGGCATTTGGTTTTAGAATACACGTAACTGCAACTGTGACATTCCCATACAGGTTTCGTCATACGTCTCAAAAGCTACCGAAGAGTTCTTATGCCGACAGTTCCAGCAGCTGTCTGAATACACTTCTGCCTGGCTTATCCTCTAAGCCAGTTATTCTGAACCTTTTTTAGGCCGATGCACCTCTTCACCAAATGTTCAGAATGCCATTTCCTTCCCTTTCGTATTTCCTCCCTATGAATTCCACCCACCCCCGCCCCTACACAGATTACGTAAAAATGGAAGCTAAATTGATTAAAAACACATACTAGAACACGTCTAGACGTCTACATAAAACGTGATTTGCAGGTCTACTTACGTTATAAAACGAATTTCAGAAGAGTGAGAAGTACAGAACCGTAAAGTATAGAGGGAAAAATAATTTGCCAGAACCAAGTGATAACTGAACTACAGCCATGGTCAGACTGCGAGAATAGCAAGTTAAAAGAGGTGTGGCCAGACACGAGCACTATGAAGGAAGCCAAAGAAAATTAATAAACCAACGCAGAACTGGGGTCGTGAGCCGCTACACGCTGAGGGATTTACTTAGGAGGGGATCCGAGCACTTATGGACTGAGTGGTTCGATGTGCAATGAGGATGATTTGTCGACAAACTAACCTACTAACTAGCATACTCTGTTCATTTGCATTTCCATCTGGTCCCAGAGAGCCTTGACAACATCGGCCTAATTGTAAAGAAGCTCTGCAACTAAACGTGCCGTAACAGCCAATCTATCTACCTGTACATTGCCGTGTACACCTAATTGTCCTAGGTAAAACATCCTGGGCATGCTTCCAACCTGCGTGTCTCGAGCAATGCCAACCACTCTGGTCGGAACTTGTGAGCTTCCACCTTTCCAAAGTTAGTTTAGCTTAGTTTAGTCAATGGATTAACATCACTGCACACGGGTGTAACACATAAGTGCTCCGTTCTCCTCCTAACTCAAACCTGAGTCTGGAGAAACTCAGCTCAGTGCACGAACTCCGTTGCACCGGTGAGGTTCTTGAAAATACTTTTTTTTCCAAAGCTTACTTTACGAGTCCTTTACACACACGCACACTCACACACATACACACAAACACACACACACACATACACACACACACACACGCTCGCGCGCTCGCACGCACGCACGCACGCGCACACACACGCCTTGTCTGACTGTGCTGCTCAACAGCCATCAGAAGGTAGATGTTACAACCTAGTTAGTGGTTAGTCGCGGTTCCAACTTCACGGCAACGGGTCGCCCAATAATACTGTAATACTGTGTCAGTGGACATCACACAAAACTCTCCTTACTGCCCCATGTGAAAAGTGGAACAGACAGGAGTCTTGAAAAACCAACAGCCCGCACAGGTTTACAACCCCAACCTCCATTCCCTAGCTAGATGTTGTAGTAGCTTATGGAGACTCTCTACCTTTAAACAGTGTCTATGTTTATTTTCACTGAAATGCCGCACACTCCTTGTATCTCCCACCACAGACCCATTAGCGTAATTAATCACATCGCGAGGTCACATGTCGCCCTTTCTCAGCTTTTGCACAGACACATCTGTGTTTCCCACTGCCAATTCCGGTACATTTTGTCAAATAAACTCATGACTGAAATAATCTGCTATATCTGATTGTACGAGTAATGATCAGAGTTATAAAATAGTAACATACGCAGGCATGTGTATTGCTGGGGATCATCAAGGCCATTAAAGTAGCTTGAGAAATAATAACAGTTCGTACAAACAGCCAAGTCTGCTATTTTAATTAACATTACCACATTTCAAAACAATGTTTTCCCGTAGTGAATTTGAACACAAACAAAGGATTGCACGATTTATTGCCTGGTATATTTCGCTGCATCTCTTCAGGGACATACTGCAGAATTCACACAACATAGAGTGACATGACTAGATCATCATCATCATCATCATCATCATCATCATCATCATCATCATCATCATCATCATCATCATCATCATCATCATCATCATCATCATCATCATCTTCCACTTCTGCCGTCAAGCGTCGTGGGGAGGAATAATTTGCGTTCCAGCGCCCGGTGGGCGGCACTGGATAGTGTCATTCCGTGTGATTGTACAATGTCTTTGACGTCGTCAATCCATTTTCTTCTTGGACGTCCTCTTGGTCTTGTCGCAGATGATCTTAGATGTAAGGCCAGTGATGGTAGTTGTTGGTGTTGCATTCTAACGACATGGCCAAACCACTTGATCTTCTGTCTTTCAATAAATGTGGCACAAGGTGTTGATCCCACAGTCTGTCTGATAACAGCATTTCTTACTCGGTCTCGGATTGTTAGGTTGGCAGCTCTCCTCAGGCATCTCATCTCGCAGGTGTTGATTTTGCGAAGGTGTGATTTGGATAAAGTCCAGGTTTGAGATTGGTAGCATAGGGTTGGTGTGAATATGCTGTTTATTATCTGTCGTTTTGCGGACATGGGTATATTTGGATGTTTCAGTAAGGGTGATAGTTGATATGTAAGTGCACTAGCTTTTTGACATCTGATTTCGATTTCTCTGTCCAATCTGCCATCTTCTGTGATCATACTTCCAAGATATTTGAATTCTTTAACTTGTTTCAGAGTTGTGCTATTTATCTGTATACTTAATGGGCCCGGCGATCTGCTAACTTGCATTACTTCGGTTTTGGCTGTGTTTATACTCATATTGTATCTGCTGCAGGTTGAACTCAGATTATTAATATGATGTTGTAGTCTGCCCTCATCGCTGTAAAACAGGCACTGATCGTCTGCAAATAGAAGTTCATTTATTTCCTGTGGATCAGTTGTTTCATCTGGAGTAAAGAGTTCTAAATTTTCTGAATCTGTTCTGTCAAGACTTGCTTCTTTGGATATTCTGTCCATGTAGACATTAAATAGCAGAGGAGAGAGCACACATCCCTGTCTCACTCCTGTATTGACTGTGAACATATCTGATATTCCTTCTTGTGTTCTTACTGCACTTCGGCTCGAGTGGTACATGGCTATGATGTTTTCTAGCAATTGCCCTTGTATCCCATAGTCTTCAAGGATGGTCCATAATTTGTATCTGTCTACTCTATCGAAAGCCTTTTCCTGATCTACAAACACAATATTCTGCTGGTCACTATATTCGATAGTTTTTTCACATATTTGTCTAAGTGTAAATAGTGCATCAGTGCAACTTTTACCTTTCCGAAAACCGAATTGTACTTTGCTTAACTGTTGTTCAACTATGGGTCTAGCTCTTTGTTCCAATAGTTTTGCGTACATTTTCCCTATATGGCTCAGGAGTGATATACCTCTGTATGTTTCACACTCTCTCATATTGCCTTTCTTTTTCCATATTGGTACTATTATTGCCTGTTGCCAATCATCTGGGACTTTTCTTTCTTCCCATGCTATATTGAAAAGTCTTGTTAGCCATTTAACTCCTGTTTTCCCACAGGCCTGAATAGCTTCTGTGGTTATTCCATCTGGACCCGGCGATTTGTTTTTAGGACTCTTCTGTATAACTGCTTTGACTTCTGCAGGTATAAAATTTGGTTCTTGTTGTCCATGACTTTTAGGCACAAAAGTGAGATTTTCCATGTTATGTGTGGGATTAAGTAGTTCTTGAAAGTATTCTGCCCACCTTGCTAGTCTTTGTTGTGGATTAAATATTGGTATACCTCTTTTGCTGTTTATGATGGTGGTTGGGTTGTAGCATGCATCTCTGTTTCTCATTGCATTGACACGTTTATAAAATTCTCTTGGGTAGTCTTTGCTAAGGGTTGCCATCTGTTCACCGTAGATTCTCCAGGATTCATCTTTAGATGTTCTAATTGTTCGTTTGGCATTTCGTCGTGCAATTCTATAAATAACATAGTCTTGTTCAGATCTGGTTGTGATCCATTTTTTGAACTCTACTTTCTTTTTGAATATGTTATCTTTAACTTCGTTGTTCCACTAAGCTGTTTTTAATCTTTTGTCTTGCCCTACTTTCTTTGTGCCACTTTTATTTTCCAGTGTGTCGAGCATGGCAGCCTTGAAAATTGTCCATTCCTTATCTACGCTTGAGCAGTCGTCAGGGATGTTCTTATGTAGTTTTTGATTTCTTGATTGAATTCGTCTTTAACCGTATTTTCCTGAAGCCTCCTGTAATTGATGACATGTGTTGTTACCTTTTTGTTTCTTATTTTCCTGTATGTTGGAATCTTTTTTATTATGACTGGTTTGTGATCAGTATCAACGTCTGTATTTGGGAGTGCTCTTGAATCTAATAGTAGTCCTCTGTCTGATTTCCTAATTAGAATAAAGTCAATTTGAGATGCTTGGTCTATGTCATTCCATTTATACCAGGTCTTGATGTGGCTACGACGATGTTGAAAAAAAAACTATTTGCTATTATTAGTCCGTGTTCGGAGCATATGTTGAGTAGACGTTGACCATTGCTGTTACAATCAGTCTCTGTGTCGCTGAATGGCCCCATGCATTCATTCCACGGTGTTCTTCGTGTGCCTATTCTTCCGTTAAAATCACCCATCACAATAAGTTCATCTGTCTCCCTGACATTATTTAACGTGTCTGCAAGTTTATCAAAATACTCGTCTTTGTCTTCGTCGCTGTAAGTGTCGTTACATGGGGCGTATGTTTGTATAAAAGTTGTTGTTCTATTTCCTTCTTTGATCTGTACTAGTATTATCCTTTCCGATATAAATTTAGTGTTGATAATGGCTTTCGCTTTTTCTGGATGAAACAAAAAACCCACTCCATGTTTAGCTGTAGCTCGCTGGTCGACGCCACTCCATATAAGAACGTAACCTTCATGTATTAGTTTTGTGTTCTGCCCCTTTTTCCTAGTATCTGCGAGTCCTAATATTTGTATATTTGATTTTTTCATAAATTCTACGAGAGCTGGTTCCTTGTTTCCTAGACCCGTAACATTCCAAGTCCCGAATGTCTGCTGTCTGCTTCGAAATTTAGCTGTTGTTGGTCGCTTGTTGTTTACAGGACGTTGCTTGTTGTTCAGCTTTGGTGTGTTTCCGGCGTGAACGCTGATAGAGTTAAGTTTTTCTTTCAATTTCCTCCATAATTCTCGAGCAATAGTACTTGTACATAGTACATGACTAGATAACGCCTTCAAACTGAAATATACACATGTTCGAACAGTAATGTCGATTGTCTACCACAGTAATTTTAAACTGACTAACATGTCTTTCTGCTTGCACAAGGCCGGCTTATGTAGGTTAATCATTATGGCTTCTGCAAACTTTAACAAGCGACTACTTTGTGTGTTGAACAACACACGGAAGGCACTGTCTCTCTCAATCATATGACCGCTGTCGAGCACTTGTCTCGCGATTGATGAAGCAGGAATGTTCCAGTGTGTCGGCCTACATGGGATACCATCGCCTGTGTGTAGTATCGTGTCGATCCATTCAGGAATGTGTTAAACAACCCTGCTGCGTAACTGCCGCTCTGTTCTGCCAATGTAGGTAGACTCGCACCTCCATGTAAATTGGTAAATACAATTGGATTTAGAGTATAAAGCTACAGGTTCTTTGACTGCTGGTGTGGGAATCGGTGTGGTTCTGTACCTGATAACTTGAGTTGCAGCACAGAATGTTCGGTCGACTGCTGTGATGAGCCGGTCCTGTAAACGTTGCATTACATCATCCCATCGGAAGGTTAGCTGGATGAATACCTTGAGTTTAGGAAATGTAGTTTCTTCTGGTTTTGGTTTGGGCTGTTGGCAGTGGCGCTTTGTAAATCCTGTGGCGTACCCATTCAGGTTTAAGGCATTCTTCAGAGTTTCAAATTCCTAATCCTAATGAGACGTAGAGCAGACGGCACAATTCAAAGATCGGTGTACCGCAAAGAAACATGGACTGGCCAATACATAAATTCTTAGAGATTTACATCTGTCCAGTACAAACGGGGCTTAGTACGGACCCTGTTTGACCGTACTAGGAAGATATGCACCCAGGACTCACTGACAGAGGAATCTACTTGTGGTTTATATAGACATTCGTTGCATGAAAATATAAGAGGCAGAG
Source organism: Cepaea nemoralis (assembly GCA_014155875.1). Classification (NCBI taxonomy): domain Eukaryota; kingdom Metazoa; phylum Mollusca; class Gastropoda; order Stylommatophora; family Helicidae; genus Cepaea; species Cepaea nemoralis. The sequence continues at coordinate 277,903 of JACEFZ010021780.1, read as the reverse complement.
AATTTGGTGTAAAGACAGAATCGTTCCAGTAGCATAAATTAGAGTGAGGATCTGAACAGGATTTACTACATCATCATCATGGTCATGGTGGTGATGTAGTAAATGATGATGAAAGATATAAAGCACAATAGAGAATCTTCTTCTGTTATGAAACAGCGGATACATACCTCAGTTTCCCAGGACAGGACTGTATAACTTCACGACCGTAGCTACAAATAACAAATCTCTTTCCCTCATCAGTTGCCTTGATTTCCCCATCTAGTAACGGGGCGCAAGCCGCTTGTCCGTGCTTCAGAGTCACTGGCCCTTGGCTGGTGTTCACTTTCACGCAGTCTATACTCATGCTGTCCTTAATGCATGACAGCACAAATAAACACAGCATTGACCAACTCGTTGACATTTCAACTACTTTGTGAATAATGTAAATCAAGTTACGTAAATGATACTAAACAGTTGCAAAATTACGAGTATATACACAGGAGATAATTACACCTTGCTGTACACTTAATTTCTGGCAAGAACAACGGAGTCTGCTGTTTGACCTAGATGTCTAGCTCTAATTCTGAAATGAACAACCAAGCTGTTATTTATACACCTGCAAGGCCCCACCTTAATGTCACTGGTAAGCGAATGCAGGATCTTCTTCGCCTTGACGTAATAATAAATATACGTCTAATATAGTCTACCTTTAACATCTCGACAGTTACATCCGGCGCCCTAGTTTACATTAAATAAGCAATAAAAGAGTAAACATGGAAACCCGGTTCTTAGAAAGGGATTGGATGTTTTGTCTCTGTAAAAAGTCAGTAAAGGACCTTTTTGACGCCATATGGTGCATGGGCGTGTGGTATTAAACCTGTATTTTCGAACACCAATCTACACTGGGTGGAAGATGTGGTCAGTATCACAGCGGCCGCCTTCACTTCCTGACACATTCTTCTTCATCGTCTTCTGCTACTACTACTGCTGCTGTTGTTGTTTATGATGATGATACTACTACTAGATGTGTGCGTGTGCGCGCGCATGTGTGTGTGTGTGTATTTGTGTGTGTGTGTGTGTGTGTATCAAAATAATTTTCCTTTCGAATATGAAAGCCAGAATAATAATAATAATAATAATAATAATAATAATAATAATAATAATAATAATAATAATAATAATAATACATGAAATCTAAGCCTAATAGATTTTTTTTTTTGGGGGGGGGGGGGGAGAGGGGGGGGGGTGTTATGTTTACAGTCAAGAGGGTTGACTTTAGTATATCATGTTTTATCTTATCTAGTGAGCGCTCTCTCTTAAACTTCCGGTGTGCTGGTGCCCCTTCATCAGACGGACCCACTCCAACTTCTGAGGTACTTATTATTTACGTCCTCAAGTCAAGGACCAGAAGTCAACAATTTGGGACTGACAGACTAACGGATGGACATACAGACAGAAAGATAGATGGATAGATAAATCGTGACTGTCTGCGTCTCCGTCTAATTTCTGTAATCAGTTTAGTTGATTGCTTGATTGATTGTTTGATAGAACGAAGACAGTTTTGTTTCAATCGTTAAAATGAATCTCGCAAATCCGTTTACATACCACCAAATATCTTTCACACAGCAGCTGTATGTTCGACACTATTTTAGATTTTAAAATTTAAATTCAAGATAGAACGTTACGTAGATTGATAGCTTGATACAATGAAAGAAATTTAAAACATAAATTAAGCGAGTACGATAAGGTTGTGTCCTGTCCCCTCTCTTGTTTATAACATATATAGACAACATATATAGACAACATATAGATTTTAAAATTTAAATTCAAGATAGAACGTTACGTAGATTGATAGCTTGATACAATGAAAGAAATTTAAAACATAAATTAAGCGAGTACGACAAGGTTGTGTCCTGTCCCCTCTCTTGTTTATAACATATATAGACAACATATATAGACAACATATGTAAAGAAATCAGCCTAACAGAGACCGCAAGAACACTGTATGACGAGAACACAGAAGAAGAACCATCTGCAAATCTAACCATTAGAGAACTCCTGTTTGGGGACGACCAAGCACTAATAGCAAAATCAGAAGTTGATTTACAAGACCACATGAATAGTCTAAACGAAATGTGTAGAGAACATAATATGAAAATTAGCACAAACAAAACAGAGGTAATGACTATAACTAAAGAAGAAAAGGCAACAAGGATTTACCTAAACGAACATCCCTTGAAACAAGTAAAGACTTTCACGTACTTAGGAAGTATAATATTATAAAATGGCAAATCAGAAGACGAGATCGAAAATAGATGCAATAAGGCAAATCAACTCATTGGGCAAATGACACCAATACTAAAGAACAAACATGTATCAATAACTACTAAGAAAGCACTTTACAACACAATCTTCCTACCAACTCTATGTTACCAATGCCATACCTGGACAATGACAGAAAAAGAGAAAAGAAAAATAACAACAACAGAAATGAGATTCCTGAGAAGAATACTCAATGTATCAAGAAGAGATAAGATCAGAAATGAAGAAATCAGGACTAAAGTGGGGGTTACAGCTGCACTAAATTTTATTAGAAAGCAGCAAGTCAAATGGTTTGGCCATGCAAGTAACAGTATACTGTATACCATACCAGCTAACAGTATACCACAACAAGCAATGATGTACAGACCAGATGGACGCAGGGAATAACAGAGTCCATGGGAATATTGATACATGAAGCCCATAAGCGGGCACTCTCTCGCTGTTTATACTTCACCGCGCCACCGCAAGGTACAAGAGGTACACGATGAAATGAGATGAGATGAATTAAGCGAGAAATATAGACGAAAAAATAAAGTGTTTCAATACAGGAACGAAATAATTATTGGCAATCAAAAAACGATATCAGTAAATCAATTAGGGAAATTAGATGCTGACAGACAAGATATATAGGGCACGTTACGAGGAGAAATTAACTTGAGAATGTTTTGTAACAGGCAAAACTGACGCGAAAAGGGCCAGGGGAATGCAGAAAGATTAATGTCAGCATGACTTGTATTCATGACATAACTGGGACAAGAGCACAGACCTGATCCACAACTCTGGTGATCGTGTGAGATGGCGAACCGTGACAGCCCACGCTGATCAGTATGGCACATGATAATGCTGATGAGTCAACAAACATTAACACACAATGTGGGACAGGTGGTAAACACACGCTCTAAAATACGAGGTCATTAATTACACATGCTTGTATACAGAAACGCCCACATACATAATCCACCGGTACAGCAGTTCCTGGTCAGATATTCTGTCGGGATTTTATATCATCACTATCATCAAGTGCCATGCGCCTGGCGTTTTATATAGGACAGGCAATTGTAGGCGTGGCTTAGCATCATCGTCATCATCATCATCATCATCATCATCATCATCATCATCATCATCATCATCATCATCATTGACAAGTAGCAGAGCAGATGAAATGACGTAAAATAAAGTTGGTGAGAAAATCGCGAACCAACTTTTATGAGAAACCAACGATGTGACGTAAAAAGGAGAAAACGTCAGAAAGATTGTCAACAACAACAAACAGTCAGATCTTGGAGCTGAACGAGCGAGGCAGCACGATTCTATTCTCAGCAAGAAGATAAATTATGTACTGGGTGGACACTACTTTGATGGCTAACAAATATCGGAGGGAAGGACGAGACTATTAATGCATGATGCATGTCAGCCTGAAAAGCACGGACAAGATGCGACAATATTAGAATGGGACTTAGTAAGTCAGAGCAAGCTGACACGGAGGCAAATTGGTGAAGGACAGAAGTAGCGGGACATTATAGTTGCAAGTATTTAATATGTTCATATCTAATAATTTTCACTACCGTCCCGCCTGGCCATAACAGGCACGGTAACAATAAATAGGAATTTATCATTTATATGATGAATGTGTAACAAGTTTGGACATAGGCAAATAAATATAGCCTCAGCATTATGAACCCCCGGTTCAGACAGCATCACAACAGAAATGATTAATGCTTTAGAAGAATATGGAGTAGATAAAGTTACCAGTCTGCTTAATACAATATATGATACTGGAAATATACCTCAGGAGTTATGTAATTCTGTATTTATTGCAATCCCAAAGAAATCAGGAGCCTTGGAATGTGATCAACATCGAACAATTAGTATAATGAGTCACATCACGAAGATTTTGCTAAGAATTATCATGCAAAGAGTTAGGAGGAAAATACAACCTGAAATAGGAGAAGAACAATGTGGGTTTGTAGAAGGCAAGGGTACAGTAAATGCTGTGTAGGCCTATATACTGAGAGCCATAATCGAACGTTCTATAGAAGTAAACAAAGATCTACACCTTTGCTTTATTGACTACACAAAGGCTTTTGATAAAGTGAGACATGTCAACATGATAAGGATGCTTGAAGATCTACAATTTGATGGAAAAGATCTTAGACTTGTAAAAAACATATATTGGAAACAACAAGCTGCCATAAGAGTTGATAATGAAGTAAGCCAATATCAACCTATTAAGAGAGGTGTGAGACAGGGATGTGTAATGTCTCCAGATCTGTTTTCCCTGTACAATGAACGTATTTTCAGAAATATTGAAGATATGGAAGGAATCAACATTGGGGGACGATGCATCAATAACATTATATATGCAGATTATACAGTCTTGATTGCAGACAATGAACAGGGCCTGCAAAATTTAGTAGATGCGATTGTTACACACAGTGAACAACTTGGGTTAGAATTAAATTGTAAAAAGGCACAGATTATGGTCGTCACTAGGAAGAACGAAATACCACAATGTAATATACAAGTAAATGGGAATATTCTTCAACAAGTGAATAGGAATCCTCTAAAAGTACTGGAGAGTTTTGGTCAGAGACCATAACTTTATGAAGGGAAAATCCCAACTGCACCTCCTCGCGGTAGAGGATGGAAACACACCACGGTGTGGCTAACACAGCTCTGGGGACCGAGTATCCACCGGAATAAGTGGACAACTCTGCAGCTGAGCAGAGCAGGGCACTCACTTGTCCTTGCAGTCGGAAATGGCTGTCAAAAGCAGAGGTAAAAAGACCACCATGTGAATGTGGAAGGCAAGGGGAAACCACCACATTATCTTCCCAAGACTTCATGGCAAAACATAAATCAAAGTTAGTGAAGGACGTTAATGGCTGTCTTAGGGCATCCTCGTCCGGTAGGGACAGTCATGAGCCACAGGTGACACCAGACCGTCATCCAGCTACTGATGGCAAAATCTTAACTAAAATAAATAAATTTAGAGTAGGAACATGGAATGTTAGGACATTAAATGAGCTAGGAAAGTTGACCAATGTTCTAAGAGAGATGGATAGCATGAAAATGAATATACTAGGCGTTAGTGAGATGAGATGGAAGGGATCGGGCAAAATTATAGCTGACAATCACACAATAATTTATTCTGGAGGGGAGACACATGAGAAAGGGGTAGGAATAATATTAGATGAAAAAACAGCCAAGTCAATTAATGGATACTGGTGTATTTCAGATAGAGTTATTATGGTAAAAATCAAAGGCAAACCAATAGACATAAATATTATACAAGTATATGCACCAACAGCAAGCAGTAGTGATGAAGAAATACAACACTTTTACGACGAAATAGAAATGGCGATGGCTCAAATTGGATCACAAGAAATAAAGATAATACTTGGTGATTTTAATGCAAAAGTAGGAAAGGGAAAAATGGAGGATGTAGTGGGGAATTATGGTTTAGGTACAAGAAATGAAAGAGGGGAAAAGCTAATAGAATGGGCAAATATCAATGATATGATAATTGGAAACACATGGTTTAAACACCATAAAAGACGACTGTACACATGGATAAGCCCTGATAAGAAAATACGCAACAAAATTGACTACATACTAATTAATAAAAGATTTAGAAATGCTTTAATTAATGTAAAGACAATGCCTGGTGCTGACTGTAATAGTGATCATGTACCACTATGTGGACAAATAAAAGTAAGATTAAAAAGAGGGGAAAAAATGGTTAAGAACATGAGACTTAATAAAGAGGTTCTAAAAATAGATAAAGAAATGCAAGAACAATACAGAGTGACTGTGAAAAATAGGTACAATGCAATAACTAAAATACAGAGTATAGATGAACAATGGGAAATGTTAAGGGACTCCATTCATCAAACTAGCAAAGAAGTATTACCAGAGAGAGGCAAAATAGCTAAGAAAAAATGGATGAATGAAGATATCTTAAACCTGATGGACAAAAGAAAACAGTATAAAAATGACAAACAAGAATACGCTAAGATAAATAAAGAAATAAAAGATAAATGTGGGAAGGCTAAAGAAAGTTGGTTAAACGAGCAATGCAAAAAAATTGAATTAAATTCCATTAAAGATACAAAAAATATGCACAGACAAATCAGTGAGCTTACAGGAAAAAAAATAAGAATAAATACAGGGTGTTTGAAATCAAAAACAGGAAAGATAATATTAGAGGAAGATGCTATAATGAAGAGGTGGAATGAGTATATAAGAGAATTATATGAAGGAGAAAGGGCAGAATTAACAGAAGATAGTAACTTAGAAGGTCCACCTATTCTGAAAGAAGAAGTCGCTGACGCTATGAAACGTATGAAGAAAGGAAAAACAGCTGGGCCAGATGAAATCACAATAGAAGAATTAGAAGTATTGGGAGAATTTGGAGTAGATATATTAACCAAAATGTTGAATGATATTTACAGCAGTGGATATTTACCCAGTGATATGCTGAAATCTGTATTTATAGCTATACCAAAAAGACCAGGAGCAATTGATTGTGAAGATTTTCGTACAATTAACCTTATAAACCATATCACTAAGCTTCTACTCAGAATCATAATGAGAAGAACCAAAAAGAAAATAAAAATGGAAATTAGTGAAGAACAGTATGGATTTGTGGAAGGAAAGGGCACAAACAATGCAATTTATACATTGCGGACACTAATAGAAAGGTCAATAGAGAAACAGAGGGACATATATTTGTGCTTCATAGATTATACTAAGGCATTTGATAAAGTAAAACATGATGAACTGATTAAAATGTTGGAAGATATCAACACTGATGGAAAAGATTTAAGAATAATAAAGAATATTTACTGGAACCAAGTAGCAGCAATTAAAATGGGAAATAAAGAGGGTAGTTACGAACAGATAAAGCTAGGAGTACGACAAGGGTGTGTCTTGTCACCAGATCTTTTCTCCCTGTATAGCGAAGTAATAATGAGAGAGATCAAAGAGATGCCAGGAATACTAGTTGGAGGTTATAATATAAATAATATACGCTATGCAGATGACACAGTATTGGTGGCGGATAATTCAACAGACCTACAACAATTATTAGACGTTGTAGTAACAGAGAGTGCAAGGAAAGGACTCAACTTGAATATCAAGAAAACAGTAACAATGGTAATATCAAAGAAAATGGTGACACCAAAATGTGACATAGAAATAGAAGGGAAAATCCTTAACCAAGTTGATAATTTTAGATACCTAGGGGCATTTATAACATCAGATGGAAGATGTACAACAGAGATTAGGAGCAGAATAGGGCAGGCAAAAGCCGCATTTCATAAAATGAAGAGTATCTTATGCAATAAGTCACTGTCACTGAATGTAAGAAAGAGAGTGCTGAAATGCTATGTAGAACCAGTTTTGCTGTATGGCAGTGAATCTTGGAATGTAAATGAACAAATTAAGAAGAAATTAGAAGCAACAGAGATGTGGTTCCTGAGACGAATGTTGCGAATTCCTTGGACTGCCAGAGTAACTAACGACGACTGCCTGAAACAGGCTAATGAAACTAGAACATTATATACAACAATAAGACAGAGACAAACAGCTTTCCTCGGTCATGTGATGAGAAGAGAGGCATTGGAGAACATCGTAACAACTGGAAAGATCGAGGGGAAGAGAGGCAGAGGTAGACCAAGAGAAGTGATGCTGGATGGATTGAGACGGTGGCATGGAGGAATATCAGCAGCAGAGTTGATCCAGAAAACCAAAGACCGAGATCTATGGAGAGCCATGAACGCCTACGCCAGCCGGCACGGCACTTGATGATGATGATGAAGTGAATAGGTACATTTATCTCGGAACAGTAATAACATCTGATGGAAGATGCCTTGAAGAGATTAGAACAAGAATCGCCATGGCAAAAGTAGCCTTTAGCAAGATGAAAAACATACTGATCAATAAAAAGATGTCAATTGAAACGAGAAAAAGAGTGTTGAGGAGAAACATAGAACCTATACTTTTATATGGATGTGAAGCGTGGACAATGAGCAGTCAGGCTGAAAAACATCTGATGGCTGTAGAGATGTGGTTTCTGAGGAAAATGCAAAGAATACCATGGACAGCCAGAAAGACCAATGAACAAGTTCTTCAAGAAACAAATGAAGATCGTAAATTGATTAGAGAAATTAGACGTAGACAGTCACAATTTTTTGGGCATGTTATGAGAAGAAATGGATTGTGACGACTGGTAAGATCGAGGGGAACAGACCAAGGGGAAGACCTAGAACCAAGTACCTGGATGGCTTGGCCTTGTGGCATGGTCGAGACAGAAACACGGAGCTGATCCATGACTCTGGTGATCGGGTGAGATGGCAGAACATGACCGCCCACGCTTACCGGCATGGCACATGATGGATGGATTATGAATCCCGACTTCGTGTCGTTGATCACTTTTTGTATTATGCTTCTGAACACTGTTGGATTGGTACAACCCTAGACTGTTGATCGTTTTGATGATGTTCGCATTAGTTATTGCAAGTTACTGTCTAGCAATCATCATCATCATCATCATCATCATCATCATCATCATCATCATCATCATCATCATCATCATCATCATCACCAGCATCTTCTTCTTCTTCTTCTTCTTCTTCTTCTTCTTCTTCTTCTTCTTCTTCTTCTTCTTCTTCTTCTTCTTCTTCTCATTCTTCTTCTTTTCCAACTCATCCCCTCCTCTCCTCCCCCTCCTCCTCCTCACCTCCACTTCCTTCTCCTTCTATCTCATCCCTTCAGTACTGACTAGAGCGTAAGCACCCAACGAACTCATACCAAGCACGTTCTATCCTTTTGCCAGCTTATACAGTTTTTCTCCAATGCGTGTTTTATGCAGCACCAGAGTTTACTGCTCACATCTTGAGTCGCTAGAATCTCTCTCTCTCGCTCTCTCGCTCTCTCGCTCTCTCTCTCGCTCTCTCGCTCTCTCGCTCTCTCTCTCTCTCTCTCTCTCTCTCTCTCTCTCTCTCTCTCTCTCTCTCTCTCTCTCTCTCTCTCTCAGCTTTGTATTAATAATGCTGTCATTTCACTTTAGTTCTTTACTTCTATGCAGCTATCAGTTAGTTAGTTAGTTAGCCAGTTAGTCGCGGTTCCAACTTCATGGCAACGGGTCGACCCCATTATGCTCCGTTCCTGTGCCAGTGAATATCACACAAAATGCTCCTCACTGCTCTATGTGAACAGTGGAATAGACAGGACCTCTATATATCACAGGGTAGAAGAGGAAGGACTGAACAGGATCATAAGGTGCTTCTTTATCCCAGGGTAGAAGAGGAAAGCGTAAACATGATTATATGTATTATACCTCTACATCCAAGGGTTGTTATTGTGGTTGAACACTGTGTATTTTAGTTGTTTCCCCTTGTCAGAATTGGTGAAATGCGGATTGGCGATTTGGCTTGTTTCCCCTTGAAGGTCTGGTGATTTGAGTTGTTTCCCTTGTAAGTCCCGAAGGACTGGTGAATTGAGTTATTAAGACTCAAGCAATAAGTGTTGCACTATTTATTGTGAAATATGTCAGGCAAGAATCATACAACATATTGCTTACGACTTCTGTGTTTAAATTCTCTAGGAAAATACATTGTTTTGGATTTTAGTTGTTCCCCCCTAGTAAGTCTTGAAGAACTGAACTAGTGTTTTGAGTTGTTCCCCCTTATAACTCTTGAAAAACTGGACTAGTGATTTCAGGTATCAGTTAATAAATGTGTGATGCGTATTAGTAAGTATTTTTGTCATTCTTCGTGTTTTTGATCCATACAATGCATAATAAGACATATGAAGTTAACATGACTGCACTAGGGACATTCCCTCCGTGTGATCCGTTATCTCCTTCAACAGCCAGCGTAGAGTTCCCATGCTGTTGGTACTAACTGCAGCCTGATTGAACGCCAGTATAAATTTTCTTCTATGTGTGGTGTGTCCCTCAGATCCTCTGCCAACTCGCCGTTGAATAAGCCCCTTCTGATGTGCTTCCTTTGTTAGTCTTGCTGCACTTACCACTCGATTTCACATTGCCTTCACAGTGTCATTCTTGTCGTAATGTGGCTCGCCATTCAAAGGTTCGGCAGCAACCTACCTATCAGCTTGTAGTTTTCCTCGCACTACTGCATTTGTTGGGCAGAACATTCATGAAAGCTCTTGGCGTTATTTTCGAGCGATGCAAGTCACTATACTCAAAATGTACCAGTTTCTTTTTGTTTTTTTCGTAGCATGTTGTTTTTGAGATTATCACAGATATGTCGTTCTGTAGGTCACATATATGTCGTTTTCTGTACTTTTCTCTACCTATCGGAGCGTCGACATTACATCCGCTACGTCAATTCTCATGCTGGAACTTGTGATATCATACGCCAGACCCTCCTTTTTTACACAACACCTCCCGCCTTTTTTTGCAGGGAAACAAAGCTGCGGGCGATTTCGAAGCAGACCACCATGCGTTGATTTTATATATGGTCTGAGTGCCGGTCATTCAGAAAGCAATGGCAAACTACTGAATGTACACTTGCCAAGAAATCACAAGCAGTAAAAAATGTCGGGGTTGACTGCAATGTCCTCTAAAGGAAGTGCAACTAGTTAACTACCTGGTTGCCCAATTTTTAATATGTGCAAACGAAAGTATAACGTACTTCCATTTCCTCAACTTGTGTTCGCTGGGGACAGTTTTCTAACTGTCGTTTCCACTGTCTAATTGTCTCAATTCATTGCTCTTCCCCAACAAAACACGACATAACTGTTACAACATATCAAAGTGTCAACATATATCTTCATAACAGAAATATACAAATAAGAAATTCCAGCTAAGTCCATTTGAACTAGCATGTTTAATTTAAAATAAGAAATTATTACACGAATAAAATAAACTTTGGATTTGCTATATGGATTTTGCAAAGGCAGACGTTCACATAAAATCATCACGAATCAACATATTTAATGACATAGCTGAAATGAATAACCATTGAAGAATGACCACAATAAAACATTGTTAGCTGTCTTGATTTGTTCTAGGCAAACATGTGACCGGATTTCTTGAGGCATTGGATACATGTGTACAGACATAGATTCTCTCTGCCGGCTTCGTGGCTTAGAGGTTGTGACTTTTCTCCGTAATCTCGTATACTCTCGTGGGTAACGTGATGACGGTGAGAATCAGCAGTGGTTCGAATCGCGTAGGTAACTTACGGGGTATGTGAGCCGGCCGCTCAGAAAGCAATGGCAAACTACTGAGCGTAATCTTACCAAGAAATCAACATACAGCTGAAAGATGCTGGTGTTGACAGCGATGTCCTGTAAAGAATATGCAAAAAAAAAAGTTTCTCTCTAAGAACGGACGTTAGAATTGTGGAGTCTATAATGTGTGTGTGTGCGTGCGTGCGTGCCTGCGTGTGTGTGTGTGTGTGTGTGTGTGTGTGTGTGTGCGTGTGTGTGTGTGTGTGTGTGTGTGTGTGTGTGTGTGTTTCCTTTATGCGTTCCCGAACGGTCCATTCGATTGAGATGAAATTTTCTACAGATGTTCTTCTCACTCCCACGGATACAACTGACATAGTTAGTTTAAAAACAGGTTTGTACGTAATAAAATAACATTAAAAAGAAAAACGTATAATTATGGGTACTTAACAACAAAAGTTATATCAAGGGGCATTACTTTTAGTAGCATTGCTATATTATGTAATTTAAATAATTGTTGTATTTTTCTTAAGGTTTTATAAAAATGTTTAAAGAAGTTATCTACAGTCATATGCGTTATAAACAAAGTGATAAAAACTTTAAGGCATTTTCAAAGTTTTCATAAAAATAATGCATCTATTTAAGATAAGTGAAAATTTTCTAACTCGTCTGTTTATTTCTCTTCGACATCACATTCAATGTTTTATTACACTTCGGAGAGAGAGGTAGCTGCATATCCTTTGAAGTACGCCGCTATGTTCAGTAGTTTCAAGGTTGCCCTTTTTAGTTATTGGAATGAAGATAGTTCTCTTCTAATATTTTGGCCATATACCATATTTCCATATCTTCTACTATCTTCTACTATTCTACTATATATATATAATATATATATATATATATATATATATATATATATATATATATATATATATATATATATATAAAAAAGAGATGTTTTTTTCTTTGTGTGTCCTTTGTGCGTTCCACGGTCCATCCGATTGAGATGTAATTTTGTACAGATGTTGTTCTCACTCCGGCGGGAACGGGAGGCATCAGAAACACCGAGCAACGGGAACGGGAGCATCAGAAACAGACGAGCCACGGGAACGGGAACGGGAGCATCAGAAAACAGACGAGCAACGGGAACGGGAGAATCAGAACAGACGAGCAATGGGAACGGGCGCAGGGTCCGAACGCGTACTCTGTGCGCTTAGAGAAATATATTTGAATGTATAATGACTTTTTGTTTTGTTTTTGGGTAGCATATCCTTTACAGTACCTCGCTGCCAACACCAGCATTTTCAGCTGTATGTTGATTTCTTGGCATGATTACGCTCAGTAGTTTGCCATTGCTTTCTGAGCGGCCGGCTCACATACCCCATAAGTTACCGATGCGATTCGAACCACTGCTGATTCTCACCGTCATCACGTTACCGACGAGAGTATACGAGATTACGGAGAAAAGTCATAACCTCTAAGCCACGCCAGGGGTTGGGTGAAGCCGGGCCGGGTCAGCTAGTGTGTGTATATATATATATATATATATACAGGCGTTCTTGGCGGGAAGGAAATACTCATGGCGCGAAACTTTGTTTGTGTTGTCATGGTTACCGTGTTAACAATTTCCCCCCATAATTAAAGCCAAGAATAACACCAGTATTGATTTAAGTCACAAACTGGGGCTTCTGTACTTAAGTGTTACAGAAAAAGTCTTAGAATGCCGTAGACCAAGAAGGATAATATTGACATTTCAACAAAAAGTGAACACCGAAGAAAACTGATTCGCGAAAAGCATCATGTCTCGGAAACTGATTCACAGTTGGGCTCATTAAATGGCACAGTGGTTTGGAAAGAACAGTGTTGGCAGGCGTGGTTCACTGAAGAAGATGCAGAGATCGAAACGACCGAAGATGAACACGGTGGGTATGAAAATGGATACGGCAAAGGAACTAGCAAAGAATCAAGAATATTCTCTATGGGTCATGATTAGGAAGTAGGGGTGTGTCACAGTTATGACTTAACAGTTGTTAATATGGTAGCAGACATGTTGCTATTATAACGCATTGACAATATCTCGGCGATATAAAAGTCCATGGCAGATCCATGGAAGTCGCTTAAGACGATCTATCATGCCATAGCACTAATCAATTAATACAAGGTTACACATATGCCATCTCTTTGTATATTACTATACTGGTGATATGTTTATTACGCTTATTGTCCAACCTTTCTACTGCGACAAATTCTTGCACTGACAGTGTTCACAGCATTAAGTATAAACTCTCAAGGAAATATGTACCATGAATAGGAAATCACTTGTCTATCTGACGTGCAGTGACATATCTAAAAATATAACACTTATGACCTATCTATCGGAAAAACCCTTTCCCTTATTTGAATAGAGTTGAGCTGAGTTGAGTCAAGAACTGACCTCACAGCACTCCAATCCAATCCAATTTTTGGTACGAGTACCCCCTTTCAGCCTTCGAGTTTTCGACTTGGCTATGTAGGGGTGTTTATGGTGTAGCTTGTAGTTTGTCTTTCGTACTTTGGGCTGCTTGTTGTCAGCTTCCCGGCTTCTGATGGGTTGATTGCGTTTGTTACTTTCTAGATGAGGTTTTTCATGTCTGGACAGAGTCGCGCACTTGTTGAGGCCCGGAGTAATTGTGGTCCCACCCCGTCTTATGGTGCTGTTTCCTTCAGGGAGCTTTACCAGTTGTCGTCTCTCCTGGTGTTCCTCCTATTACCCCGTCGTGAGTTGCCTTCGAATCTTCTCGGTGTTCGCCAGTCGGATCTTGGTGGTGAGCGATATCGTCCTTCCTCTGTTGCTTCTTCTTCTGTCTGTGTTCTTGCATCTTCTGGTTCGAGTAGAGCTGCCAGGGTACTGAGTTGTATTACTATCTCTTGTAGAGTATCTGATGTCCTTTCTTTCATATCTTGTAATTTTGATAGCTGCTCTTCATTCTCAGTCTTTATAGCAGCCATCCAAGCGACATCCTGCTCAATCTTCTGCTGGACTTGCTTCAGTTCATCCAGTGATTCCATTTGTGCTCTTTCTTCTTGTATCTGCTTGAGAGTTTCTTCTGTCTTTTCTCGTTCGTCTTGGATTTTTGATAGAGTTTCTTCTGTCTCCGTCTTGTTTGCAACCATTCGAGCGACATCCTGCTCTATCTTCTGCTGGACTTGCTTCAGTTCGTCCAGGATGCGCTGAACGGCTGTTATCTCTGTTTCTTGCGTTTTGTCTTTTTCTTCCTCCATGTTTTGGAGCTGTGTTCTCAGGTCCTTCAATTGGCCTTCCAGTTGTGCTTTGTCACTTTTGGTGAGTCGATTGGTGGCCTCGTACTGCCTCCTAGCTTCTTTATAGGGCAGGTTAGTCTTGATGGCGATCTTCATGGCTTCTTTGCTGTCTTGGTGGCAGGGGCAGCCGAGGTACCTGGCGCCGTGGTTGCCGAGGCAGTTGGCGCACTTTCTGTTAGTGTTAGGCCTCCTGAAAGTCATTGTTGATCTTTGCATGCTGACACTGACTGTATGGATGAGGTCTAGAGCAATATCTGCAAACTTCAACCTCACTCTTGCAGGTGGCACGGGTGTGCCAAAACTTCTGGCACTTAGAGCACTGTAGCACCCTCGGTATGTAGTGCTCTGGAACTTGGTCTCTCTTGTCCCATCTGATGAAGTGAGGGATCACTCGGTTCTCCGATGTTACGATGACAACTGTGGAAGGGATGATATTCTTGCCGATGATCCTCTCTCGGGACGTTTCCAATACTAATGGTACAAGTAGCAGTCTGATAATGTGTCCGTCTGATCTTTTGTCGGAGTTTTGAGTGACGGCAAGATTCTCTGGTCACTTCCTGAAGTACCCTTCTCTCCAAGCAGTGATTATCTACCCGTTCTTCTGCACTATACAAACGATTCCTAGGGCTCCAACCTTATCTGCCTTATAAGGCATCAATACCCCTCTAAGGAGTGCAGACCCAGCCAGTCTGTCCGCATGTTCGTGCCCCACCATACCAGCATTTCCTTGGGAAACACCTAATAGATGCTGTCTATTTGTGATTGTTGAATGGAAGCTCGAAGCATGACCGTCTTCACTTTACCCATCATACTTTGTGAGTCCGTTTCAATTACAACACTCGTGTGCTGTTAGTCCTCCAGCCAGTGGAACTCCTCCATGACTTCCTCCACCTCCATTCTCAGACTAGATGTAACCTTTGAAAAATGAAGACACAAACAAGAGATTACAAAATTTATTGTCTGGCATATTTAGTCTGTATATCGGCAGACAATGTATTGTTCGTGTATTCATTATTCAAATTTACAACGGGAGAACATTGTTTCGGATTTCTGAACTTGTCATCTTTCCTATTTGAAAGAAATAACAATAAAAATACATATATGCAAAGAAAAGACGCCTAAATAGTATATGGGAATGCTATTGTGAATTTGAGAAATTAACATGCTTTGGACATGGGAGTGATGTGTAGCTGATCAAAGCATACATACATTCCTGACTTAGAATAAGTTTTCAAACTGCATGCTGATCTCAGTTTACACTCAACTCTGTTAACCTCAACATCCCCATTTCCGAGCAACCATCTGAGAGTTAGTCAAAGGATCCCGTATCCAGTCAATGACCATCTTGTGGGTCACGAGCCAGACATCGTTGATAAGTGGACAGTGTGTCCTCCAGCCATCTGACCATCGCCTGCTCCAGCGGTTGATTTTCTGTAGGGCGTCGAGGTACGTAAGGAGATGTGCATAGGGGATTTGACTGGATAGAAGTATGTCTCGAAATTGTTCCTGCAAATGTCAAAAATAAATACATACACAAAATAAGGTAACATATTAATGGATGAGGAAATAACAATTCAAAGATGGACATAATATATAAAAGAGTTACATGATGATTATAGTAGTAGATCAGAAACAAACAATAACGATCACTGTTAGGGACTACCAATTATGAAAGGAGAAATTGAAGATACTATACAACATATGTTAAAGTTAGTTGCATATCCTTTACAGGACGTCGCAGTCAACCCCATAATATTTAGCGTACGTAACGCCTTCGCCACAGAGATAAATCCCCAGAAAACAATAAAAGAAGTCTACAAGAAAGAAATTAAAATAATAAAAGGATTAGAGAATTTAGACGTAGATAGTCAAAATTGTTTGGACATGTTATGAGAAGAAATAAATTAGAGAGCTTGGTGACAGCTGGTAAGATCGAGGGGAAGAGAACAAGGTGAAAACAAGAGAAGTAAATACCTGGATGGCTTGACCACGTGGCATGGTCGAGAAAAGAGCACTGGGCTGATCCACGACTCTGGTAATCGAGTAAAATGGCGAATCATGACCGCCCACGCTTACCGACATGGTACATGATGGATGGAAATCCCCAGAGCCAGATAGCTTCAGTGTCGAGAAATTAAAGCTGATGGTGAACTATTAATAGAAATGATAAAACTGTTGAATGATATCTATAACAGTGGATATACCTGATGATCTCTTGAGGTCTAACGTCAAAGAAATATGGTGCGTTGGATTGTGGAGAAAATCGCACATTTAAATTAAGGAGTCATGTGACTAAAATAATACTGAGATTTATCATGAGATGAATAAGAAATGAAATAAAACCAGCAATTGGATGTGAGAGGTGCGGATTTGAGGAAAGTAAATGCACAAAGAACATCATATATACATCTTGAGAATATTAACGGAAAAAACGATCGAAATGAATAAATAATCTATGTTTGTGATTTATTGACTACACTGAGGCATTTGATGAGGTGAAACACGAAGAGATGAGTAGATTGTTCGATATTTTAAACATCGATGATAAAGATCTGAGAATTATAAAGAACATGAAGTGGCACAAAAGAGTAACCGTAAGAAATGACAACCAGTTAGGAATTTGTTAACGTATTAAACATGGCGTTAGACACAGTCGTATATTATCACTCGAACTGTTCAGTTTGTACAGCACATCACAATTAGATTCATACAAGTTAGTTAGTTACATATCCTGTACAGAACTTCACACTCAACCCCAGCATTCCCCACCACACAAGACACACAAGAAATATTTGGAGTGCATTATATAAACAACCTTCGTTATGCTGATGACGTGGTTTTGGTAGCTGAAAAAACACATACATGCAATGATACATATAATTGCAAAAGAAAGTCAAAAACAAAGGACTTCTTCTAAATAATGTTTTTTTTTTTAAAGTAATGCTGTTTACAAAGAAAAATGGTATAGCAAATGCTACATCAAAGTGAATTAAGCGAATCTTAAACAAATCAATATATTTAAGTATTGAGGTACTTTAAAAAATAATAGATGTATTAAGGAAGTTACGTGTTACATTTAGTTACAGGAATTTTACAATCCATTTGACTAAATCGAGAACCAGAAATTGTGTGTGATATTTCTCAATATAGCCCCACTGCCTGACAATATATTTTCTCCACCTGTCCAATATCTTGTTGATGCCTTCTAGGAAAACGTTTTTTGTGTGTCTTTAAACCAGTTTTGCACCGCCTCCATTACTCGTTGTCATCTGCACACCTCGGACCCCGTAAATGCGCTTTCCAGGGTCCAAAGAAGTGAAATCCCGATTACAGCAAATCTCGGCTGTATGCTGGATGTTACAAGACCTTTAATTTCAGATCACATAGTGTATCCACTGTATACGAAGACGGGCGTTGTCGTAAAGCACCAATACTCATTCTGAGAGAAGTCCCCGGTGTTTCGATCGTATCTCGGACTTCAAAGTGTTAACTAGCATGTCAAAAACAAACAAATAAAAACGAGTGACGCCTCGCTGTTCTTCCAATGTGCAAGGTGATAGTGAACAGCAATTTTGTATTTGTTTTTGCACATGCTCGAACTGCTCGATCCTCACAACCCCTATATGAAGTATTTCTTAAGAGCCAGTTTGCGTTCTGAAATAATATTTTCATTGTCCGCACTCTTCCATGCACTTAAAAATAAAATCCTTCGTACATGCGGAATAACCCTAGCAAAGGCAGGATTTCAGAAGATAAAGATTAGCCTCTGTAATTTTTCTTTGTCAATGGTGTGGAGGGAAAGAGTTCTTAAGAGCTTTATTGAGCCATTTCTTATGTACGGAAGAGAATCAGTTACAATTAGCTTACTAATTATGAATTGCGTGGAAGCAGCTAAGATGTAGTTTAAAAGAAGAATGATGAGAACATCGTGAGGGGACGGAAAGAACAATGAAGATATCTTAACAGAAGTTAACTGACGAAAAGAAGTGGTTACTGGCATCAGAAGAAGTCAGTCCATATTATTTGGAGCTTGTCATAAGACGAGAAAAGCTGAAGAATGTCCTCATAACAGGAAGTTTGGATAGGAGAAGTGCAGGGAAACTAAGAGATGAGATGATGGACAGTTTGACATCATAGCACTAAGAAACGTCGTTATCAGAAATGATTGACAGCACAAGACATAGAAGACTTTGAGCAACCATGATATTAAACGCCACACGTCATAAGAAGTCAAAGACAACTATGAGAAGTCAAAGACAACTATGAGAAGTCAAAGACAACTATGAGAAGTCAAAGACAACTATGAGAAGACAAAGACAACTATGAGAAGTCAAAGGCAACTATGAGAAGTCAAAGGCAACTATGAGAAGTCAAAGACAACTATGAGAAGTCAAAGACAACTATGAGAAGTCAAAGACAACTATGAGAAGTCAAAGACAACTATGAGAAGTCAAAGACAACTATGAGAAGTCAAAGTCAACTATGAGAAGTCAAAGACAACTATGAGAAGTCAAAGACAACTATGAGAAGTCAAAGACAACTGTAAGAAATCAAAGACAACTGTAAGAAATCAAAGACAACTATGAGAAGTCAAAGACAACTATGAGAAGTCAAAGACAACTATGAGAAGTCAAAGACAACTATGAGAAGTCAAAGACAACTATGAGAAGTCAAAGACAACTATGAGAAGTCAAAGACAACTATGAGAAGTCAAAGACAACTATGAGAAGTCAAAGACAACTATGAGAAGTTAAAGACAACTATGAGAAGTCAAAGACAACTATAAGAAGTCAAAGACAACTATGAGAAGTCAAAGACAACTATGAGAAGTCAAAGACAACTATGAGAAGTCAAAGACAACTATAAGAAGTCAAAGACAACTATGAGAAGTCAAAGACAACTATGAGAAGTCAAAGCTCAGCGTTAGATGCCAGATGTGGACAGACAATAGAATTAGAACTGCTATGAAAAAGAAAGCATTTGCAGAAACAAAATGGAAAACAAATACAAAAGAATGCATAGCCTGATAAATGGAATGGAATCGTATTACGTGTATCTATACACTCATATTTTATGGTTCTGAAATGTGGGCAGCGTTACATACAGTGAACAACCTATTGAGGTACATTAGATGAAAAATAACAAGAAGTTGCTAGGTTGAAACTTTGGTTACTGAACAAGTTCTGGAAACCCAAAGAAGAAAAATAAAAACATTGCAATAATCACAGGCAGCCATACAATGAATGAAAGAGAATGGCATAAGGCAAATAACTATGGAACTGAATGATACTTTACACTATCCTTTGAACGAACCTTTGGTACTAGCCTAAGGACTGAAATAATGATTATGATGATGATATGTTATTGATGATGATTAAGATAACGATGCTGACGATGAGATACATTCCAGTAGCTTCTCGGCCGAAGACAGATACTCAAACCTTAAAAGACAACTTCCCCAGCGTAATTAACCATGCACTCGTTTGTTGCTAAACTACTTACTTGAACAAATTGTACCAGTCCTCCTCCCTAGGCTCGAAAAAGCCGGCTCCGACACTGCAACTGTCCACGTAGTTACAGCTTTGTCCGTCCTCCCCCAGCCAACCATTCAGGGGCATCTCCCATAGGCCAGGGTAATTGTTAGACGGACATGGCGGATTTGGACATCTGATAGTAGATTGACGTATAGATGGTTACGCGGGATAGTTTGTTGTTATCTTTGACATACCACAGATTCTCAAACACAAAGATAGACGTACAACATTGTTGAAGTATGAATTTAATTTGTAAAACTGCAGTAAAGCTGTGAAATGTAAACTATATAAAACAACACGAAGTAGTGCAGCTTTACAAAATTGTCGTTGTGTTCTGTAAACCCTCATTATTTCCTGTTATTATATATTGTATATCAGGGGCTAGCCGGTCTCTCTGGCCGAGGGGTTACACGACTATCTCAGTAATCCCGTTTATCCACGCAGGGTCTCGCATCACGCGAGAATTGGAAGTAGTTCTACCTGCACTGGTGACTTGCGGAATAACTGAGCCGGCCGCTCAGAAAGCAATGGCAAACTACTGAGCGTAATATTGCCAAGAAATCAACAATCAGCTGAAAGATGCTGATGTTGACAGCATGTCCTGTAAAGGATATGCGAATAAAAAAAAAAAAACAATTATAAAGGGCTGAGTGGTCTCGAGGTATTGTGTCCACCTCGATTGCTGGAGGTCCCGGGTTCAAGCCCCTGTGGGGTCCGGGATGTTTTCACGTGGACTTCTAGTAACAAAATTTTTCCCTGATCTCTGGGTAGTGAGATCGGACGCCCGTGTGTATTTTTGCGCACGTAAAAAAATCCCCGGCAGTTGGAAATTGAAAAAAAGAGTAGCCTAACGGCGCTGCCCGGGCAAAATTTCGAGTTAAAAATGTACTCAAAGTATTTCAGGATCTTCGCCGGTGCTACGGAGTTCGTGCACTGAGTTGAGATTCCCCGGAGACACATGAGTAGAACGGAGCACTTATGGGTTACACCAGTGTGCCGTGATGTTATTCTATTATATTATTGGCTTATAGTTATAATAAACTAGTACACTCACTAATCCGAAACTAATTTGTTTAACGCATCTTCAGTACATAACTCATCATTATCATGTGCCACGCCTGTAAGCGTAGGCGGTCATGTTTCTCCGTTTCACACGATCACCAGTGTCGTGGATCAGCTCTATGTTCCTGTCTCGACCATACCATGTGGTCAAGCCATCCAGGTATTTACTTCTATGCCATCCCTGTGTTCTTTTCCCTTCAATCTTGCCAGTTGTCACAGAGTTCTATAGTGTTTTATTCTTCTCATAACGTGCAAATAATATGTGCCTGTCTACGTCTAATTTCTCTGATCAGTTTACGGTCTCCATTCGTTTCTTCTAGGATTTGCTCATTGATTCTTCTGTCCGTCCATGATATTCTTTGCATTTTCCTCAGAAACCACATCTCCACTGTCCTGAGTTGTTTTTCAGCTTGTCTGCTCATTTCCACGCTTCAGATCCATACAAAAGTACAGGTTCTATGTAGCACATCAACACGTTTTTTTCTCCTTGCAACTGTCATCTTTGTATTGATAAGTATGCTGTCCATCTTACAAAAGGCTATCTATGCCATAGCGATTCTTGTTCTTATCTCTTCATGACACCTCCCATAAGATTTTATGACTATTCCAAGATAGTTGTGTGGATTCACTTGTTTAAGAATAGAACTAAATATAGCATTTTCACAAAGAGTTAACAGTTGCATATAAGTATTAATGCAATGACTTACTCTACAACTCCAAAATCCATAGTGTACGGCCACACTGGATTTCTGGCGGAATATGTCTCGATATTAGAAATGGACGAATCGTACAGAAAGTTGTTATCTCTTAAAACCTCAAACTGTATATCGAATGCTGTCTTCAGGAATGGGGCCCGGAACCCAACTATTGAATCATGCAGCTCCTCACTATTAGCTTCTTGTAGAACTCTTTTTCTTAGACCATCAATCTAAAGGAAAGTATTAAAATGCAGCAATACAATTCAAGAGACGAAGCAACACAAAACAAGAGTCAATCATAGAGATGAAGTAGCTTCAGAAACTCCAGTAATGTATTTATTAAATAAATATCAACCTGGAATTTTTTTCTTCTATGAACAGCAGTAATAATACAACCATTTACACCGCATTTCATTGAAAATAGTTCCTCTCAGCGATTAAATACTTTTGCTAACATTCATTTCCTGAAGCCTCTCTCAACTGTGTTTTTGCACTGACATCATGTAATCGCTGCCATTAGTGTTCCGAATTGAGGCTAGAGAACAAAAAGTATTAGATCGTAAGAATATTAAGGATGTTCCAGGGCAGTCAAATTGTGCGTTGCGAGGCAATGCTTCACAAGAAAGATCCCACCGGTTTGTTCTCCATTTTCTCTGCATCTCCATCTAACTGCATTTCTCAGAATATGAAAAAATATCTTCATTGACGTATTGCCTTAAATTTCAAGATTCAGTCTGTATATCCCAGATTGATGACTTTGGAAGAAAAATACAAAATGTTGCTTGTGTATGCAACATGAATGACACATAAACAAAATACTGGCACTTCGGGTCGAGCGTAAATTTTGCACCAACAATGTTGTTGTATCATTGTCACTTCAATTTCATATTACTAATCTGCAAGATAACATCAATCATTTAAATAAGATTCGACTTTCCCGGAAACTTCTTCGAAACTGCCTCGTATTTGCTTGCTTGCTTGTGTTCGTTGGATTGAGCTCCAACGCGAAGTCCTGTATGTCGGATGAAGGCAACCTGTTGTCCAACAACAGTGTGATGTCATACAGGACCTGAGGTTTGAGTGAGTATCCGTTGTCCCATGTCTGGCTTATTGGTGTGCAGACTGGTGGTTCCTTGCCGTACAGGCAGACACTCTCCGACTTCGGAGGATGCCTTGTTTTAATTTGGAGAAGGCTCTATGTGCATGTCCCTGAAGTATTACCGAAGCAGCCATGTCAGCCACTGTTGCCAACGTTTGGCAAATACATTAAAAACGCAGGAAATGTAGTGACTTCTTCTTCTTCTTCTTCTTCTTCTTCTCTTCTTCTTCTTCTTCTTCTTCTTCTTCTTCTTCGTCTTCTTTTTCTTCTTCTTCTTCTTCTTCTTCTTCTTCTTCTTCTTCTTCTTCTTCTTCTTCTTCTTCTTCTTCTTCTTCTTCTTCTTCTTCTTCTTCTTCTAGATAGATCCCCGCCAGGGACTGGGCGAAGCCGGGCCGGAGCAGCTAGTGTCACATAAAGTTAAGTGTTATGTCAATAATGTATATGTGAAGATCTCGCTAACAGCTTTTGGAATTCATCACGACACATGGGAGAATGCTGCCAAATACCGTAATTCGTGGCGTACATCATTACACAAGGGCGCAGTCACTTGTGAAGCAAACAGAACTGCAAGAGCTGTGAAAAATAAAGGCTGGACAGAAAAACCACTGCAGGAGATCCTCCTCCTGGAAAGTCAAGCATTCTTTGCCCAAATTATCAAAGAACATTTCGAGCCAAAATAGGCCTTACCAGCCATCTTAGAACTCACGGGGCCATACTTTCAACCCCACTGGATGAAATAAATGGTCATCATCATTCTTGATGGACAAACAACAACAACAACAACAACAACAACAACAACAACAACAACAACAACAACAACATAAAATTAGTACCGACCTCGTTCGCGGTGTCATTGTAATCATCTTTGGAAATATCCCAGAGGAAGAGTGTCGGTAAGTGTGCCAGAAGCTATTTCGTGTCCTGATGTAGCCAGGGTCTTCACCGAGCTGAAGTCTGTCCCTGCACCAGCCAGAAACACCGTGCTCCTGTGTTGTGGGAGACAGGTAGACATTATTCTATGTCTTATCTCTGTATGCGGGTGCGAAAGAACTCATATGCAAATAAGTAAGGGCACTTTTAGTCAAAGGTTAAACTATATTGGGCATATGGTGCTAGTCACATAGGCTGGGGTGACCTGGGAGACCAGGGCGATTTTGAAAGTTCTCCTCAATGCGAATCCGAACCCAAGATCATCCAGTCCGACAGGCACAATGCTACCGCGGTTGTCTGTGATTTGCAAAGGTCGAGGTTGTTTGTTAATCAAGACACTTTGCACACCTTCAAGAAGGTATATGTGGATTTGGCTAACGAAGGAAACCTTACAACGCCACTACGGCTGCTCATGATGTACAAGGGTGATCAACAACTCTCCAAATCTTCAAGAAGGCAGACGTGGATTTGGCTCACGAATGAAAGCTACAACGCCATTACGGCTGCAGTGATGTGCGAGGGTCGAAGTTGTTGATCAAGAACTCTGCACACCTTCAAGAAGACAGACGTGAATTTGGCTAATAAAGAAATAATCGATGAATGTCTCCTCTGTGATAAACACTGCCCAGGACTCAAACTATGCAGGCTACGAGACTACGAATGAGTTGTTTGTACATCCTACAATGATGATAGAAAATCAGCTATTAGAGTGAATGTGAATACGTGAAAAGCTCTTTCCCATTCCTAAAGGCGCACTGAGCGTATTGAACTAAGCTCATAGGCTTTTAGACCAAAAAACTCTTGATGAGTGATGTAGTCGGTATCACGAAGGCCGCTATTACTCTCCAGGCCGCGCTGATTTATTTCTTCCACACTATCCCAAAGGACCCCGATCACATCTATCTTATCGTGCACAAATACACCACCCAGTGGTGCAAATCCAGCTAATTCGTCAGTCTGCCTGTTTCCCAACACACCAGCATATCATCGGGAAAGCTCCATGCCCTGTATCCTTGATGTTTGAATTGAAGCATGCCACTCTACACGAAGCGTACCTGTCTTCACCTTTCTCAGAATGCACTGTGAGTCCTTTACAATCTAGACATGTATGTGCTGGTTGTCATGCAGCCAGCAAACGCTGAAGTGACTGCCTTCACCGCCATTCTCTTGTGTCTTGACATGGAATCGTTGGTGTGTTTAGTGAATCTGATCCTTTGTTCATAAGCATTTATTGGGTTATTCAGTGAATGTGGTCTTTTGTCCCATTAGAAGCTATGGAGTTATCCGTGCGTCCATTGGGTGTTATCCTTTATCCTATAAGAACTTGTAGAATTATCAGTGTTTGCTATGAGTGAAATAGTTTGCCCCTTAAGCGTATATGGAGTTATCCGAATGAGCTGTGAATGTGATATTTTACAAATACATAAATAAGAAATAGACATATACAGGTTTGTAGTCTAATCACAATGCATTCTCACCTGAAAGGGCATGCATTTTGGCTGAAAAATCGGTAGCTATTTTCCACCAGTATTGGTTCATAGTAGTTGGTATACAACTCTGACGTCATGGGGCCATCAAAGGTTAGCAGGAGAAACATGGGCGTATCTTCAAGAGAAATGTTCGGTTGAGCGCCGTAACAGAAACATTGGGGCAGCTGGCAAGTATCCCATTTGCATGGATCGATGTATTCTGGTGGATCGGTTGTGTCTGTATTTGAACCTGAGGTGTTCCCATTATCTATTGTGGATGATCGGGATGATGATGATGATGATGTTGTTGTTGAATAGGCAGTCGAGGGTGCCTTTGTGTTCACAACAGTAGTTGATGTTGTGGGCAAAGCAGTTGATGTTGATGTTGCAGTCAACCTCTGTGTTGTTACTGCAGCTGATGTCGACGGGGTTACTGTAATCTGTGCTGTTGATTTTCTTGGAGTTGTTGTTGGATACCGTGTTTCTGTGCTTGTCTGTGTATTTGTTGTAGCCAGTGGTTTTGTACTTGTTTGTGCGTGTGTTGGAATGTCTGTTGTATATTGTATATCTTTATCTGTGGATGGGTTGTTTCCATTCTGTGTTGTTTCTAGGGGAAGTTTTGAGGTATATTGTGTTTGTGTCCCAGCCGGTACAGTTGTTGTATTCTGGTTTGACAAATTTGTTGTCTGTTGTAATGGTTGTAGTGTGGATACCACAGATATATCTTGCGTTGTTGTATTTGGAGGTGAATCTGTTGAATTTTGTGTGGATATTCTTGTTGTTGGTGTTGTTTTTATGGGCAATGTTGTTGTTGGTGTTGCTGTTGTTGGTGACAGTGCTGTTGATTTTCTTGGAGTTGTTGTTGGATACCGTGTTTCTGTGCTTGTCTGTGTATTTGTTGTAGCCAGTGTTGGAATGTCTTTTGTATATTGTATATCTTTATCTATGGATGGGTTTTTTCCATTCTGTGTTGTTTCTAGGGGAAGATTTGAGGTATATTGTGTTTGTGTCCCAACCGGTACAGTTGTAATCTGGTTTGACAAACTTGTTGTCTGTTGTAATGGTTGTAGTGTGGATACCACATATATATCTTGCGTTGTTGTATTTGGAGGTGAATTTGTTGTATTTTGTGTGGATATTCTTGTTGTTGATGTTGTTGTTATGGGCAATGTTGTTGTTGGTGTTGCTGTTGTTGGTGACGGTATTGTAGTCGACGCTGTTGTTTGGACTTCTGATGAAGAAATAAGAAAGAAATATGCACGTTACTCACTATATCCCAAACAACAAAGACTATATAAATTGATCTATGGGAAAGAACACGACAATTCATTAGAAGGATGTTTGATGTTCTAACAACTGTATCGGAAGTCACCACGTAGTGCCTGACCCGTCGCCTACCGCTTATTGCTCAACAGTTGGATCCATCATCATGACCGATTTTTTAATTGACTTGGGCTCCCGGGTCGACCCAGCCAAAAATAGGTGCCAGGACATGTTCTAGAAAGTAAAGGAGGCTGGCGGGATATTGATCACATGGTCTGTTGGGTGCCGAGTGGCCTATAGAAATATGGCACATTCGTTTTTTAACCACTCATATGTGGTGAGAGCAGCAGTATGGAAGCATCAATATTCATTGTTGCGTATCCATCATAATATACTAGCGGGAGAGATCTACCAGGCTATGTCCATTTTATGGTGAACTCTTCTTCTTCTTCTTCTTCTTCTTCTTCTTCTTCTTCTTCTTCTTCTTCTTCTTCTTCTTCTTCTTCTTCTCTTCTTTCTTCTCCTTCTTTTTCTGTTGCCTTCTATGCCCCATTTGTGTAAAGGCCCTCAACCAGCTCACCATAATCCATCCTCCTACTCCTAACCTTAACTTTTAGCTATCTATAGCAGTTCTGCCTATATTGTTCATTTCTGTTTCTACTTCTTTTCTCCGTCAGTTTTTGAGTCTCGCATTATTTCTTTTGCCCCTTGGGTTCCAGACTAAAGCTTGCTTAGTTATACTATTCTCAGGTTTTCTCAGCGTATGTCCTATCCAGTGCCTGCGTTTTTCTTCACCTCTTGGAACACAAGTATTTGTCTAATTTTTTCCAAGAGCTCCACATTGGTAAATCTATCATACAACTTTATTCCTTATATTTGGCCCCGCCACCAATTAGTGAATTCCTAGCCAAGTATTCTATGAATATTCGATTGAGGATTGAGTTTCTAACTGTTTGATGTGTAGTCTCTTCGATTCATCTTTGCAAGCTTCAAACTGTCTAAGCATTTGTCAAAGTTTATGTCTTTGTTTTGCACTCTTGCTATGAACTCAAGCGTAGTCCACACACATGCTTCTACTAGCAAATGCTTATATGTGGAGACTTCAATGCGAGGAACAGAGATTGGGACAGTAGTGGAGAAAACAGACAGAGAATTGCCCTTGCGGATGTCATGGTGGACTCCGATGTGGTCTGCATAAATGATGGTAGGCCGACTAGAATGGCAATTAGGCCTGGCGATGCAGACACAGCTATTGACTTGGCACTTGTCTCCCAGTCATCAGTCCTTGATGAAAAGTGGACTGTTTTGAATGCCCATGGGAGTGATCACGTGCCATGCTCGGTCCTGATCTCTAAATTCAGGAAAGTTAAGACTGAGAGAGTGCGCAAGACCTTATATATATATATATATATATATATATATATATATATATATATATATATATATATATATATATATATAATATATATATATATATATATATATATATATTATATAATTACATAATTCTGTGATAGTATCAATGCCAAAGCTGGAAAAAGATTTTATCATCTCTCTTGTTATCTTGTCAGGAGCTACAGACTTTCATTCTTTCATCTTTTTAATATGGAATAGAAAGAAAAAGCAGCGGCTGCAGCAGGATATAACAATATGAAATGGAAACAAATAGGTATTTTAAACTCCTGCGAGAAAAAACGTGCTGAACATCACAACGTTGCGCATACCTTACAAGGAGATCCACGTGTCACGAAATACAGGTGAAAAATCCGAAATCAGAAGCACTCAATAAATATAAAAAATGAATAATAAAATAAAATAAGATAAAATACACACGAACGACGCGTACAATACGACACACAGACGTTTCGATTCTCAGAATCTTTATCAATGACAACATAAATAGTTAACGACAAACAACGACAAAACACAAACACACGACCTATCACTTATGATGCACAACCTGATATTTACATGTGAGGCAGAAAAGGTGACTTGGCCAGCTGTGAAAACGCTTGTGACGCAGAATTGAAAATGGGTTGCCAAAAAGGATTTGAGTAGCCAAAAATATGTGAACAGTCTGCTATGAAAATATAGAAATGTGAAGACAATTAAGTCTAGATATCAGGTTGGGGGGGGGGGGGGGGGGGGGGGTGTGGGGGTGGGTGAACATCACGGTAATAGGTAGTGTAGACAATTTGGGAAGATGCCACAGTTATACTGTAGCGTCCACGACAGTATTAATTCCTGCTGGGTGGATGCATACCAGATTGTTGATTAGCTGGCATTCAATTTTAAGTCTGACGCAGCTATTGGAGAAGCAGGGTTTTAATGCGGTGAAACATGCAACGTCGGCTCCATTATGGTTGGAGGAATTGAACTGGTTGGGGACAGGTTTGTCAGCGCCCTGATTGATGTCTCTGAGGTGTTCTCTAAAACGATCAGCAAGACGTCTGCCCGTTTGGCCAATGTATTTCATGTCACATCGTTTGCAGATGATAACATAAATCAGATTGTTAATCAACAATCTGGGATGCATCCACCCAGAAGGAATTAATACTGTCGTGGACGCTACAGTATAACTGTGGCATCTTCCCCAATTGTCTACACTACCTATTACCGTGCTGTTCCCCCCCCCCCCTGATATCTAGACTTAATTGTCCCCACATTTCTATATTTTCATAGCAGACTGTTCACATATTTTTGGCTACTCAAATCCTTTTTGGCAACCCATTTTCAATTCTGCGCCACAAGCGTCTTCACAGCTGGCCAAGTCACCTTTTCTGCCTCACATGTAAATATCAGGTTGTGCATCATAAGTGATAGGTCGTGTGTTTGTGTTTTGTCGTTGTTTGTCGTTAACTATCTGTGTTGTCATTGACAAAGATTCTGAGAATCGAAACATCTGTGTGTCGTATTGTACGCGTCGTTCGTGTGTATTTTATCTTATTTTATTTTATTATTCATTTTTTATATTTATTGAGTGCTTCTGATTTCGGATTTTTCACCTGTATTTCGTGACACGTGGATCTCCTTGTAAGGTATGTGCAACGCTGTGATGTTCAGTACGTTTTTTCTCGCAGGAGTTTAAAATACCTATTTGTTTCCATTTCATCTTTTTAATAGCCTTCTTTACTTCAGCCTTTAATATGTTTGGTCCATCTTGAGTATTATATTATGTTGCTTAATTGACCCTGCTGCTTCAGAATAAATCTTCTGTATGCTCTGTCCATCTTTTTATTATGTTGGTGTTATCAATTATAATTTCTCCATTTATCCCTCTGATACAACCGCTTCCTGTTATATTATTAATCTTCTTTGTAAATCTTTTTATATGTTGCTGCAATTCTTTCGAGTTGCGTTTTATTTCCAGATCCTCTTTTCGTTGCATTTTTTCTGCAATCACTCTTCTTTGGCAACTCTGCACATGTGACGTATTTCTCTATCTATTAACTTTTAATGTACATTTCTAAAGATGAAGAAACAGAATCTATGGGAATCTCGATATATGAAACGAATAAATGGGCACCCTCCAACTGTTTATGCTTAACCTCGACACCGCAAGGTAACAGAGGAACAAGATGAGATGAGATACGATGAAGAAACAGCAAACAAATAACACGATTGTTACCTTCTATCTCTACGCCAGGTAACGAACAATCTCCCCACCGAGGCCACTGGCAAATGCCCGAGCTCACTTGGAATCTGGAGAAGCAATTAAATGGCGTGAAATCGGTCTTTTAGATCTTAAATTATTGATCTGTTTTAGTAGTAAAATTTGAACTAAACTGCCCAATTGTGAAAAGAAAAAGCAATGAGTACAAGGATGTGGGTTGCCACCGGACCTCTTATCTTTCTGTAGCGAAACAATAATAGTAGAGATCAAAGAGTTGAGTTGTGTAAAATTGAGTCAAGAAAGGACATTACAGCTCTCGGGACTTCCCCATACTTGCTCCGTCCTCATCTTCAACACCCAAGAGAAATCACAATAGTAATGGTGCTAGTTGCAGTATGATTATGTGTCCGTCTGACCTTTCCTCGGAATATTGATTATCGGCCAGATCCTCTGGTCTGTTCTATCCGCGCCATGAAGATTTGATTGTTCCTCCACACACGATCCCAAAAGGGCCTAACTACGCCTACCTTATTATCCACCAATAGAGTACGAAGCGGTGCAGACCCGACCAATCTGTCCTTCTGCTCGGTTCCCAACACATCGGTACGGCCTGTGGAAACGATCCTACACGTGCTCTAGTGTTTTAATTGATGCTTGTCTCTCTCTGTAAGAAGCACGTCTGTCATCATCCTTCTCAGTATGCACTGTGAGGGATTGACAATCAAGAAATGTGCACTGATTGTCCTCCATACATGAGTACTGTTTGTTCTTCAAACAGCGGTACATTGAAATATTTATAGAATATGAACAATAATTGTTGAGATGAAAGGTAGACATCAAATGTGAGTTGGCGGTTATAAAATAAACAATTTGCGTTATTCACATGACACGTTATTATTGATAACTGAACATGCAAGTGATCTGCATCAACTGGAGGGCATTGTAGTAACAGAGAGTGCAATTTAACTAAGCCATATGTACCTTGAATATCAAGAAACAATATTTATATCAACGAAAAATGATAACACGAAAATATTATATTGTAATAGAAGGAACAGTCCTAAATCAAGTCAATAAAGTCAAATGTGTGGGAACAATAATACCATCGTATAGAAGATGCGTGACAGAGATTAACAGCCCAAACAGACAAAACTTGCATTTCAGATAAAGAAAAGTATCTTACATAATAAATCACTTTCCCTGAATGTAAAACAGTGAGTACTGAAATGTTATATGAAACCTGTTCTGTTGTATGGAAGTGAATCATAGAATGTGAAAGGACAAACTAGTAAGATTTTGGAGACAGTGGAGATGTGGTTTCTAAGACGAATGTTGCGAACGCCGTGGACTAATTGTCCCCTTATGCCATGTTCCCATGCTATATGGGTGTAAGCCGGTCTCCGAGGCAAAGGCGTTACGGATGTACTTCGTAATTCCGCGTACTTGCGTTCGAAACACAACTATGATCGATTTGGCAGCATACCATGTCGCGCTGGGTTTTAACGTGTTGGTATGGGAGTTGATCGTTCAGAAAACAGTGGCAAACTACTCAACGTAAACTTGCCAGAACATCAACAACAGTAGTGCTGGTGCTGACAGCGATATCCTGTAAATAGGATATGCAAAAAACATAAATATATGTATATGGGTGTAAACAGGGCAAGCCGATAAAGGAATCATGCTCCATGGGAAACACAGTCTCTGAACTCAGCCCAGGCTTTGTGTTATGGAAAGGTTTAACTTAATTTACAAACTATCGTCTATCAAGAGGACAAGGTGCCTGTCGTGGGTGTAAATCTGTTGTTTTTTTTTCCCGCCATGTTTTCCCCCCGGGAAAGTTTAGCTTTATTTTAATAGTTCTCCCAAAAATATACCTAGAAATATTGAGGATGCATACCTAATTTTCCTAATTAAATTGGGATTGCAGCCTCTTTTTGAAGATATGTGCGACAGACAAAATATGTTAAAAACAACCACATCAGTGGGGTGCATGAGCGGAAAAGGTGATAGAGAAGGTAATATTTAATCTGGGAACATACAGGAAAGAGAGTGCTAGACTAATTTCAGGGCAAATGACAGAACATATTGTAGACTGATGGCAGCTGACCTACAGGGTTAAGGATCGGATCTGATTTATTAAAGGAAAACACGTGTAAGAGGAAACGAACGGGAAGATAGACTTGCTGGCTTCGCTGCTTTTGTAGAGTGGACCAACAATGGACCGGAAAATGGTAATGATACATGATAATAATGCGGATGATGCCGATGATTATAATGATACATGATACATGATAATAATGCGGATGATGCCGATGATTATAATGATAATGATACATGATAATAATGCGGATGATGCCGATGATTATAATGATAATGATAAAGATGTTAGTTGCATATCCTTTACAGGACTTCGCAATCAACCCCAGCAATTTTTGGCTGTTAGTGATCTCTTGGCAAGGTTATGTTCAGTAGTTTGTCGTTGCTTTCTGAACTACCGACGCTTATACCATTATCTGAAAAATAACACAAGGCAGTCTGACGCCAAATATCTTGCAGTTGTGTTTCGAACGCGGTATGTGGGATTACGAACATCGTCCCTAACCCCTTCGCCACAATGTCGGATAAAGATGATACATACATAAAGATGATGAAAGATGTAAAGCAACATACATAAAGATGATGAAAGATGTAAAGCAACATACATAAAGATGATGAAAGATGTAAAGCAACATACATAAAGATAACGAAAGATGTAAAGCAACATACATAAAGATGATGAAAGATGTAAAGCAATATACATAAAGATGATGAAAGATGTAAAGCAATATACATAAAGATAATGAAAGATGTAAAGCAATATACCTAAAGATGATGAAAGATGTAAAGCAACATACATAAAGATGATGAAAGATGTAAAGCAACATACATAAAGATGATGAAAGATGTAAAGCAACTTACATAAAGATGATGAAAGATGTAAAGCAACATACATAAAGATGATGAAAGATGTAAAGCAATATACATAAAGATGAAGAAAGATGTAAAGCAACATACATAAAGATGATGAAAGATGTAAAGCAACATACATAAAGATGATGAAAGATGTAAAGCAACATACATAAAGATGATGAAAGATGTAAAGCAACATACATAAAGATGATGAAAGATGTAAAGCAACATACATAAAGATGATGAAAGATGTAAAGCAATATACATAAAGATAATGAAAGATGTAAAGCAACATACATAAAGATGATGAAAGATGTAAAGCAACATACATAAATATGATGAAAGATGTAAAGCAACACACTTAAAGTTGATGAAAAATGTAAAGCAACATATATAAAGATGATGAAAGATGTAAAGCAACATACATAAAGATGATGAAAGATGTAAAGCAACATACATAAAGATGATGAAAGATGTAAAGCAACATACATAAGGATGATGAAAGATGTAAAGCAACATACATAAGTTTAGTTTAGTTTAGTAGATGGATCAATATCACGGCACACGGGTGTATCCCATAAGTGCTCCGTTCTCCTTCTAACTCAAACCTGAGTCTGGAGAAACTCAGCTCAGTGCACGAACTCCGTAGCACCGGTGAGGATCCTTAAATATTTTTGGTAGATTTTTAACTCAAACTTTTGCCCGGGCAGCGCCGTTAGGCGACTCTTTTTCGATTTCCAACTGCCAAAGGATTTTTTACGTGCACAACAACACACACGGGCGTCCAATCTCGCTACCCAGAGACCAGGGGAGATTTGATTACTAGAAGTCCACGTGAAATAAATCCCGGTCCTCACCGGGGCATGAACCCGGTGACCTCCAGCAGTCGAGGCGGACACCATACCTCGAGACCACGCAACCCCCACGCAGCAACATACATAAAGATGATGAAAGATGTATAGCAACACATATAAAGATGATGAAAGATGTAAAGCAACATACATAAAGATGATGAAAGATGTAAAGCAACATACATAAAGATGATGAAAGATGTAAAGCAACATACATAAAGATGATGAAAGATGTAAAGCAACATACATAAAGATGATGAAAGATGTAAAGCAACATACATAAAGATGATGAAAGATGTAAAGCAACATACATAAAGATGATGAAAGATGTAAAGCAACATACATAAGTTTAGTTTAGTTTAGTATATGGATCAACATCACGGCACACGGGTGTAACCCATAAGTGCTCCGTTCTCCTCCTAACTCAAACCTGAGTTTGGAGATCCTCAGCTCAGTGCACGAACTCCGTAGCACCGGCGAGGATCCTGAAATACTTTGGGTAGATTTTTAACTAAAACTTTTGTCCCGGCAGCGCCGTTAGGCTACTCTTTTTCGATTTCCAACTGCCAAGGGATTTTTTACGTGCGC
This sequence comes from Cepaea nemoralis, assembly GCA_014155875.1. Lineage (NCBI taxonomy): Eukaryota > Metazoa > Mollusca > Gastropoda > Stylommatophora > Helicidae > Cepaea > Cepaea nemoralis. The sequence continues at coordinate 243,048 of JACEFZ010021780.1, read as the reverse complement.
AGCATCACACACGGGCGTCCGATCTCACTCCCCAGAGACCAGGGGCAATTTTATTACTAGAAGTCCACGTGAAATAAATCCCGGTCCTCACCGGGATATGAACCCGGGACCTCCAGCACTCGAGGCGGACACCATACCTCGAGACCACGCAGCCCCCACGCAGCCCCCACGCAGCAACATACATAAATATGATGAAAGATGTAAAGCAACACACATAAAGTTGATGAAAGATGTAAAGCAACGCACATAAAGTTGATGAAAAATGTAAAGCAACATATATAAAGATGATGAAAGATGTAAAGCAACATACATAAAGATGATGAAAGATGTAAAGCAACATACATAAAGATGATGAATGATGTAAAGCAACACATAAAGATGATGTATGATGTAAAGCAACATACAACACCTTCTCTCGTGACAAGGCTGATACATACCTGAGTACTCCTGGACAGGTCTGCACGAGTACCTGACCATTGCTACAGGTGATAAATCTCTTTCCCTCATCAGCTGCCACCGTCTCCCCATCTAGTAGAGGGGCACAAGCTACCTGTCCGTGCTGCAGGGTCACGCGTCCTTTGCTGGTGTCCACATTCAGGCATTCTAGACCCAGGTTTTCCTTAGTGCATGCCAGCACAACTAACACCCATAATGACCAGCCGGTTGACATTTCAAGTAATTTGTCAGTAATTATGACCAGTTAGGATGCAATGTAACTGATAACTTCACGTAACAGTTGACATGAAATTATCATGTACAGGGCAGACATGTATGTCTTACTGTAAAATTTCTGGCAAGAAAAACCTAAGTCTGCTGTTTGACCTAGATTATTTCTAGCTCTATTTCTGAAATGAACAGCCTGTCTGTTATTTATACACATGCAAAGCCCAAGCTCTGTATCACCGGTAAGCGGATACAGGCAGGTGTTCTTCTTGAAGTAATTTTAAAAAAACAATGCGTTTTAACAGCCTACCATTAAAACACTACAACCGTAATATCCGGCTATGTGATTTACATTAAGTAGGTCATGAAAGCGCAAACATAAAGGTCCTGTTCCCAGACATGAGAGTCTTGTTCTTAGACTTGACAGTCTTGTTCTTAGACTTGACAGTCTTGTTCTTAGACATGAGAGTCTTGTTCTTAGACATGAGAGTCTTGTTCTTAGACATGAGAGTCTTGTTCTTAGACTTGACAGTCTTGTTCTTAGACTTGACAGTCTTGTTCTTAGACATGAGAGTCTTGTTCTTAGACTTGACAGTCTTGTTCTTAGACATGAGAGTCTTGTTCTTAGACTTGACAGTCTTGTTCTTAGACTTGAGAGTCTTGTTCTTATACATGACAGTCTTGTTCTTAGACATGAGAGTCTTGTTCTTAGACATAACAGTCTTGTTCTTAGAAATGACAGTCTTGTTCTTAGACATGACAGTCTTGTTCTTAGTCATGACAGTCTTGTTCTTAGACATGAGAGTCGTGTTCTTAGAATTGACAGTCTTGTTCTTAGTCATGAGAGTCTTGTTCTTAGACATGAGAGTCTTGTTCTTAGACATGAGAGTCTTGTTCTTAGACTTGACAGTCTTGTTTTTAGACATGACAGTCTTGTTCTTAGACTTGACACTCTTGTTCTTAGACATGTCAGTCTTGTTCTTAGTCATGAGAGTCTTGTTCTTAGACATGACAGTCTTGTTCTTAGACTTGACAGTCTTGTTCTTAGTCATGAGAGTCTTGTTCTTAGACATGAGAGTCTTGTTCTTAGATATGAGAGTCTTGTTCTTAGACTTGATAGTCTTGTTTTTAGACATGACAGTCTTGTTCTTAGACTTGACAGTCTTGTTCTTAGTCATGAGAGTCTTGTTCTTAGACAAGACAGTCTTGTTCTTAGACTTGACAGTCTTGTTCTTAGTCATGAGAGTCTTGTTTTAGTCATGAGAGTCTTGTTCTTAGACATGACAGTCTTGTACTTAAATATGGCAGTCTTGTTCTTAGACTTGACAGTCTTGTTCTTAGACATGAGAGTCTTGTTCTTAGTCATGAGAGTCTTGTTCTTAGACTTGACAGTCGTGTTCTTAAACATGAGAGTCTTGTTCTTAGACGTGAGAGTTTTGTTCTTAGACATGAGAGTCTTGTTCTTAGACATGACAGTCTTGTTCTTAGACATGAGAGTCTTGTTCTTAGACATGAGAGTCTTGTTCTTAGACATGACAGTCTTGTTCTTAGACATGAGAGTCTTGTTCTTAGACATGAGAGTCTTGTTCTTAGTCATGAGAGTCTTGTTCTTAGACTTGACAGTCGTGTTCTTAGACATGAGAGTCTTGTTCTTAGACATGAGAGTTTTGTTCTTAGACATGACAGTCTTGTTCTTAGACATGACAGTCTTGTTCTTAGACATGAGAGTCTTGTTCTTAGACTTGACAGTCTTGTTCTTAGACTTGACAGTCTTGTTCTTAGACATGAGAGTCTTGTTCTTAGACTTGACAGTCTTGTTCTTAGACATGAGAGTCTTGTTCTTAGAACTTGACAGTCTTGTTCTTAGACTTGAGAGTCTTGTTCTTATACATGACAGTCTTGTTCTTAGACATGAGAGTCTTGTTCTTAGACATGACAGTCTTGTTCTTAGACATGAGAGTCTTGTTCTTAGACATGAGTGTCTTGTTCTTAGACTTGACAGTCTTGTTCTTAGACATGAGAGTCTTGTTCTTAGACATGACAGTCTTGTTCTTAGACATGACAGTCTTGTTCTTAGACATGAGAGTCTTGTTCTTAGACTTGACAGTCTTGTTCTTAGACATGAGAGTCTTGTTCTTAGACTTGACAGTCTTGTTCTTAGACTTGAGAGTCTTGTTCTTATACATGACAGTCTTGTTCTTAGACATGAGAGTCTTGTTCTTAGACATGACAGTCTTGTTCTTAGACATGACAGTCTTGTTCTTAGGCATGATAGTCTTGTTCTTACACTTGACAGTCTTCTTAAATCATCATCATCATCGTCATGTGCCATGCCAGTAAGCGTGGACGGCCATGTCTCGCCATCTCGCTCGATCGAAAGAGTCGTGTATCCACTAAGTGTTCTTGTCCCGACCATGCCATGTGGTAAAGAAATCCAGGTATTTACTTATCTGCCTTCCTTTTGTTCTTTTCCCCTCAATCTTGCCAGTTGTCACCAAATTCTCCAGTGTATTACTTCTCATAACGTGACGAAAAAAGGTTGACTTTCTACGTCTAATTTCTCTAATCAGTTTATGATTTTCGTTTGTTTCTTGTAGGAATTGGTCTTTTTTTTTTTTTTTTGGGTCTGTCCATAGTAGTCTTTACATTTTCCTCAGAAACCACATTTCCACAGCCATCAGATGTTTTTCAGCCTGATTGCTCAATGTCCACCCTTTACATCCATACAAAAGCACATGTTCTATGTAGCACACGAACACTCAATGTCCACCCTTTACATCCATACAAAAGCACATGTTGTATGTAGCACATCAACACTCAATGTCCACCCTTTACATCCATACAAAAGCACATGTTGTATGTAGCACATCAACACTCAATGTCCACCCTTTACATCCATACAAAAGCACATGTTGTATGTAGCACATCAACACTCAATGTCCACCCTTTACATCCATACAAAAGCACATGTTGTATGTAGCACATCAACACTCAATGTCCACCCTTTACATCCATACAAAAGCACATGTTGTATGTAGCACACCAACACTCAATGTCCACCCTTTACATCCATACAAAAGCACATGTTGTATGTAGCACACCAACACTCAATGTCCACCCTTTACATCCATACAAAGCACATGTTGTATGTAGCACACCAACACTCAATGTCCACCCTTTACATCCATACAAAAGCACATGTTGTATGTAGCACACCAACACTCAATGTCCACCCTTTACATCCATACAAAAGCACATGTTGTATGTAGCACATCAACACTCAATGTCCACCCTTTACATCCATACAAAAGCACATGTTGTATGTAGCACACCAACACTCAATGTCCACCCTTTACATCCATACAAAAGCACATGTTGTATGTAGCACACCAACACTCAATGTCCACCCTTTACATCCATACAAAAGCACATGTTGTATGTAGCACACCAACACTCAATGTCCACCTTTACATCCATACAAAAGCACATGTTGTATGTAGCACACCAACACTCAATGTCCACCCTTTACATCCATACAAAAGCACATGTTGTATGTAGCACACCAACACTCAATGTCCACCCTTTACATCCATACAAAAGCACATGTTGTATGTAGCACACCAACACTCAATGTCCACCCTTTACATCCATACAAAAGCACATGTTCTATGTAGCACACCAACACTCAATGTCCACCCTTTACATCCATACAAAAGCACATGTTCTATGTAGCACACCAACACTCAATGTCCACCCTTTACATCCATACAAAAGCACATGTTGTATGTAGCACACCAACACTCAATGTCCACCCTTTACATCCATACAAAAGCACATGTTCTATGTAGCACACCAACACTCAATGTCCACGTTTTACATCCATACAAAAGCACATGTTGTATGTAGCACACCAACACTCAATGTCCACCCTTTACATCCATACAAAAGCACATGTTGTATGTAGCACACCAACACTCAATGTCCACCATTTACATCCATACAAAAGCACATGTTGTATGTAGCACACCAACACTCAATGTCCACCCTTTACATCCATACAAAAGCACATGTTGTATGTAGCACACCAACACTCAATGTCCACCCTTTACATCCATACAAAAGCACATGTTCTATGTAGCACACCAACACTCAATGTCCACCCTTTACATCCATACAAAAGCACATGTTCTATGTAGCACACCAACACTCAATGTCCACCCTTTACATCCATACAAAAGCACATGTTGTTAGTAGCACACCAACACTCAATGTCCACCCTTTACATCCATACAAAAGCACATGTTCTATGTAGCACAGCACACCAACACTCAATGTCCACCCTTTACATCCATACAAAAGCACATGTTGTATGTAGCACACCAACACTCAATGTCCACACCTTTACATCCATACACAAGCACATGTTGTATGTAGCACACCAACACTCAATGTCCACCCTTTACATCCATACAAAAGCACAGGTTGTATGTAGCACACCAACACTCAATGTCCACCCTTACATCCATACAAAAGCACATGTTCTAATGTAGCCACACCAACACTCAATGTCCACGCCTTTACATCCATACACAAGCACATGTTGTATGTAGCACACCAACCACTCAATGTCCACCCTTTACATCCATACAAAAGCACATGTTGTATGTAGCACACCAACACTCAATGTCCACCCTTTACATCCAGTACAAAAGCACATGTCTATGTAGCACACCAACACTCAATGTCCACCCTTTACATCAATACACAAGCACATGTTGTATGTAGCACACCAACACTCAATGTTCCACCCTTTACATCCATACAAAAGCCATGTTGTATGTAGCACACCAACACTCAATGTCCACCCTTTACATCCATACAAAAGCAACATGTTCTATGTAGCACACCAACACTCAATGTCCACCCTTTACATCCATACACAAGCACATGTTCTATGTAGCACACCAACACTCAATGTCCACCCTTTACATCCATACACAAGCACATGTTCTATGTAGCACACCAACACTCAATGTCCACCCTTTACATCCATACACAAGCACATGTTGTATGTAGCCACCAACACTCAATGTCCACCCTTTACATCCATACACAAGCACATGTTGTATGTAGCACACCAACACTCAATGTCCACCCTTTACATCCATACACAAGCACATGTTGTATGTAGCACACCAACACTCAATGTCCACCCTTTACATCCATACAAAAGCACATGTTCTATGTAGCACACCAACACTCAATGTCCACCCTTCACATCCATACAAAAGCACATGTTCTATGTAGCACACAACACTCAATGTCCACCCTTTACATCCATACAAAAGCACATGTTCTATGTAGCACACCAACACTCAATGTCCACCCTTTACATCCATACACAAGCACATGTGTATGTAGCACACCAAGCACTCAATGTCCACCCTTTACATCCATACAAAAGCACAGTTGTATTGTAGCACACCAACACTCAATGTCCACCCTTTACATCCATACACAAGCACAGTGGTGTATGTAGCACACCAACACTCAATGTCCACCCTTTACATCCATACACAAGCACATGTTGTATGTAGCACACCAACACTCAATGTCCACACCTTTACATCCATACACAAGCACATGTTGTATGTAGCACACAAACACTCAATGTCCACCCTTTACATCCATACACAAGCACATGTTGTATGTAGCACACCAACCACTCAATGTCCACCCTTTACATCCATACACAAGCACAGGTTCTATGTAGCACACCAACACTCAATGTCCACCCTTTACATCCATACACAAGCACATGTTGTATGTAGCACACCAACACTCAATGTCCACCCTTTACATCCATACACAAGCACATGTTGTATGTAGCACACCAACACTCAATTGTCCACCCTTTACATCCATACACAAGCACATGGTTGTAGTGTAGCACACAACACTCAATGTCCACCCTTTACATCCATACACAAAGCACATGTTGTATGTAGCACACCAACCACTCAATGTCCACCCTTTACATCCATACACAAGCACAATGTTGCTATGTAGCACACCAACACTCAATGTCCACCCTTTACATCCATACAAAAGCACATGTTGTATGTAGCACACCAACACTCAATGTCCACCCTTTACATCCATACACAAGCACATGTTGTATGTAGCACACAACACTCAATGTCCACCCTTTTACATCCATACACAAGCACATGTTGTATGTAGCACACCAACACTTCAATGTCCACCCTTTACATCCATACACAAAGCACATGTTTGTATGTAGCACACCAACACTCAATGTCCACCCTTTACATCCATACACAAGCACATGTTGTATGTAGCACACCAACACTCAATGTCCACCCTTTACATCCATACACAAGCACATGTTGTATGTAGCACACCAACACTCAATGTCCACCCTTTACATCCATACACAAGCACATGTTGTAGTGTAGCACACCAACACTCAATGTCCACCCTTTACATCCATACACAAGCACATGTTGTATGTAGCACACCAACACTCAATGTCCACCTTTACATCCATACACAAGCACATGTTGTATGTAGCACACCAACACTCAATGTCCCACCCTTTACATCCATACACAAGCACATGTTTATGTAGCACACCAACACTCATGTCCACCTTTACATCCATACACAAAGCACATGTTGTATGTAGCACACCAAACACTCAATGTCCACCCTTTACATCCATACACAAAGCACATGTTGTATGTAGCACACCAACACTCAATGTCCACCCTTTACATCCATACACAAGCACATGTTGTATGTAGCACACCAACACTTCAATGTCCACCCTTTACATCCATACACAAGCACATGTTGTATGTCACAGACAACACATCAATGTCCACCCTTTACATCCATACACAAGCACATGTTGTATGTAGCACACCAACACTCAATGTCCACCCTTTACATCCATACAAAAGCACATGTTCTATGTAGCACACCAACACTCAATGTCCACCCTTTACATCCATACACAAGCACATGTTGTATGTAGCACACCAACACTCAATGTCCACCCTTTACATCCATACAAAAGCACATGTTGTATGTAGCACACCAACACTCAATGTCCACCCTTTACATCCATACAAAAGCACATGTTCTATGTAGCACACCAACACTCAATGTCCACCCTTTACATCCATACACAAGCACATGTTGTATGTAGCACACCAACACTCAATGTCCACCCTTTACATCCATACAAAAGCACATGTTGTATGTAGCACACCAACACTCAATGTCCACCCTTTACATCCATACAAAAGCACATGTTCTATGTAGCACACCAACACTCAATGTCCACCCTTTACATCCATACACAAGCACATGTTGTATGTAGCACACCAACACTCAATGTCCACCCTTTACATCCATACACAAGCACATGTTGTATGTAGCACACCAACACTCAATGTCCACCCTTTACATCCATACAAAAGCACATGTTGTATGTAGCACATCAACACTCAATGTCCACCCTTTACATCCATACAAGCACATGTTGTATGTAGCACACCAACACTCAATGTCCACCCTTTACATCCATACACAAGCACATGTTGTATGTAGCACACCAACACTCAATGTCCACCCTTTACATCCATACACAAGCACATGTTGTATGTAGCACACCAACACTCCATGTCCACCCTTTACATCCATACAAAAGCACATGTTGTATGTAGCACATCAACACTCAATGTCCACCCTTTACATCCATACACAAGCACATGTTGTATGTAGCACACCAACACTCAATGTCCACCCTTTACATCCATACACAAGCACATGTTGTATGTAGCACACCAACACTCAATGTCCACCCTTTACATCCATACACAAGCACATGTTGTATGTAGCACACCAACACTCAATGTCCACCCTTTACATCCATACACAAGCACATGTTGTATGTAGCACACCAACACTCAATGTCCACCACCTTTACATCCATACACAAGCACATGTTGTATGTAGCACACAAACACTCAATGTCCACCCTTTACATCCATACACAAGCACATGTTGTATGTAGCACACCAACACTCAATGTCCACCCTTTACATCCATACAAAAGCACATGTTCTATGTAGCACACCAACACTCAATGTCCACCCTTTACATCCATACAAAAGCACATGTTGTATGTAGCACATCAACACTCAATGTCCACCCTTTACATCCATACACAAGCACATGTTGTATGTAGCACACCAACACTCAATGTCCACCCTTTACATCCATACACAAGCACATGTTGTATGTAGCACACCAACACTCCATGTCCACCCTTTACATCCATACAAAAGCACATGTTGTATGTAGCACACCAACACTCAATGTCCACCCTTTACATCCATACACAAGCACATGTTGTATGTAGCACACCAACACTCAATGTCCACCCTTTACATCCATACACAAGCACATGTTGTATGTAGCACACCAACACTCAATGTCCACCCTTTACATCCATACACAAGCACATGTTGTATGTAGCACACCAACACTCAATGTCCACCCTTTACATCCATACACAAGCACATGTTGTATGTAGCACACCAACACTCAATGTCCACCCTTTACATCCATACACAAGCACATGTTGTATGTAGCACACCAACACTCAATGTCCACCCTTTACATCCATACACAAGCACATGTTGTATGTAGCACACCAACACTCAATGTCCACCCTTTACATCCATACACAAAGCACATGTTGTATGTAGCACACCAACACTCAATGTCCCCCTTTACATCCATACACAAGCACATGTTGTATGTAGCACACCAACACTCAATGTCCACCCTTTACATCCATACACAAGCACATGTTGTATGTAGCACACCAACACTCAATGTCCACCCTTTACATCCATACACAAGCACATGTTGTATGTAGCACACCAACACTCAATGTCCACCCTTTACATCCATACACAAGCACATGTTGTATGTAGCACACCAACACTCAATGTCCACCCTTTACATCCATACACAAGCACATGTTGTATGTAGCACACCAACACTCAATGTCCACCCTTTACATCCATACACAAGCACATGTTGTATGTAGCACACCAACACTCAATGTCCACCCTTTACATCCATACACAAGCACATGTTGTATGTAGCACACCAACACTCCTTTTCTCCTTGCAAATGACATCTTTTTATTGGTCAGTGTGTTATCCATCCTGCCATGGCAAATCTTGTTGTAATCTCTTCAAGCCATTTTCTATCAGATGTTATAACTATTCTGAGATAATTGTACCGATTCATTTGCTTAGGAATATTCCTATTTACTTGTATATTACATTGTGATATTTCATTCTTCCTAGTCTTCTTCTTCTTCTTCAGCATTCCGAGCCATTGAGGTTCTTTGCTGCATATACAAGCCGTCTCCATTCGTCCCTCTGGTTGACCTTCTCTTGCCAGTCGCTAATTCCAAGTGCTTGTAGGTCTGTATGTATATTATCTCTCCACCGTCTTCTTGGTTTACCTCGGGGTCTACGGTCATTCATGTCCTGAGTGTAAGAGAGTTTTGTTTCCCTATTATCTTCCATTCTTTCTATATGCCCCAGCCATTGCAGTCTATTAGCCTTCATGATACCAATGATTAGCGGGGACTTAAACAGATCGTTCTTCCTAGTGACGATCATAATCTGCGTTTTCTTACAATTTAATTATAATCCTAGTTGTTCACTGTGTGCAACAACCGCATCTACTAATTGTTGCAGATCCTGTTCGTTGTCTGCAATCAATACTGTATCATCTGAATATCTAATGTTATTGATGAATCGTCCCCCAATGTTGATTCCTTTCATATCTTCTACATTTCTGAAAATATTTTCACTGTACAGAGACCAAAGATCTGGAGGCATTACACATCCCTGTCTCACACCTCTCTTAATAGGCTGATATTGACCTACTTCATTATCAATTCTCATGGAAGCTTCTTGTTTCCAATGTATAACTTTTACAAGTCTAAGGTCTTTTCCATCAATTTGTAGATCTTCAAGCATACTTATCATGTCGACATGTCTCACTTTATTGAAAGCCTTTGTGTAGTTAATAAAGCAAAGGTGTAGATCTTTGTTTACTTCTATAAAACGTTCAGTGAGAGATACAAGACCATAAGGTGAATTAATCAATCAGGTGCCGTCTTTACCATGAAACTTGGCTGCAATGGATCGCCAACACCGTCTGTCTCTCGCTCTGACTGTACACTCTGTCAGATTACTGTTTGTCTATCTCTTGATGTTATCTTCCCATTTTATCTTTGTCTACCTCTTGCTCGCTTGCCTTCAACCATACCCTACAGTATGGCTTTTATAAGAAAGAAGAGAATTGTTAAATGTATAATCCAAGCCTGACTACGGTAATAACATAAAAACGTAAAAGGTCAGTATTCTGGCTGTGTCGGTAAACATGGCAGTCTTCAATTTCTACACACCATCATTTAAGTTTATTTTCTGAGAAAAGTTGACTCAAATGTTATCAGTTATCAGTTGTCAGTTATCAGTTGGGGTATCTTCATTGCAATCCGGACAGGTCCATAGGTGCTCAGATCTCTCTCTCCCCCCCCCCCCCCCCCCCCCCCAGCATATGCATCAGCGTCTGGTGGCTAATGGTGCCAGTTCTGTGTTGGTTGACGAGGCACTTCGTTTTCCCGATGTACCTCTCGCGTCTAGCTGTGCCGATTCTTACTCCCAAGTCTTTCATCCTGGACAGCGATGTGGATTCACTGACGTTAAAGTCCTCTGTTCTCGCCATATCTTTAAGGACGTTAATAACATCGGCACGATCCATGGGCTGGTCATCTACAGGGGGTGCAGAGCCAGCCAGTTTATCAGCTCGTTCATTTCCCTCGACTCCCGCATGTCCCGGGACGAAGATGAAGGTGACTTTACGGACAACAGGCTTCCGCAGCGACTCAGTCCACTGTCTATGTACAGATCCAGCTTCGACCTTCTGAATCATGCTCATTGAATCACTTAGTACACACACGTTGGTATAATGCTGTGATTCCAGCCATATGAAAGCCTGTGTAACTGCCTATCACCTCCATCGTCATGCTGCTCGTGGTCATAGAGTGGGCACCACTGGATTCTTGTACGCTTCGGCCCCCCTCAACGGGCTGTAAATGCCCACACACTTCTCTGCTGCTTTACAACAGATCCATCTGTATAGATGAGCACTTCGGGGCTATCTGATTGTTCATAGATGAGCGTGTTGACCTCTGCATTGACAACGGCAGGGTTCTGCTCTCTGCACCGTCTGTCGAGTGGGATAATGCAGGAGTAAGTGGAACTTAAAAGCTGGAGGCACCGGCACCCATTCCTTGCCGGGGTTGATACTGGTAAGACTGCACACCTGTCTGACGACATCTTCCGCCCGATCCATCCATGATTTACCCCTCTTTAGTCCTGTCACCCTTTTCTCTGAATATAGCGTCATGCAGAGGGTGCTGCACTTCTGCACTTATTTTTAAGTATGCACGAGCTCTCCAGATCTTGATCCTGTGTTCCATTGTCGGGAAGTCAAGGAGGTATATCATTGCTACACAGCTGGTGTCTCTCGCGCAGCCCAAAATGATGCGTATGACTTCGTTGTGTACCTTTTCAAGTCTTCCAATCTGTGTAGGGCTGACAGTGGGGATGGCCAGGGCATACTCGATGCGTGAAAGCACCAGTCCTTGGAACAGAAGTATTAGCAGTCTTTGTTCGATATTGGCAGTCGCCATGACTCTCATTGCTGACAAACCTGTTCGAGCTTTCGTTAATGTGACTCAAATGCGCATATCACGAACACGCTTTGCAGCATAATGGCGACCCAGAAGACTTCTTCCACACAACAATTTATGTCAGTTGGCAAAGCACTTGACAATGATGCAGACAATGATGACGCTGATGATTCTTCTCCAAAAAGAAACACTCGGAAATAAAATAAACCAGCACATTTAACTCATTCCGTGTCGAAGGATAATAAATATATCGCCAAATGTGATCTCTCATTTGCTCCGAGGATGATAGATCGCAATACGTGGACCATCGGGGTATTTATTTCGTTTCGCGGTGTCTTCCACAATTTCAAAGCTCAGTGAATAGAAATGTACATTATAATACTTGTTCGTTTGATAGTGTACCATCTTTGGTCCAGACCTACTTTATGTCTGGCAACGAATCAGTTAAATATCTAGGTCAATGTTCACTTCAGATGAAAGGATGGATAGGGAAATTATAATACACATTATACAAAGGCAAATCATCTACTCTGACAACTATCGCTAATTCTGCGGCATAGAAAGTTACATATAAGCACTAAAATCTCATAGGAACAATATTTGGGCCGATATTTTGACAGCAATGTCGAAAATACTGCACCTACATGCATACGTGTTTGAGAATCTCGAACATGAAAACCCGTCACTATGTGGGGGAGCGCAGATGTACGACAGACACGTCAAAGTTGTCGTTTACGGCAATTTCTTGACATTTGACGTGGGCGGGGAATGTAGGCGATACAGGTAAAGTCCTTGAGAGAAAAAAAATAGACGGTAGTAGATCAAGAATGAATCACGCGTGCAAGAATTTAAACAATGAATAATTGTAAAATAAACAAGTCAAGGAGGTCAACCTTACAAAAACACTTGCTAACATTAAAAGAAAATGGAGGTCGTTGCTGCGAAAAGCCTTTATCAATAATAATTTAAAATGTTGCATGTGCTTTTCAGGACATTGCGATTAATCCTAGATTGATTTTGTATGCAATTTTGCATTCAGTAGTTTGCCTTTACTTTCTTAATGAGATGTCAACACTAAAGTCCACCTGGTTGAACACTCGACCTCGCCATCAGCGTGCCGGAAGTTTTGAGAGCAAGCGCTTTTATTCATTCGACCACGTGAAATAATAATAGTAGTGGTAGTAGTAATAGTAGTAGTAGTAGTAGTAGCAGCAGCAGCAGCAGCAGCAGCAGCAGCAGCAGTAGCAGCAGCAGCAGTAGTAGCAGTAGTAGTAGTAGTAGTAGTAGTAGTAGTAGTAGCAGCAGTAGTAGTAGTAATAATAAAACAAAACCCGAAATAGGGACCTTAAATTGTTCAGTGAAATGTGTTCCGACCATCTCATTTTTCAAACCTGAATGCACGGAGGAAAAGACGGCCAGTCTTTCCTTCTCTTAGCGAACGACGAGCGCAGGCCGGATGTGCTCATGAAGGAATGATATGGGTAACCTAATAACGATTGCACTAAGGCTGTTATAAATAATACACTTTGTAAACATAAAAACAACACCGGGCAAAGAAAGAAACAAACATTAAACTAAACAACATTGAGGCAAGTTAGTGAAAAATAGAGTAATGGACCCCTTCACACGCATTGGGGTGTACTGGGTAATTGGTGCTATCCCCATATTCTTATACACCAGTTGACAAGTGAAGAGTGATCTGATTAAATAATGAATAATAGTAAAATAACCAAGTCCCATAGATTTACTTTTACTTCCCAGAACATTCCATCGTACCCACGCTAGCTAGACTTGGCGGAACTGAGAGTTCAGATCTATAGAAGAAAATTATCCATCTAGATGGGGATTTGAGCATGTGACCAGTAGGGCTACCGGTGAGCGCGCTGGCAAGTACGATACCACAGCTCCCAGTTAGGAATATATAATGCCTTCATCTGCCACTGGGCATGGACCCTCAACCAAACCACACCAGGAATATATAATGCCTTCATCTGCCACTGGGCATGGACCTTCAACCAAACCACAACAATCCGTTCCATCTTTTTCCGTCTCCTGCAGATCACTCCTTGTCGTCCCAGTATTCTTCATCTCCGTCTGTAATTTTCTTCTCCGAGTGTTTTAGGTCCCCCTGCTATTTCGTTTGTCTTGTGGGTTCCAGGCAACAGAGTGTCCAGTTATATTGTCCTCAGGTTTTCTCAGTGTGTGTCCTATCTTGTGGGTTCCAGGCAACAGGGTGTCCAGTTATATTGTCCTCAGGTTTTCTCAGTGTGTGTCCTATCTTGTGGGTTCCAGGCAACAGAGTGTCCAGTTATATTGTCCTCAGGTTTTCTCAGTGTGTGTCCTATCTTGTGAGTTCCAGGCAACAGTGTCCAGTTATATTGTCCTCAGGATTTCTCAGTGTGTGTCATTATCCAGCGGCAGTGTCTTTTTTTCACTACTTGATTCACTGGGATCTGCCCAGTTTTCTCTATGAGCTCTACTGTGGTGATTCTGTCAAACAATTTTATTAACAAGATTCTGTGTAGGCAAAAATAAGTGAATATTTCTAGTTTCTTTATACTTCTTTTAAAGCATGGCAGTAATATGTAAACAAGTTAGTTGTAAATTTTTTACAGAACGCGGCAGTCAACCACATCATTTTTGGTTGTTTGTGATTTCTTGGTAAGT
This sequence comes from Cepaea nemoralis, assembly GCA_014155875.1. Taxonomy (NCBI): domain Eukaryota; kingdom Metazoa; phylum Mollusca; class Gastropoda; order Stylommatophora; family Helicidae; genus Cepaea; species Cepaea nemoralis. The sequence continues at coordinate 227,900 of JACEFZ010021780.1, read as the reverse complement.
TTACTTTCAGTAGTTTACCGTTGCTTTCTGAACGATCCTCACTCATACTATTTTAAGGAAACCAGCGCAAGGCGGTCTACTTTCATATCGCCCCGCAACTGTGTTTCGAACTCGGTATGCGTGATTACGAATTGCGTCGGTAACCTCTTCACCACAGAGCAGGCGTGACATAACATATCGTGACATAATGTGACGTTTATTAGGTGTCCTGTATTTATTGACAGATAGGAAGAGCGATGAAGATAACTTGAATGAAACTATCTAATCAAGAGAAATGATTACTCACATCATCAGAAGACAGTTTACGTTATTCGGGCATGTCATGAAAAGGGGAACGCTGGAGTACCCCTTGTGACAATAGAGAAGTTGGAGAGGAAGAGAGGGACACGGGGAGGTCAAGAGAGAAGATGCTGGAGAGCTGGACATCCTGGCATGAAGGAACATCAGTATCAGAAATGATTGACAGTACACGAGACAGAAGGCTGGGAACAGACATGATCACTAACGCCTCACGACAAGGACTATAAGAAGAAAAATAAAGAGTGCTCTTGGTATCCATTTTCTTCTTCCATCTGATGGTATTATGATCCCCAAATATTTTATTTTCGTAATTGTAAAACTGCATTCATTTTAGACCGTCAATGGAGCTAAGTCTGCAAGAACCAGAGACTGTCATCATGATCTCTGAGCCACTCCGTAAAGAAACTTTGACTTGTTCATCGTCAATTTTTCGACCTCAATAATGCAAACTAGTCGTAGGTTCCAAAATTGATGGATAAGTGGAGGCGGTGCGATACACTTCTCGTTAGATATGAGATCGGCTCCTTTCTAGTGGTTTACAATGAGTAATAAGATGGTGAAGAGACTGGAGGCAGTGGTATTGTCGTTAATGAGAAGAATGTTGAGTATATTGCTCATCAAAACATTAAAGTAAAGACAACTGAAATGGATGAAATCTATCGCCATACTAGATCAAAATGAAGAAATTAGTCTTTTGTGCCAAAATACTAGGCAAGAGAGGCAGAGAAAGACAGATAGGATCAAGTGGACAGCCTAAATAGGTGGGCAAGACAAAGTAATAAGAGCAGCATAAACTTCATAGAAATACCAGACAATAGCGAGGATTGGAGAGTCGTGAGTGCCGATGCCTGCTCGAGACTTGACACCTAAGAGGAGTATAGCGATAAAACTTTGAAAGAAATCTCTGATACGTGTCTAAAGGGGCCATCAATCAGCGACTAATGAACGTGAAAGGACCTTTGGGCAATTTCAGGTGGTTTAGTGAATAACCATAGCCCCATTCTATTTTACGCCGTGGTTCCGTCGCTCTGCTACTGAGCTGAATTCGTGGAAATCTGTGAATTTCGTGTGGAGTGCTTTAACATCAGTCCGCGGTTGTTTGTAGCTTGCATATTCAGAAAAATGGCGGCCGGCCTGTCGCTGAACCAACTGGGTTGCCTTATGCAGTAATGTGTGGCTGCTGGTTTTCTAGAGAATACCGCTTCCATCTACGATGAACTGTAGTTTTCGTGGCGGACTTTTGTGTTGGCATTCAGGCAGCGGCATTATACATAGTATACCTGTACGGGCTGTTGGCTTGTCGAGACTCCTGTCTGTTCCACTATTCACATGGGGCAGTGAGGAGCATTGTGTTTGCTATTCACTAGCACAGGGACGGAGCATAATGGAGCGACCCTTTGCGTGAAGTTGGAACCTCGACTAACTATTCTACACCACTCGGCATTCGATGAACGATGTCACCAAAATCAAGCCGAGCACCTTTATTTTCCAGGATAATTCCTAGTACCCATTTTATACTGGATTAGCATGGCAGCCCAGATCAACTTAAAAATATCAACTTTGATAGAGAGTCGAACACATGTCCTTCAGGTCATGCAGTCATGCCCAAGCACTGATCAGCCGCGACTGCCTCAGGTTATGCAATACATGTTTAACACGATGAAGAGTGCGTATACTTCATGTTTTATTTCACATACACCGTTGTGTTGGTGTCGTTACCTCTCAGTCGAGGCACCAATAAAACTATACATATTAATTTGCCCACGCACAGTATCTTCCGTTTGCGATATCGCGGTTACATATTTTACAATAACATCCTGCTTCATCAAACGATCTAACCGTGTTAAGCACATAGTGCCGAAACAACAATTTAACAGCCAGCTTACAGCGAAATGGTCATGCAAGTGCAGTCGCAGTGGCTCTTAAATGTCCGGTGCGCTGATTGCGGGGCAGGGCGTTCAATTCCTACACCGGCATTAAGTCGGATTTAAACGTTGACTTCTTGTTCAGAAAGCAATGGCAAACTACTGAATGTAAAATTGCCTAGAATCTATTCCTAGGGTGAATGGCAACGTTCTTCAAAAGGCTATGCAACATATAATTTGCACACTGAAGGCAATAACCCGGAAATGGTTGATAAATCACTTAAACTTGGCATCATTCGGTTATTTCCCTTTCCTCCGCCTTTCATGTGAATCAAATTAATTGCATATCCTTTACTGGACGTCGCAATCAACTCCGAAATTTATGACTGTTATGATTTACCAGGCAGTTTTTACGTGCAGTAGTTTGCCATTGATTTCTAAACAATCGACGTTCATATCATCGAAATGAACGCACGGCGGTCTGCTTTCAAATCGCCTGTCAAACCCTCGACTTGGCATTTTGGGGAATTGGGAATCGTTGTTCGCTACGCGAGAGAAAGACTGTCCACAGTTTCTCTGTGCATTCAGACTTAACAGACGAGATGGTAATGGCACTCCACGCACCTACATCAGGTTTCCTTTAAGTTTACTGTCTTTCTGTTGATCTGGCCTATTGATTCTTCGGTATGTAAGCTTGTGTATTAAGGCGGTCATATATTCCAGCAATCCACAACTATTTCTGGCAGAATATGTAGGACATTGTTATGAAAGTAACGGTTACTGGGTCAAGATAGTACACCGGTTTGTTCCTCTACCATTTAAGATTTGCGTGGGGGTCGTGTTGTGAAAACATCATATAGCCGATCAACTTTATATCTCCCGAAGCAAGAATCTGCTATTGATCCGTGTTGTTAAAGGGTCATAATACGTTTGTATCCTGAATCATTGCTTTCACCCTGCTAGTTTAATTCTCGTAATACATTTGTTTTCTGAATCATCCCTTCAGCCTACTAGTTTACTTCTGGTATTACTTTCGTTTTCTGAATCAATTCCTTCAGTCTACTATTTTAATTATGATAATACATTTCTGTTATGAATCATTTCTTTCAGTCTACTAGTTTAATTCTCGTTATACATTTATGTTCTGGATAATTTCCTTCAGCCTACTATTTGAATTATCATAATATATTTGTTTTCTGAATCCTCCCTTCAGTCTACTATTTTAATTCTGGTATTATTTTCGTTTTCTAAATCAATTCCTTCATTCCACAATTTTATTTATGATAATACATTTCTTTTCTGAATTATTTCCTTCAGCTAACTTGATGATGATGATGATGATGCATGCATCTTTCCCATTGCAACATACGCTTGTTAGACAGGGACACATACTAAACTACAGGGCATAAATGCCTTTGAATATAAATGTTATAGGCGGGTTCTACGAATATTTTGGATACAGAAAAGAAAAAACGCGCCCATACGACAAGAGCTCAGTTTTGAAGAAGGTTGGCTACTAAATACGATAAAGCAAAGAAAATTAAAATATTTTGGTGACTTGAAACGTTATGAAAGTCTGGAGAGAGCAATAATGGGGGAGGGGGGGGGGGTATATGCCCAGGAAGAGAGGAAGAGGAAGGCCAAAGAGTAGATGGGTGCAGGCTGTGACTCATGGTCTCCAGATGGGTGTATTGGACGCGGCACACCTTGCTTATGATCGGGAAGTTTTCCGGGCGGTTGTTATGGGAGCGAGGTTCTGCAAATGAAATGCTACTGAATGAATGGATGAATGAATGAATGAATGAATGAATGAATGAATGACTAGTTTCATTCTCGTAACACATTTGTTTTCTGAATCATTTCCTTCGGCGGACTCGTTTAATTTCCCCCAAATTTTCCTCCAGCGACCATGCACCCATTAGGCTGGCTGGCCAAATACTAAAAAAAAACCAAAAAAAGGAAAATAACTAGATACACCCTTCAAGCTGAAATATACATAGGCCAATTTTATGCAAACAGAAGACGTGATAGTCAGTTTAAAATTACCGTTGTAGAAAACTGACATTACTGTGCGAACATGTGTATATTTCAGCTTGAAGCATTTATCTAGTTATTTTACTTAATGTTGTGTGAATTCTGCAGTATGTACCTGACGAGATGCAGCGAAATATGCCAGGCAATAAATCGTGCAATCTATTGTTTGTGTCTTCGTTATTCAAAGATGTAGTTGTGTTTCGAACGCAGAATGCAACATTACTAATTGCATTCGTAAAACCTTTGCCACGGAGCAGGCATTTGTTTCAGCAACCTTAAAATCCCCTTCTCAAGATGGGTCGCAATGGCCGGAGTGGAGAATTATTTTAAGCGTCTGGTTGATTTAGTCATCAGTGTGAATACTGTCATTGTGCAGTACCAACGTCACTTCCTTCTTTCAGGGGCGGACACCAACATATGTAAATAAAAGGGTTATCTTAATGGAGCAATACATGACTGGTCGTCTATGTAAGACAATGCATAAAGAAACATGTACGAACACATGTCTCAAACGCGGTGAATGTAATACTTAAATCACATTAGGCTATTATTTTGAGCCGATTATGCGAAGCGTGTGAAGAAGGGTCATAAATTATTAGCAATAAATTTGAATAACTTTTGATTTTTACATACGCTATTTTAAAACATCAGTATTGTAATGGTGAATGTGTCCCTTTTTCTCGTTTTGAACTCAGGCGTAGTCCACTAACTTGCTATTACTACTACTAGTTGATAGTACTAGGGATTCCATTGGTCTGATTGTTACGTGAGGGATAACTTTCCCTGCTACCATTGTCTCCAGCCACCAGGCGAACCCACTCCGACCTGTGAGGCACTTGTAATTTACGTCCCTAAATCAAGGACGAGAAGTCAACATTTAAGTATAACTGACCGGTTTGTCCTCAGATTTAACTAACATTAACAGTCTGTGGAATGTAAAATAGAGAAAGAAAGTCACCGCGTTCTTTTAAAGTTAACACACCTGATAATTGTGAAGAGCATTATTTCATAGTAAATGAATGAAAAATAATAATAACAAGGAATTAAATAATAAAACACGAATCAATTGCATACAACATGAGCACTAACAGATGTCCATATCTTAACAAATGGGTATAGCAAACACAAAGAAGACATGTTGAGAAAATGCACGGTAGAAAACCATAAGGGCATCCACCAAGAAAGTGGAGGAGTGCAGACAGTATGGAGAAAGATCTACGAGATCTGAATGCCTAGAGGTGGGACGATATAGGCGGAGGTGGTTGGATTTGTGATGATATGACTTTAGGGCTGAGGAATCTGAAGCTAACCAAGAAGAAGAAGAAGAAGAAGAAGAAGAAGAAGAAGAAGAAGAAGAAGAAGAAGAAGAAGAAGAAGAAGAAGAAGAAGAAGAAGAAGAAGAAGAAGAAGAAGAAGAAGAAGAAGAAGAAGAAGAACAACAACAACAACAACAACAACAACAACAACACAAACAACAACAACAACAACGAATGCTTGTGGACACATACTTAGTCGCAGCAATCACGTCAGCGAAACCATAAAACCCAGCAGTTACACACTAGATTAAAACTCAAAACATGGTCACAAAGTTTTAGAGCAATATGATTTTTATTTCAGAATGTTTCCAGTTTATTTTCTTTTATTTAACGGTATGTGTAAGGAGCAAGTCTGGCCTAAATGTTTCGTCGTTAGCACCATTATTGGTTTTCGGCTTCATCGGAACTGATATCAAAAAAGAAAGACACAAGCCAGCAACGAGTATGATCAGCACCCCCATCTGTGATCCTTCATTGCTATGTTGCTCTGCTGAGACTTCATCCAGGTGATAACTTGCTGTGGAGTCACCAGCCACACGTCCTGCTTGGTCTGCAGAATGTCCTGAAGACTTCTGATCAGCGCGCGGTAAGCGTTGGGGTAGTTCTGGAATGTAGTATCCTTGAGGGCAATGGGCATTGGGGTCTTCGTTGGGTAGAAGATTGTATCGAAGTTTCGTCTGTGAAAAAATGACAACATCAGGTAGTCAATAGCATATTAGGTTTAGATGTATTGAAGCCAAGAATGAACTTTGCTGTTACATGGTTCAGAATACGGCAAGCATGCTTCTCGGGCCTTCCATCATTTCTAGCACTTATTTTTACACTTTAAAGCGATATAAAAGCAGTCGCGTAGGTAAAATGATCGATGACAGACAGGCAGGCAGATAGACAGACAGGCAGACAAATGGATGGACGGGCAGAGATGGACGGGTAAACAGAAAAGTAGACAAAATAATAATAATTAGACATATGAATATATAGACAAATAGGCAGATTAATGGACGGATAGACATACCAATATACATACATATAGATAGACAGATGGGTAGGTAATTTAATTGGTGGATAGACAGACAGACAACTCGAATGAAAGAATAATAGATAGACACATGAACAGATAGACAAACAAGAAGTTTCATGGACAGATAAACACACCAAATTATGCACGTAAAAACAAAGAGACGGTTAAGCAGATGTATTATCATCAGGATCATCCAGTGCTCTTATCCATGAAATAAAACAGTAGCAAACTTAGAATATTCAATTCTAACTTTACTTTAGTACTTCTGTGTATATCAGAAACAAGGAGACAGACTAAAACGAGTACAAATAGACTGCACAAATTCTCTAATGTGTGCCTCACCAAAATATAAGGAATACAACGGTATGCACAGAATCACCAATGTGGAGCTCATGGGGAGAATTAAACAAATACCAGTGAACAAAGAAGTGAGGGAACGACACTGGTGCCAGAAAGGACACACTGAGTAAACCTAAGAGTAATATAACTAGGAAGGTGTTGATCTGTAATCCACAAAGCAAAAGAAACAGAACAATCCCTCCCGTCCCGCCAAAAGTAATACGCGCGCGCGCAAACACACACAGATACACACGCGCACACACACACACACATACACATACATACACACGCACATACAGACATACACGAGAAAATAAATAGAGACAAAAATGAATAATATGGGGTGGACATGGCCGAGGCTGCATGGAATAGCTAATGATATGAGGGTTTGGAATGAATTGGTTGAGGGATTGGAATGAATTGATTGAGGGCTAATGTCCCAATGGGGAATAAATGGGGGTGGGGGGAGGAAGAAATAAACCAGTGATTGATCCTTACTTGTAAAAGTCGTACCATTCCTGCTCAGTGGCCACCCAGCGCCCAGCTCCAACATTGCAGGTGTCTGGGGTGCTGCAGGTTTCATTGTCGTCGCCCACCCAGGCGTTGACCGGAACCTCCCACAGGCCGGGGTACTGAGCGGCGGGGCATGGAGGATTCAAGCATCTAAATGTGGATGGGAGATGTTGTTAGATGTGGAGATAATAAAAGATGATAGTGATGTTGTTGATGATGAGGTGGAGGAGGAGGAGGAGGAGTAGGAGGAGGAGGAGGTGGTGGTGATGATAAAGAGATGAAGAAGAAGAAGAAGAAGAAGAAGAAGAAGAAGAAGAAGAAGAAGAAGAAGAAGAAGAAGAAGAAGAAGAAGAAGAAGAAGAAGAAGAAGAAGAAGAATATTTACCCTTGTACGTGGAAGTCTAAAGTGAAAGGCCACTGAAGACCTCTGTTCGGGAAAAACGTACTGGACATGGAGGTGTCGTATTCAAGATTGCAATAATACACGATATCAAACTGCTCATCACCGGCCACATGAAAATGAGGTGCCCGGTACCCTTTGATAGAATTCACCAGATTTATGTTTCCAGTGGCAGCTAATATTCGTTCTTTGATTCTGGTGAGCTGTGGATACAAACGTCAGGTTATTGTCAGAAATAACATTATGAGTTCTTTGATTCTGGTGAGCTGTGAATACCGTGTTAAATTATGGTCAGAAATAACATTATGAGTTCTTTGATTCTGGTGAGCTGTGAATACAGTGTCAGAAAATGGTCAGAAATAACATTATGAGTACTTTGATTCTGGTGAGCTGTGAATACAGTGTCAGAATATGGTCAGAAATAACATTATGAGTTCTTTGATTCTGGTGAGCTGTGAATACAGTGTCAGGTTATGGTCAGAAATAACATTATCAGGTACGACAGAGATGTAAATAGTAAATAGCCCTTATGCTTGCCTTGAAGCGCACTGGGGATATGGAGCTATACCCTTATTGTATGGACCAGTCGGCATTCGGCGGCTGATATGATCAGCATCACACTGATCGCCTTAACTTCCCAAGATATGCCCTGGTACCCATTGTACAATTGTACAAGTAAGAATCAATTAGTATTTCATTTCTTCGTTTCTTCTTTCGCACTATATAAGTCATGGAACCTCAACCGACTCCCTCCTAGCCGCCCTATCTCTAGCTATCCCATGTAGTTTCGTCCGTGTAAAGCCCATATTATTAATTTCTGCCTCTATGTTATTTCACGTGTGTGTGTGTGTGTGTGTTTTGTGGGGGGGGGGGGGGGGGGGGGGGGGTGAGGATGGGGGTTCTTATTCTATTTCTTTTGCCTTGTGTTTCAGGACAAATTACCTTTCTAGTTATATTATTCTCAGGATTTCTCAATGTACGTCGCACCCAGCACCAGCGTCTTTTTCTCAACTCTTAGTTTACACCAATGTTTCCCAACGTGGGGCCCACGCCCCACAGGGGGGGGGGGGGGGGCAAATCGATTGTTAAAGGGGGGGGGGGGCAATTCGAAAATGGAAGAAATCGTCTGGATATAACAAACCGGGGAGACTTGAGACTGAAGTTAACTAAACTGGAACCTGACATAAGATCTCTTTGCAGCAAGCATCAAACGCATGGATCTCACTAAATTAAAATAATAAATAATTACTAATAATTAAAATAATATAGAAAAATCATTCATTAACATTATTTTGTACTTGAATTTCAGTTCTCCACTATATGTTTTGAAAATTTACTTACTGTGTTTGCTCAATAATTTCCTATTGATTTCTTCCTAAAACTTAACAATTAAGTTTCTTTAGTCAACATTTCAATTTTTAAATTTTAGAAAGACTTAGGTGGGGTATGGCACAAATAAGGTTGAGAAGCACTGGTTTACACGGTATTTGTCTTGTTCTCTCCATGGACCCCCAGTGTTGAGTCTAGGCATGGACCCCACAGTGTTGAGTCTAGGCATGTACCCCACAGTGTTGAGTCTAGGCATGGACCCCACAGTGTTGAGTCTAGGCATGCACCCCACAGTGTTGAGTCTAGGCATGGACCCCACAGTGTTGAGTCTAGGCATGGACCCCCACAGTGTTGAGTCTAGGCATGTACCCCACAGTGTTGAGTCTAGGCATGGACCCCACAGTGTTGAGTCTAGGCATGGACCCCACAGTGTTGAGTCTAGGCATGGACCCCACAGTGTTGAGTCTAGGCATGTACCCCACAGTGTTGAGTCTAGGCATGGACCCCACAGTGTTGAGTCTAGGCATGGACCCCACAGTGTTGAGTTTAGGCATGGACCCCACAGTGTTGAGTCTAAGCATGGACCCCACAGTGTTGAGTCTAGGCATGGACCCCACAGTGTTGAGTCTAGGCATGTACCCCACAGTGTTGGGTCTAGGCATGGACCCCCACAGTGTTGAGTCTAGGCATGGACCCCACAGTGTTGAGTCTAGGCATGGACCCCCACAGTGATGATTCTAGGCATGGACCCCACAGTGTTGAGTCTAGGCATGGACCCCACAGTGTTGAGTCTAGGCATGTACCCCACAGTGTTGAGTCTAGGCATGTACCCCACAGTGTTGAGTCTAGGCATGTACCCCACAGTGTTGAGTCTAGGCATGTACCCCACAGTGTTGAGTCTAGGCATGGACCCCACAGTGTTGAGTCTAGGCATGTACCCCACAGTGTTGAGTCTAGGCATGTACCCCACAGTGTTGAGTCTAGGCATGTACCCCACAGTGTTGAGTCTAGGCATGGACCCCACAGTGTTGAGTCTAGGCATGGACCCCACAGTGTTGAGTCTAGGCATGTACCCCACAGTGTTGAGTCTAGGCATGTACCCCACAGTGTTGAGTCTAGGCATGGACCCCACAGTGTTGAGTCTAGGCATGTACCCCACAGTGTTGAGTCTAGGCATGTACCCCACAGTGTTGAGTCTAGGCATGTACCCCACAGTGTTGAGTCTAGGCATGTACCCCACAGTGTTGAGTCTAGGCATGTACCCCACAGTGTTGAGTCTAGGCATGTACCCCACAGTGTTAAGTCTAGGCATGTACCCCACAGTGTTGAGTCTAGTCATGTACCCCACAGTGTTGAGTCTAGGCATGTACCCCACAGTGTTGAGTCTAGGCATGTACCCCACAGTGTTGAGTCTAGGCATGGACCCCACAGTGTTGAGTCTAGGCATGGACCCCACAGTGTTGAGTCTAGGCATGGACCCCACAGTGTTGAGTCTAGGCATGTACCCCACAGTGTTGAGTCTAGGCATGTACCCCACAGTGTTGAGTCTAGGCATGTACCCCACAGTGTTGAGTCTAGGCATGTACCCCACAGTGTTGAGTCTAGGCATGTACCCCACAGTGTTAAGTCTAGGCATGTACCCCACAGTGTTGAGTCTAGTCATGTACCCCACAGTGTTGAGTCTAGGCATGTACCCCACAGTGTTGAGTCTAGGCATGTACCCCACAGTGTTGAGTCTAGGCATGGACCCCACAGTGTTGAGTCTAGGCATGGACCCCACAGTGTTGAGTCTAGGCATGGACCCCCACAGTGTTGAGTCTAGGCAAACAACTGTATTCCTTCTATTTTGGGCAGACATAGATTAATGAATGTTAGCAGTTCATTTGTAACAGTTTTAGTAGTTCTCCATGTTTCTGTTCCATACAGTAGTAAGTTAAATAGGTCAACCTGGGACCTATGTCAATTTTAAAAATCTGCCCGACACGGAAGTACGAGTATTTGAAATTTAGAAATTATACTACATTCAGAACAAGGGGTAATTTATAAAACACTGCATATCAACAGTTCGGAATACCTCTGAAGTCAGATTGGGTTCGCTTGATGGCGAGAGACACTGGTAATAGGAAAAGCTAATACACATGCAAAAATTAATGTAATGCACTAGAAGTTTAGCACGTGATGGAGGTGATGGAGTACGCTTGAGTTCAAAGCGAGCAAGCGAATGCAACAACAAAAACAATTACAAACCAGTTCCTAATGTTCTATATACAAACCTTCTAGAAGAAAGAGTGCTCAGAAGATTATATCTATTGTATTGTCTGTTGTAAATGTCCACTGTGGAGTAGCGGTATGTATGTCCGTTAACATACTCCAGGATTCACGGTCGTTCTCAAGTGTTTGTAAATAGCTTCACTTGTTAATAAATAATCCTAACATTTTGCGAATGTTCTCAAAGGATTCATATATGTTCTCACATGATCATACATGTTCTTAAAGGATCCGTGAGTGTCCTCACGAGTTCGTGAATGTTGTTTGGGGGGCTATGAATAATCTCAATTTTTCGTAAATGGTCTCAAATTAATCGTGAACGTTCTCATTTGTTCGTGAATGTTCTCATGGACAGCTGAATAATTTATAGTTTTGATTAATGTTCTCAACGAATCGTGAATATCCATTAACATTATCCATGATTCATAAATGCTCTGAGTTGTTCATAAATGCTTCCGAAGAATTCGCGAATGTTCTCAAGTGTTACTGAAAGTTCTCAAAAGCCAATGGTCTCAGGTGTTCATGACCATTATAACAGAACCCATGAATTACGTCAATTTCTCCTGCATTTTCTCAAAATATGTGTGATTGTTCTTAATTGATTCAGTGAGAAGCAAAGAGTATGTTTAGAACCTAGAACAATCAAATGAACAAGGATTATAATGTACATTTTCATTTTGAAACTGGAGATGATACCACGATGTTCCATCTGACGATATATTATTCTTCGACACAGAATCAGTTAAATTTTCGTGTATGTACTCAGAGTTCATACATGATATGAATGATAATGATATGAACATGATAATGAATGTCCGCAGAGCTCATAAATGATCTGAATGTTTACAATGAATGTACTCAGAATTTATAAACGATCTGAATATTTACAATGAATGTATTCAATGGCTCATTGGCATTTTCGTCTGTTTATGTGTGTTCTGAAGAAGAATCGATATATGTTCTTAATGATTTATTAATGTTCGCACAAGATCATGAATAGTGTTAGACTTAATAAGTATTCTTAATCCTCGTATGTATATTGAAACTATAAGTGACTAATTATAAATGTAATCTTACCTGATCACATATTTCTGGGTAATTGTTTGAAAAGATAACTCCTTGAGGAACGGGAAAACTGAGCCCAATTTCGCTACCTCCTTCCCACAGCAGCTGAACTTTGGTGAAGTCAGTGTCGATGGGATTCACATTAAAGGCAAACCTGCAAGACACGTAGAATATCTATTTGTCTATCTATCTACCTGCCTATCTGCCTACCTGCCTACCTGCCTGCTGGCCGGCCGGCCGGTCGGTCGGTCGGTCGGTCGATTCGTCGGTCCGTCGGTCGGTCGGTCGGTAGGTCGATCGGTCGGCCCGCCCACCCGTCCGTCCGTCCGTCCGTCTGTCCGTCTGCCCGACTGTCCGTCTGTCTGTCTGTCTGTCTGTCTGTCTGTCTGTCTGTCTGTCTGTCTGTCTGTCTGTCTGTCTGTCTGTCTGTCTGTCTGTCTGTCTGTCAACAACAACAAACTTATAAACGTCATGTACCATACCGAAAAGCATTGGTGGTCATAGTTCACCATCTCACCCGATCACCAATCATAGATCATGTTGTGCTCTTGTCTCGATTTTACCATACGTCCCAGCTCTTTCACTTTTCCCATCTATCTAGCCAGTTGTCACTAACTTTACCAATTAATTTCATCTCATAACGGCAAACTACTTATATCATTACTAACATTGCCTAGAGAATTATAAACAGCCGAAAAATTGAGTCGATTCCGACATCCCGTAAAAGACCCTGCAATGAACTTTAAAGGCTACACATAGCTTTTCAATAGACGCATTTGTGGACAATAATAGTCAATTAATTTCTCACGCAATCCGATTACGGTACTTACTTTGACTTGCATCCGCTTGGGTTGATCAGGTTGTTAACGTTGTCAACCACCAGAGGTTTATAGTACACGTCGAACCAGTAAGACGAAACCGGGCCATCAAAAGAGACCATAATGAACATTGGTGGATCTGGAACAGCAGGACGTGAACCAAAACAGAAGCAGTCGGGCAGGTGGCAGTTGGTGCTACTACAAAGTCCAGATTGCGGTATTGGTGGTGGTCTTGGTAGGACGGTGGGCAGTACTAATGATGGTCCTGTAACAGGCACTGGCAAGAGAATTCAAATAGTTACATTATATTACAATACTAAGTAATATGTCGGCTCCGTGGCTGCGGAGTTACGGAAACAGTTCGTATTCCCGCATATAGCGTTCGAAACACAGCTGTGGGCGATTTTGCAGTGGACCGCCTTACGTTGGTTTTTTTTTAAATGATATGTTATGGGTGCCCGGTCATTCAGAAAGCAATGGCAAACTATTGAACGTAAACTTGCCCAGGAATCATGAACTGCCAAAAATAAATGCTGGGGTTGACTGCTACATCATGTAAAGGATATGCAACTAACTAGTATGTAATATCTATTATCGTAATCATAGTAATCATTAGTTTCATCCTTGTTATCATAATCAGCAGCTGACTTGGCCGAAAAGGTAAGAGCACTCGCTATTTAACTTCCGGTACACGAAGTAGGGCGTTCAAACCCTACATTGTCATTCATTCATTCATTCAGTAGCATGTCCTTTGCAGAACCTCGCTCCCATAACAACCTTCCGGAAAACCTCTCGATCATAAGCAAGATGTCCCGCGTCTGATACACCCATCTGGAGATCATCCGCCACATCCTGCACCCATCTTCTCTTTGGCCTTCCTCTTCCTCTCTTCCCAGGCATATACCCTTCCATTATTGTTCTCTCCAAACTTTCGTGACGTTTCAAGTGACCAAAATATTTCAATTTTCTTTGTTTTATCGTCTTTAATAGCCAACCTTCTTCAATATTCAACTCTTGAAGTATGGATGCATTTGTTCTTTTCTTTACCCAAGATATTTTTAGAACTCGTCTATAACATTTATATTCAAAGGCATTTATGCGCTGTTCAGCTTGTTTAGTAAGTGTCCATGTCTCACAGGCGTATGTTGCAATGGGAAAGATGCATGCTCTTAAAAATCTAATTTTTGTAGTTCTGTCTGTCCCACTCCATAATTTATTCAGCTGTTTTAGCCTTTGAAGAGCAATTGATAGTCGCCGTTTAATTTCTTTCATTGTGTCCCCGTTGTTAGTAATCAATGACCCAAGATATTCAAAATTTTCCACCACCTCCAATTTTTCCCCATTAATGTATATTTCTTTCTCCATGGTAGTTTTATCTGTATGCATTATCTTTGTTTTTGCTATGTTAAGATATAAGTTGTGATTTTCACTATTCAATTGGGTTGAGGCTATTAGGTTTTCCATGCCATTCTGTGTTGTGGATAGTAACACTGTATCATCAGCATATCGAATCTCCGGTATGTCATGACCGCCGATATTTAGGGCATCATATAGCTCCCTGTTTATATCATCTCTTACATTTCTCATTATATTTTCGGCGTACAGGTTAAACAAATAGGGTGACAGCACGCAGCCCTGACGGACTCCTTGCTTGATGTCAAACCAATCTGATGCCTCGCCATCTATTCTAACTGCTGCTTGTTGGTCTAGATAGAGCATTTTTATGAGTTGTACTACATGTGATGGAAAGCCCATAGTCCTCATGATTTCCCAAAGTTTCTGATGCTGTACACAGTCAAATGCCTTTGAATAATCCACAAAACATGAGTATAGGTTTACATTAAATTCTCTGCACTTCTCTATTATTAAACGCATGTTGAATATGTGATCTCTTGTTCCTCTTCCTTGTCTAAATCCAGCTTGAACCTACGTTAATCTCTTCTTCCATTTTCTTACGAAGTCTTGCCATTATGACTTTTAGTAGGATTTTACTTGCATGACTGATCAGGGCAACAGTTCTATAGTTGGTGCATAATTTCAGGTTGCCCTTTTTTGGTATTGGAATGAAGATAGTTCTCTTTCAATCTTTTGGCCATATACCATATTTCCAAATCTTTGTACATAATGCATGATACATGTGTATGCTTTCTTCTCCTCCCGCTTTAATTAGTTCAGCTGGTATCTCATCACATCCAGGAGATTTACCATTCTTCAGGTACTTTATAGCCCAAGCAATTTCATCTAATGAGGGTTCAGGTTCTGTCTCTGCTGTCGTTGGTTCATGTATCTCATTCATATCCTCACTGTCACTCATATCATACATTCCACTGCAGTACTCCTGCCATCTTTCTAGAATTTGTCTAGATTCTGTTAAGGTATTTCCCATCTTGTCACAGATAACATTCAATTGAGGTTGAACATTTCTTGTCAATAACTTCATTTCTTTGAACATTTCATAATCTCTTCCAGTCTTATGATATTGCTCTATTCTGTTACAACAATCTTGTATGTATTGATTTTTGTCCTTTCTTGTGTTATTTCTTATTTCTCGAGTTAAAGATTTATACTTCATCCTGGTATTATCGGATTCACCTCCTTTCTGTTTCAGTTCCCTTCGTTGTTTTATTAATTCTAACGTGTCTGATGTAATCCATGGCTTAAGTTGCTTTTTCTTGGTCGAAATTAAATCTTTGGCTGCAGTTGTCAAGATATCTCTAGCTTGTACTGCCAGTTCATCAGTTGTCATTTCCTCTTGTACAGACATCAAGACCCCAAAACGATTCCTAACTTCTACGTTGTATGCATCTGGTATTTTTATCATTAAGTTCGGCATAAACGTAGACTTCTCGGTCAGAAAGCAATGGCAAACTTTTTTTTTTTTAGCATATCCTTTTACAGGACTTAGCTGTCAACACCAGCGTCTTTCAGCTGTATGTTGATCTCTTGGCAAGATTACGCTCAGTAGTTTACCATTGCTTTCTGAGCGGCCGGCTCACATACCCCGTAAGTTACCGATGCGATTCGAACCACTGCTGATTTGAACCGTCATCACGTTACCTGACGAGAGTATACGAGATTACGGAGAAATGCCATAACCTCTAAGCCACGAAGCCGGCTAATGGCAAACTACCAGACGTTAAATTGCCTAGAAAGGACATACAACATTTTTAATCATCATCGTCGTCGTCGTCGGTTAAATAGCCTAAATACGAAGCGTGGATAGCTGACCTTGCAGTATATCTCAATGTTGCAACAGATTCTCATCAGGCTGTCTTTCACCGTGATGGGTGTTACAAACTAAAGGGTATTAACCAGGTACACCCATTATTAACTGACTGAGTGACAACAACAACAAAAATGGAGAAGTGAAAATGTAAAGCTCCGTTCCCTAGGCATTGAAATTGCGGAAGATACCACGAAACGTAACAAATAACACGATATCTCTAGATTGGCAATATATTGTCGTTCTGTCCTAATGGGAGGTCATATTTGGCGAAATAATACCCTTCGGCACTGAATCAGTTACGGTAATGTCCTGTTTAGTGTATGAATTTTAATGACTGTGCAGTGTTTGAAAATATTGCCGGTCCAAGTTTTGTATTCACTCCGTAAATTCATGCAACATAATAGGTAAATACAAAACTTGGACCGGCAATATTTTCAAACATTGCACAGTCATAAAAAATACACCCTGTACATCTTGTACACGTTTTCCTAATTCGATCGTTTATTAAACTGTTCACTTTGAAGATCCAGACTCCATAATTAAAAACAAAGGCTGTTCTTTAAAAAAAAAACGTCAGACGCGGGCTGGTCATAGCAAGGTTTGTTTTTTAAATGTTGCATTCCTCCGCAGGAAGTAGCCATCAACCCCAGGTTTTTTTTTAAAAATGTTGCATTCCTCCTCAGGGCGTAGCGATCAACCCCATGTAATTTTTCTAAGCAATGCTACTTTCAGTAATTTGCCAGTACTTCTGAACGAGGGGTATTTATATTTGAGCGTTTATTAAACTGTTGGGGGAAACTCATATTTTTATTTGGTAAGGTTTCAACTTATACCTATGCTGTTTGGTTATCTTTCTGTATAGTCCCTAGGTCAACTAGTGCGTGTACTTACGGAGTTTGTTACCTTTCTATATAGACCTTAGATCAACTAGTGCGTGTACTTACGGAGTTTGTTACTCTCAAACTTTCCCCGCTCATCACAGTAGGGCGTTCTGTCCTCACCCAGGTCAGTTAGACTTAAATGTTTACTTCTCGTCTTTGACTTTTGAATATTAATTATAAGTATCTCAGAAGTCGATCGCCTGATGACAGCAGACACTGATAATTATAAGGAAAAGTATCCCATACGCAAAAATCAGTGCAGCGCACTCTCTAATAGTAACAACTAGTAGTAATTAGTCGTAGGAGCACGTCTAAGGACTAAGCTCGAGTTCAAACAATCAAACAAACATTCAGAAACCTCGTACCAAAAATATTCATTCATTCATTCATTCATTCATTCATTCATTCAGTAGCGTGACCTTTGCAGAACCTCGCTCCCATAACAACCTTCCGGAAAACCCCTAGATCATAAGCAAGATGTCCCACGTCTGATACACCCATCTGGAGATCATCCGCCACATCCTGCACTCATCTTCTCTTTGGCCTTCCAAAAATATTCACTTGGTTTTTTTATGTTTTGTTTTGTTTTACATTGCTTTCTTTGATGCTTCGGCTACATCATCACGTAACTTGTCAAAAAATGTTGGGGGACGCATGAGAAGAAATAAACTAGAGAACTTGGTTACAGCTGGCAAGTTTGAGGGGGAAAAACAAAAGGAAGGCAGGGGAGTAAATATATGGATGGCTTGACCACATGGCATGGTCGAGACAAGAACACAGAGATAATCTACGACGCTGGTGATGGTGCGGCATGTCACATGATGATAATGAATTCATCAGTTAGTTAATATTAATTTACTCATTGCCTTCTTATCTTCTGTGAGTGTCATCTAACAAAATTAAATTGTCTTCTCATCTTCAGCGAGTGTAATTTAATAACATCAAATTGTCTTCTTATCTTCTGTGAGTGTCATCTAACAAAATTAAATTGTCTTCTCATCTTCAGCGAGTGTAATTTAATAACATCAAATTGTCTTCTTATCTTCTGTGAGTGTCATCTAACAAAATTAAATTGTCTTCTCATCTTCAGCGAGTGTAATTTAATAACATCAAATTGTCTTCTTATCTTCAGTGAGTGCCATCTAACAAAATTAAATTGTCTTCTCATCTTCAGCGAGTGTAATTTAATAACATCAAATTGTCTTCTTATCTTCAGTGAGTGCCATCTAACAAAATTAAATTGTCTTCTCATCTTCAGCGAGTGTAATTTAATAACATCAAATTGTCTTCTTATCTTCTGTGAGTGTCATCTAACACAATCAAATTGTCTTCTTGTCTTCTGTGAGTGTCATCTAACAAAATCACATTGTCTTCTTATCTTCTGTGAGTGTCATCTAACACAATCAAATTGTCTTCTTGTCTTCTGTGAGTGTCATCTAACAAAATCACATTGTATTCTTATCTTCTGTGAGTGTCATCTAACACAATCAAATTGTCTTCTTGTCTTCTGTGAGTGTCATCTAACACAATCACATTGTCTTCTTATCTTCTGTGAGTGTCATCTAACAAAATCTTTTTGTCTTCTTATCTTCTGTGAGTGTCATCTAACAAAATCACATTGTCTTCTTATCTTCTGTGAGTGTCATCTAACACAATAAAATTGTCTTCTTGTCTTCTGTGAGTGTCATCTAACAAAATCACATTGTATTCTTATCTTCTGTGAGTGTCATCTAACACAATCAAATTGTCTTATTGTCTTCTGTGAGTGTCATCTAACACAATCACATTGTCTTCTTATCTTCTGTGAGTGTCATTTAACAAAATCAAATGGTCGTCTTGCCTTCTATGAGTGCCATCTAACAAAATCAAATTGTCTTCTTATCTTCTGTGAGTGCCATCTAACAAAATCAAATTGTCTTCTTATCTTCTGTGAGTGCCATCTAACAAAATCACTTTGTCTTCTTATCTTCTGTGAGTGCCATCTAACAAAATCACTTTGTCTTCTTATCTTCTGTGAGTGCCATCTAACAAAATCACTTTGTCTTCTTATCTTCTGTGAGTGCCATCTTACAAAATCACTTTGTCTTCTTATCTTCTGTGAGTGTCATTTAACAAAATCAAATGGTCGTCTTGCCTTCTGTGAGTGCCATCTAACAAAATCAAATTGTCTTCTTATCTTCTGTGAGTGCCATCTAACAAAATCACTTTGTCTTCTTATCTTCTGTGAGTGCCATCTAACAATATCAAATTGTCTTCTTATCTTCTGTGAGTGCCATTTAACAAAATCAAATGTTCTTCTTATCTTCTGTGAGTGCCATCTAACAAAATCAAATTGTCTTCTTATCTTCTATGAGTGTCATCTAACAATATCAAATTGTCTTCTTGTCTTCTATGAGTGCCATCTAACAAAATCAAATTGTCTTCTTATCTTCTGTGAGTGCCATTTAACAAAATCAAATGGTCTTCTTATCTTCTGTGAGTGCCATCTAACAATATCAAATTGTCTTCTTGTCTTCTATGAGTGCCATCTAACAATATCAAATTGTCTTCTTGTCTTCTATGAGTGCCATCTAACAAAATCAAATTGTCTTCTTATCTTGTGTGGGTGCCATCTAACAAAATCAACTGTTTTTGTAAAATACCTTTGGTGGCGTCACTTTGTTTAAGGTATTCACAGAAGAAATAAATTTCACACGCGCAGACATAGATTATTACCTATGGTTTCACATGTTGCTGTCTGCGGCCAGTTGCAAATTCCGGATTTGGTATCAAATCTGAAATGTAAAATCAAAACAAAGTAAAGGGCCGGAGCACTCCGGGAACGAGGACATATTCTGACTATCAGAAGGCTCCCATCGTGCTTGCTTCCCGGCGGAGTTTTTAATCACTGATTCTCATTGGTTAATAAAGATGCATTTTATAACCTCATCATTGTGAGCCACGCCGATTTGCGTGGACAGTCACGGTTCGTCATCTGACAGAATAAACAGAGTCAGGGGTCAGATGTGTGTTCTTTTCCAGATTATGCCATGTTATCAAGCCATTATGTATTTATCTCTCAGGCTGACCCTAACTATTTTCCCATCAATTTTGCCAGTTGTCTGTAGATTTTCTAGTTTGTTTCTCCTCATAAGGTGATCACACATGTAGACTGTTTACATCGTTTTTGTTTACAATCAGTCTGCATGCATTATTGTAGAACTGTATCGTTCTTTGTTCTTGTACGTGCTTGGAACGTTTGCTGAACCATCAGACGTGATTCCCCAGAAACCACATTTTCACTGCTATTAGATGTTTCTCAGGTTGTTCGTTTATTATCCATATTTCACATGTATATAAAAGTGTAGTTTCTATATAGAACTCCAATACTATTTTTCTCACTGCGATTGAAAAATAGCAACGCTATTCGGCTGATCTATTTTATAGACATTATAACTATATGTCTTAGTCAGATATGACTGAGATACCTTATGCCAGTAGACGATACTACCTGATTTCTATTAGCGCCGAATTTTGGACGGCGCTTACCAAACCCGACACCCCACATTGTGCCAACGGCCTTGGGAGGAGGAGATCAATTTGTAGTGCACAAGCTTTACCCTGGTGCGAGGAAGTACAATCTAAAGACTACATGTCATGACAGGGCAGACCAGGCCCTAAGTCTTGGTCGGCATTTGGTCTAAGATGGAAGCTCCGACGGGTAGACAGTTAGAGCGTTGCTTTGCTGATCCGGCAGCTTGTGCAGCTTGTCTTGTTCCAGATGTATTGGTGTTACCTTTTCTCTGAAGTAAGCAATGCTGGCAGAGAGAGGGATCATGCTGCATGGGCAACACGTGGTCTATAAATTCAGGCCAGGCTTAATGCTATTGAGAAGTATACCTTCATTTCACAATCTATCGTCTATCGCAGTGGTTATCAACCTTTTTTGGACTGTGCCCCCCTTCACCATATTTTCAGAACGTCATCACCCCCCCACCTCCCGGTAGTATTTCTTATCTAAAAATTTGGCCCGTGCCCCCCTTCACTATATTTTCAGAGCGTCATTCCCCCCTTTCGTATTTCCTACCTATAAGTCCCGCCCCCGCCCCTACACAGTATATATAATAATGGAAGCTAAATTTAATAGTACATACTAAAACAAGTCTAGACCTCCACATAAAACATGATTTGTGGGTCTACTTACTTTATATATTGAATTTTAGAAGGGCGAGACGTACAGAGCCGCTCATTATGAAGGGAAAAACAATATCTTGTATTAACGCGATCTTGAAATAATCTTAATCCCCCCCCCCCCGGAAACCCTAAAATTCCCCCTGGGGGGGGGGGGGGAATTCTCCACCGGTTGACAACCACTGGTCTATCGAGACGGCAATTAACCAGTCATTTAAAGGAAACGGTGGCTGCGGACCCCGACCAATATGGTCACTGCAAAAGAAGGAAAGAAATGACAAACTATCTTCTGTACAGATGCCTAAAATATCATGATTCATTAAATTGTATAAAAATTCCGTTAGGTGTAATCTCATTGGCGATAATAGCTACAAGTAACTGTAATGATTCCGGATTGGCTGTGAAATCAAAAACTAAAGAATGGAATTCCATTCTCAGTAGTTAATAAAGAATGACTATTACAAACGATAACGTGGTAACCTCGATGAAAATAACAAAAAGAAACGCGACAAGGAAGATACATAAATGTTTTAATTAACACAGATTCAAAACAATATTTTTCCCGTAGTGAGTTTGAATAATGAAGACACAGACAATAAATAGATTCCACAATTTATTGACTGGAATATTTCGCTGAATGTCGTCAGCAGCAAACTGCAGAAATCATGCAACATAAACTAAAGCAATGAGATAAATCTTTCTTATTTGGTTTGTTGCTTAATACACTAAATGAAGGATTGTTAACGTTTGTGGGAGAAATTGCTATTCATTTGCAAACCCAACTTTTTGTAAATTAAAAGACACGATAGCCAGTTTAAAATTACCGTAGTAGACGTTAAATGACTGTGTGAATATGTGTGTTGAATATCTTGGATTGAAGGATTTATCTTGTTTTAGTTATGTTGTATGATTTATGCAACATGCTTATGTAGAGATTCATCAAAATATAGCAGGCACTGCATAGTGCAATCTATTGTTTGTGTCTTAATGATCCTACTACAGATTTCTCACATGAATGATTTTACTGTTCACTTATCGAAAACTAGACAAACCTGAGATCCCCTGGACATAGCTGCAGAAACACGTTGCCTTGACTGCAAGTGACATATCGCCTGCCTTTATCAGCAATGGTCTCGGTACTTCGAAGCGGTGCACACGCCCTCTGTCCGATCCGCAGGTCTACGAACCCCTCACTGGTCTCGACATTCAAACATTCAGACAGACAATGCTTAAAAAAGAATACGCAAAAGATAGCAACAATAGCTAACTGTTTGCCCATGTCCCGATTTCAGTTAGATTTCCGTGCGGCAGTTTTACAGGGATAGTAGCTCTATGCAAAGTTCACTGGATGATCAGCGTGGCAGTTTGATGATGTGGGCATTTATATATCAAAAAGTTGTTATGGTGCCAGCAAGATGACGGCATGCATTCACTCTTGGGTTTTGTTCCTATACAATATATCTATTATGGTGTGACATTTTAAGGGACGGCTATTGATACAATTTAATTAACTTGTCTACGATAGAATGGTCTGTATAGAATATATTTATGGCTTTACAGTGAACGGCGTCAACTATTAATACTTCAAGTTTGATTGGTAAAATACAGATAATGATGGTGTTGTGAACGGTTAAGAATGGTATATGGGATGTGTCACGGAAATATGAAATAGGGTGAGACGATTCCTTTCTTCGTCGTCGTTGGTTTCTTCATCTGTTTCAATTCTGATCTGTCACTTCAAAGGATTATTTGATCAATAAACTTGTGATTCATTGGACTAAAGGACCATTTCATAATACTAACTCAATATATCAGCGCTCATATATTCTCCTTCATATAAAACAAGGAGTTTTATTTTAGCTCAGAGCACGAACTCAGTTGTACTAATAAGAAATAATATAAGTATCAGAGTCCAAACATACAATTAATTGTGTGCTGTGGATATTGTTTTATAATCGTTAAACCTTTGCCAGGGCAGCGGTCGTATGGTCTGCTTTAAACAATTGCTAACTTCTTCTTGTGCCTGGTTTGGGGCAGACATCCGATACTATGAACAATTTTTTACTGTTTATATTAGTATGTGTAGCTCTGTTGGGTAAGACATTCCGTCCTATCCAATTTAAGCAGGGTTTACGTGGAAGCCAAGAACAATTTTAACACTACTCTCTCCATGAGGATTTGAACTCATGACAACTTGACCGGCAGACGAAATTCTAGATACCACACTATCTCGGCCCTCGGAGTGGGTGGTGCATGATATTAGAGTTGTTTGTCAAATTAGCTGACGTTTATAACAATAAAGATTGATGACACTTCTGTGGCTGGTGCTTGTTTAACGTAGGTGTCTTGACTATGTTCTTGTGTTTTATTTGAAGCCCGTGTGTTGAAAAGGTAATGGGAAATTGTTTTCCTTTTCCGGCTGCCAAAGCTGAGTAATAGTTTATTTCTGATCATTCAGTAGTCATTGTTTAGTGATTTGTGTATTGTCCTTTATGTTTAGGATAGAGTTTATTGTTTAGTTTTTGTTTAGTGTCACTCAGTAACTAGCTAGTTGTTTAGTGGCCTGACATTTTACCCACTTTGATGTGTCATCATCATCATCATCATCATCATCATCAAGTGCCTTGCCGACTGGCGTTGGCGATGATGCCTTTCCACAAATTGACGACGGCATAGATCAATTCGTGTGCTGACTCCCTTCCGTGCCATGACACAAGACTGTCAAGAATCTTCTCCAGTTGTCACGACATGTTCCAGTTTTTGTCTTCTCATAACATGGCCAAAAATCGATGACTGCCTCTTTCTGATGTTTGTGATACGTTGCCTTTGCGACTCAGCTTCCCTCAAAATTGATGTTTCAGTGACTTACCACACTTTAGCAGACGGTGAGCCCAGGCCGATTGTGTTCATGACATTACTATCGTAGTTCCCCATTAACTAAATGGGAACTACTTTTTACAGATGATGCAGCACTGACTACTCATACAGCAGAAGATCTCCAAAGGCTCATAGATCGTTTTGCAGCCGCCTGCAAAGACTTTGGTCTCACCATTAGCCTAAATAAAACACAGATGATGGAACGAGATGCTGGTGCGCCTCCGTCAATCAAAATTTCTAATTACGAATCGTGGACGGTCGTCCACGAGTTTGTGTATTTGGGGTCGACAATATCAGATAATCTTTCATTAGAGACAGAAATCGACAGACGCATTGGAAAGGCAGCCACAACATTTTCCAGGTTAGCTAAAAGAGTTTGGGAGAATAATAGACTAACAGAGCGTACAAAAGCTCAAGTATATAAAGCTTGTGTTGTTAGCATACTACTCTATAGGTCTGAATCCAGGACCCTGTACTCACAACAGGAAAGAAAGTTGAATTCCTTCCATATGCGATGTCTGAGACGTATCCTGGGCATATCATCGAGAGACCACATAACAAACAAACATGTGCTTGAAAGAGCAGATATTACCACAGTGCACTCCCTCCTCAAGCAGAGACGCCTCCGGTGGCTGGACCACGTATCTTGAATGGAGGATGAACGTATTCCCAAAGATCTCCTATACGGAGAACTAGCCACAGGTAAGAGGCCAACCAGAAGACCCCAAATGCGATATAGGGATGTGTGTAAACAAGATATGAAAACCCTTGGAATAGATCCAGACACGTGGGAAAGAGTTGCAACAGACAGATGCTCCCGGAGAAGAGATGTACGAAACGGACTGGTGCTCTTTTAGCGAATCTGATCTAACAAACTGAGGATAGGTGGCACAGGCTTAAAACGCAGTCACTTACTGCGGGACTTGCCTCGTCTTACAGATGCGGAAACTGTGACAGGGATTGTCGCTCTCGCATTGGACAATACAGTCACCAGCGTGCTGCCAGGTACCTCCCAAGCGGCACAACTCTACAGTCCTTCAGAACTGAAAGAGGCCTACTACTACTCCCCATCAACTTAGATAGAGTGACCGCTGTGTTTAGGTGCAGCCAGTGTGTAATCCCCGTGTTGAAGAGGGTTGAAAAAAGTAAGACGTACAGAAATCTGTTGGCACTTGTACCCACTCCTCGCCAGGTTCTAAGTCCTCCAGTGAACACACATGTTGAAGAATGTCTGCCGCTTGACCCATCCACGACCTTCTTCTTTTTAACCTGCTGCCCTTGACCTTCCTAATTTCACTATGCAGTGGATGTTGTGTGTTTGCGTTGACTCTGAGGTAGGCACGTGCTCTGCAAATTTGTAGTCTGTCTTCAGTGGTTGGAAAATCAAGAAGGTAGAGCATCGCCCTACGTGCTGTATCTCTTGTACATCCAAGAATAATGCGCTGTCGCTAGTCGTCCCTGGGGGGAAAGTGGAACCAACAAGCACACCTCTTAATTATTCTTGTCTAGGTTTTCCTCTGCGGGTGGACCTTTGTCTACATACCCCCCTTTTATTTTTAACATCTTTTTATCACTAACTCTCTCTCTCTCTCCAACAGACAATACCCCCTTTCACGTTCCTTCAGCACATACCTCCACTAACACCGTTTTCGAACAAAATGATAAAACATTTATTGCAGAAAAATGTCAGTTTAGTGTGCAAGGTATGTGTGTGAATATATGTGATGTGATCTATCTTGAAAGTGTGACAGAATATACTCTCGGATCAGTATCAGAGTTTGTCATCATTATACAGCTATTAGACCTCACACAACACATAACGTGGAATCTCTCACCCGGCTGCTTCTTGATGACTGATGCTGGTTTTGTTGCCATAGGTTCTGGAAATGTATTGAAGACTATATTCTCCACTGAATTCTAAGTTAATGTTCGGGTCTTCACATATTCACATTCGACATGCTGTAAGATTTATATTTCCTGTGAATGTCAGATCAACACTGCTTGACTGCGTAATTATGGTCCTTTCGGTTTCCCAAGAAACCACGATCGGTAATATATTCCTGGTATTGAAAAAGTTATAAACACCAGTCCAACAATATCTCTGCTATACACTGAGGATTGTACTTCATGGAAAAAACCTTACTTATCGTCTTTTCCTTTTTCTAGTGTTTATATTACATCATTAGAGTGCTTCTGTTTCGTTGGTCAACTTGACTCACACTGGTATGCCCGTCTTTTCAAAAACAGGGTCACACTTGATATTCTGTATTCCTCTCCCCGAGCATTACCAATTTCTTCTGCTCAGATAGGTAATTACCTTAATTGACATGTGCAGAGAACCTGTTGAGTAAAACAACAGCTTGTGAGAGAAACGCAACTCCGACCTATGATATGTAAAGGTAGGTACTTTAGCTATATTCAGAAAATAACCTCTAGTGATCCTACTAGAACTATATTCTTATTTAAGACAGAATAGTCCGCACTTTATCCTATACAAGGTGAAAGAACAACACGCTAAAGCAAAGCACACAAATCCTAGTATAGACTTATCCTTCTGACTGTACAGACACCTTACTCTACACAACTTAAATCACTCTTCAGCCGAATGCTGTCTACTCTTATTACTACGTTTACACTCAAAAGTATACTATGTTAGATTTCTAAGCTACATCTTAATAATCACCTTATTGAATTATATTTCCTGCCTAGACTGATATCCTTTTAATTCCCATGAATGAACAGGGTTGGTTATTTTTACACAACCTAAACTCTGTGATATTCTTATTCTATACGGCACTGAAACACATTTCCACTCCAACCGATGTTAAGTCCAACTCTCCACTGAGTTTAACTGTCTCTGTCCACATATACATTTCCTGTCCTACGTCACTGGGTTTTTCCGTCCCCCTCAATCATCCCTGCTCCTATTCCGTCCTTTGATCCTTCTACATCAACAGGCTAACAATAGTCTTTGATAAAGACGATCTCTAGGTATCGTTGCTTTTCGGTTGCCCAAAGAAGTTGGTTTTTAGTATTTCAAAGATATCCACTGTTTGATCGTGTTCCGAACTTCTCGACGATAAACGATCCCCGGTGATTCTCCGTAAAATCCGATACGGACTTTTCTTTGATCTTTCCCGGTAAACAATTTGTCCGTTGGCCTCGCTACTGTGTCCCAGACGTACGGCCAGTGTTTGAAGTCACGATCGCCGTCTGGTTTAAGATTTCAGGACCGTCACATCTTCCCCCAAATGTTTCTGTCGTTTTCTATATCGGGATCGTCGCCTGCCAGCCATATCATGACATGCGCATAGCTTCTTTTTGTAACCTTTCCATCCTTTACTATCTGCTTACGACTGAGAGTCAGGATCGCAATCGCATACTCAAAAACAGACATGACCAGCCCCTCGTATAGGAGGCATAGATGGCGCTGCTCACAGTTTGCTGCCGCCATCACTCGCATCGCAGCAAAACCCCGCTTGGCCTTTGTAATCACCTGGTCTATGTGATCATTATAAGCAAGTCTTCGATCAAAACGTATCCCCAGGTAACTCATTGCCTGCGTTCTTTCCACAGTCTCTGAACACAGTTTAGCAGTTGGAAAATCCAATGGTACTCTGTTATAAGCGTCCTCCAGATCAATCGCTGCAGCAAAGATTTCAATGCCTGAGTTGAAACCTTCATAAACATCGTGGGCAAAAACTGCTGCATTGGTCCAGGTTTCTCTTTTGAGACGGCACCCTCCCAGGGTGGGTGGGAAAACACCTTGCTTCTCTAGATGGCTTGATAGTTTTCTGGAAATTAACTTCTCCAGCAGTTTGCCTATGCTCACGGTTTCCTCATATACAGCTCATCCCATCCCAAAAGTTGCAAAGATTCCATCCCATATTCCCAGCTACTTCGTCTTCGTCGCATCTGTCATGATAATAATGACTTCCTCGAAAAAGCCCATGAAATGCTTGACTTTTTCCGCAGACAGTCCTACCCAGAGAACATCTTGTCCACAGCTTTCTGTCGTACAACCTAAGTCTCGCGTGAAATGGCCCTTGTCCAACAAACGCGACCTACTAGCAATGAACTTAAGCTTATCCTCACCTTCCATCCACATGCCTATGCCATCAAGTACATTTTACTCCGACACTGGTGTATCCTGGAATCTGATCAGACCACTCGTCAGGTATTCACTAATGGCCCTAGGGTAATTTTCCGCCGAAACCAGAGCCTCAGAGACCACCTTGTGCATAGTCGCCTGCCCACAGATACGTCATCTGTGGGCACATTCAAATGCCACCGTAAGAACTGTCTGACATGCCCTTATGTTTTTCAGACACCGGCGATTGCATTCCCCCTAGCCACCTTCTCTCTGAAAGATTCATTTACTTGCACATCCCGCAATCTGATATATGTTATCATCTGCAAACGATGTGTCATGAAATACATTGGTCAAATTGGCAGACACCTTGCCGACCGGTTTAGGGAACACCTCAGAGATATTAACCAGGGTGCTGTCAAACCTGTCCCCAACCATTTTAATTCTTCCAACCATAATAGGGTCGACGATGTATGTGTCACTGCATTGAAACCTTGCTTCTCCAACAGTTCCATTAGGCTAACAATTGAAATCCAATTAATAAACTCTCTGGAATGCGTCCATCCAGCAGGTATCAATACCGTGGTGGGCGTCACTGTATAACTGTGCCATCTTCCATCTATACATTCATATCCAACTGTTCACACGCATCCGTCTATACATATCCAACTGTTTACACTGTTTATAACTATGCTGTCCTCCCCCTATATATTCATACCTAACTGTCTATATTCATACCTAACTGTCTATATTCATATCGGACTGTTTGTATTTTTGTTTATTTGGCGACATAAACCCTACCTGGCCCTCTGGCAACCTAACTATACTTAAACTCTGTAGCCAAAGATTGCCTTCTAAACCGGCACAAACCGAGCAGTTGTGTTATTGTGTTGTTTTGTTTTTCGTTATTTTATCTATTTGTGTTGTTCTGTCCTTGACAAAGATTCTTAGAATTGAAACATCGGCCGTCCTTTGTTGTCCTATTGTACTTATTTGTTATTTTATTATTTCATTTTATATGTTTATTGATTACTTCTGATTTTTGCTCACTTTGTTTTTCACCTGTGTACGATGGATTTTCTTAACTTGTAAGGTATGTGAATGTGCATTGTGTCTGTGTTTAGTATATCTCTCCTTTTCGCGGGAGCAAAATATACCTAATTGTTTCCAGTTCATATTATTATATCCTGCTGCATCTGCTGCTTTCTCTATTGTATTCTGCACGGTTATTACTCGATATAGGTGCATTTTTGTGTGATCTTTGCCTGGCTACGGCAAGGGAATAAGATAGCTGTGTAACCACTCCTCCTTGATGCTAGCACACCCTTTACTGTTGTTGTACACGTCTGCTAGTTTCTCTAGCTCGTTGTCGGTACACCTATTGATGTCGTCATATCTTATGCCACCTGGCCCTGGAGCGCTGTTATTTTATCGTCAAAGCACAACCTTGATTTCGTTCACTGTCACTGTGTCTTCATCCGAAGTGTTCTGGGTCTTAGACCTGTCTGAGGTGACCTCCTTGGCAAGATTTCGACCTCTCATGTCTGTCTGGTTGCTGCTCTGCTCTAGATAGCGTTAGAAGAGGGCTTTGCCCTTGTTCTCGTCAGTTCTCTGCCAGATGAGGTCAGCACCTTGTAAGTCAGAAATTCTCTTATTCTTGACTACCCCACTCATGCTTTTATGTTGTCGCCAGAACAATTTCAGTGACTTGTTTGTGCTTACTCTTTGACAAACCTCTGCCCATTTTTCACTTTTAACCACCTTAACCAGTTTTTTTCTATAGCTTACTTTTGTGTGCATCTCTCTTTCTAAGTTCATGTAGGGATTAGGATAGGCAACTCTGTCCTACTTGGCGATTTGCCATTTCATTACAGCACTTCGCTTATCCATCCAGGCCTTATTCACCTCAAAATTCCACCAGGGTGGCTGCTCCCAGCTTTTTTCCTGTCCTGAAACTTTCTGTGCTTGTCGCGCCTTATTTTACTCACCACATCTTGCCCTGTACTGTCATACTGGAAAGTCTTGACCGTTAACTTGTGCTGCCTGGTTCTGCCTTTCTCCACCAATATGCTGCAAGGGTGGTGGTCGCTGCCGTGGGACTCTAGAACCCCCCATCTACATACTGTAGTGAGTGAAGGAGAAACCAGCGCCAGATTAATAGCACTGTCATCATCACCTGGACGGCTTGCTTTTCTGGTGACACAGCCACTGTTGATACAAGGTCAATGGTTTTAAGTGCAGTTTCGAGCTCCTCCCCCTGTGTGTTGGAGGAAATGTTTCCCCATGATCTGCCTTTAGCGTTGAAATCGCCACAGAAAATGACATTTATTTCGTGACCTTAAGCACTGCCACTTCTGAGAATCCACACTCGCGTTACGGGCATAAACATTAAACAACACGAATGGTAGATCGGATTGAACTCTAACCGCCTGTATTTGTATGTCGTCATTGTCCCACCTAGACGTGTCTAACTCTGAATGTGAATCGTCGCGAATCAGAATCGCCATTCCCAGATGTCGCCTGTTGTAGAAACATTTGAAAGCGGTCATTTGGAGTAGCTGATCACCAAGTTTCGTCTCCTGGAGTGCTACAATGTCATTCCTGTAAACCAGGTTTTCGAGAATAGGGCCTCGTTGTTTTACGCTGGCGCAGTTCCAATATAGAATCCAAGTATACCTGAGGCCTAGAGGGTCACATTTAAGTCTAAAACGTCTTACCCCTCCACACTTGCGTAGCTTGTGGCCACCACGTTGGCCCCGTCGCCTTGTTTTGTTGACTGCCGTCCGCAAGGGACACACAAATTGTTCCGCCATGTTGAAAAGACCGAACACCACAGAACTACACACGCTGCGAAAATTCACTCAAGGGTTGCTCAAAGCACGAAACTCCGCAGCATCGGCGCAGATCTTGAGAAGAAACTCCTGGTTTTACATCCTGGCACACAAATTACACGTAGGAGATGAAAATATCCATCTCCTACGCGAATTAGGTAATGATCACATAAACAACACAACCGTCCGTCGCCATCTTGACTGGACGTCTGTCTGTCTGTCTGTCTGTCTGTCTGTCTGTCTGCCTGCCTGCCTGTCTGTCTGTCTGTCTGTCTGTCTGTCTGTCTGTCTGTCTGTCTGTCTGTCTGTCTGTCTGTCTGTCTGTCTGCCACAAGACATAGGGAACGACTAAATATACTTCATGTCCCTAAACCTAGGATAGACTTATATAAAACAAGCTTAGCATACTCTGCCGCTTAGTTATGGAGCAATCTTCCACAAGAAATCAAAGACACCACCAATCATTCATTATACATACATTCGCAACCTGTTTGAACACTACCTCAGTACAGACTACATTCCCCCATAAACAAAAACACAAAAAGACAATAATAATGGTAACTTATCTCAAACGACAACTAGCCAAAAAACATTCCCATATGTATGGCATGTTACACCCTCCTTAGGTATTTATAATTCCCATGTTAAACACTGCCTCAGTGAGTCATTCGTTATTGATTATCTTCCATGCGTTTTAATGCTATTGTTCTTTTGTTGTCAAAATGTGCTTCATTAGTGACGTTGAATGACAGAATGTATGAGAGGAAATAGAGAAGAATGTCAAACGGGCCTGCGTGCCCAATTCTGAACCCTTTGAAAATAAAGACATTCGTTCGTTCATTCTCTCTCTCTCTCTCTCTCTCTCTCTCTCTCTCTCTCTCTCTCTCTCTCTCTCTCTCTCTCTCTCTCTCTCTGTCTCTCTCTGTCTCTCTCTTTTTGTCTCTCTCTGTCTCTCTCTGTCTCTCTCTGTCTCTCTCTCTGTCTCTCTCTCTGTCTCTCTCTAGAATATAGAGGTCACGGCTTCAGGTACGCAGTCTTGATTCGTTTAAATTGTCATGAAAATAGAATAGAGACAAGAATAGAGGATAAGCGCATCACGCTTGGGTGCATACAATACACAGCATGTGAGGTGATACGGTACCGCTTTGATTGTCTAGCCATGACATATCATCATCATCAAGTGCCCTGCCTGCTGGCGTAGGCGTTCATGGCTCTCCACAGATCTCGGTCTTTGGTGTTCTGGATCAACTCTGCTGATGATATTCCTCCATGCCACCGTCTCAATCCGTCCAGCATCATTTCTCTTGGTCTGCCTCTGCCTCTCTTCCCTCGATCTTTCTAGTTGTCAGGATGTTCTCCAATGCCTCTCGTCTCATCATATAACCAAAGAAAGCTGTTTGTCTCTTTCTTATTGTTGTGTACAGTGTTCTAGTTTCATTAACCTACCTCCGAGTCGGTACCGATTCACTGCCTCCACTGCACAGTGAGATTAAGAAGTGAAAGTACCGCAGGTTGAATAAAGGAACATTCTAGATGGGTCAGACAGAGGACATTATGCAACCGATCTGACATCGTGAGGACATAGCACTTGGTGAAGAATGGCTACAAGTGCTAAATGAGTGTGGTACGTCCTGTTTAATATGGATCAGGCTGGACAGTGAGTACATACATCAAAACCTGTTAACTATGGAGGCAGAAGTTCAGACTTTGATTTTTGAGATTTCTACTGTGGGTGAAGTAGTCATCTACACAAACGGATCAAGTGGTCGACACGAAAGGAACTCATTGGCTTTCATGCTCACGTCGGAGGGAGAACTGTGAAGGAATAATGCAATGCCTTCTCGGTGACAACAAGCAGCATAGACATGTAGGTTATGTCAATAACTAAAGCGATAGTCTGGCGGGACCACAGACTTTTATCCATTCAGTCTTTCCCGCCGAGTCAGTGAGTATGCTTAGTAAGATCAGGATGGGCAGGGCTTGAAGACAGCTGTTCAGAAAGCAATAGCAAACTGCTGAACGTATAATTGTCTATTAAATAATACACAGCAAATAAATGATGTCGTTGGCTACAGCGTGTACGGGATATTCAATTTGTAGTATTTAGACATTGATCTTTTTCATTCACATTCATACACACCCAAACCCTCTTTAGACAACAATCAGCTTCAAATTAATATCCTGTTTATGGTAGACTCGGTCACAGGAGTGTTAAACGGAGCCAGGCGATTGACCCTAATATAACTTCTTTTCTGAGGTTGAACCGGGTATAGGGTTATGGTATAATAGAATGTTCACTTGAATTCATAGCAAGCCACGAAACAACCAACATAGTATTGAAGAAGGGGGTTGACTAATGTCGAGCCGTTACCATTTCAAAACACAAAATATGACTAAGAAGCTCAACGAATAAACACACTCACACTCACACTCACACCCACACATACACACCCACACACACACCTCCCCCCCCCCACACACACACACACACAGGCGAACGTCTCGACAAACGTCTTTATCAATGGAACAAACCAAAATTAGATACAGCAAAGGAATACTTATCTCGGCATTCAGGAGGTAGTCCGATGTATACAGCTGGAAAGGGGAAAGCAACGAAATAACAATATCCTTGTGGTATCTGCTTTCCATCTACTGTCTTTTGTACCATCATAGAATATTTATTATCCTAGCGTCTTCGTTTTCAATTTCCGTTATACCCACTACATCCCACGTATTACCTTAGCACCCTTTATTCTCGTTAGTTCCACCATTCCCCTTGTATTACATTAGCACCTTCTACTCTGGTTAGTTCCACCACTTCTCATCAATTACCTTAGCGCTTTCTACTCTGGTTAATTCCACCACTTCTCATCTATTACTTTAGCGCCTTCTACTCTGGTTAGTCCCACCACATCTCATCTATTACCTTAGCACCTTCTATTCTGGTTAGTTCCACCATTGCTCATCTATTACCCTTAACGACATCAACTTTCGCTGATCATACCTCACCCAATGTACTAATACCATAGCGAATTTTACTCTTGTTTGCTTCACTGCACCAAATTTATTACTATAACGAATTCTACACTCGTTAGTTCCACCATACCCCATTGATTACCTTAGCGAACTCTATACTCGTTAGTGCCACATGCAGTTCGTAATCCTGCATATCTCGTTCGAAACACAGCTGCGGGAGATTTGGCAGGAACTGCGTAGCCTTGCATTGGTATTTTTTTTATGTAGTGGTATGGGTGCCGGTCGTTCAGACAGCAATGGAACGTAAACTTGCCAAGAGATCACAAACAGAAAATAAATTGAGAGATTAACTGAGACGTCCTGTAATGGATACGCAGCTAACTAATTACCATAATCAATTCTATATTTTATAGTCCCATGACACCATATTTATTATCTTGGTGAGTTCTGCATTCGTTAGTTGAACCATACGCTATTAGCGTAGCGAAATCTACCCTCATAAGTCCTAGCACAACCTATGTATTACCTTAGAGAATTCTACACTCGTTAGTTCCTTTACGAGCTATTTACTACCTTAACGAATTCTACATTTGTTTGCCACACCACACCCATTTATTTCCTAGCGTATGTTATAGTGATTGTTCCTGTCACACCCTATTTATTACCCTCTATTGGCACTACACTACATTCACCATCTTAACTACTTCTGCTCTCGTTATTCTCACCATCTTCAATTTATTCAAATAAATATTTATTTTTCAATATTTATTTCACTATACTCCATTTATCACCACAAAATCTTTCTGCTCTCTGTATTTCCACGATCCCCGATTGATTTCCCCCACTCATTCAACTCCCTTTATTCCCACCATGTTGCATACGAGATCTTTCTCATTATCCAGGACTTTTACAGCTCAGGTAGAAGGGAGACTTGTGAAGGAAGACTGAGGTACCTTCGCCTTGACAACAAGTAGGCTGACTATGGTGGTCCTCTCAGTAGCACACGCAATAGCGTGGCTTGAGACACAGACTCACATCCAAGCATGCTTTCGCAGTGACTCAATAAAGTGTTATCAGAAAGATCCGGATCAGCTGGGCTCGAAGACATTGGGTGGAAGCTCTCAGGAGACCAAGGCTAACAAAAATTCGCTCCACTTGAGTGCCAGGGCAGGCGAGTTTTGAGGAGATGAATGGCTTGCGGCTTGCGAACGGAGCTACCGTCTAAAGAGGACTAGCACGACCAGGCTTATTTACTGAATGGCCTCAGTGGGGCTATGTAATTAAACAAATCAAGGGCAGGTCCGCATGGCCGAATGGATAAGAATGGTGTTCTTAAACATCCGGTGTGCTGATGACGAGGTTAGCGATTCAACCCCTATACTGGACAGCTGAACTAAAATGTTGACCTGTCGTCCTTGACTTGGGGACGTAAATTACAAGTACCTCTGAAGTTGGAGTTGGTTCACCTGATGGTGAAGGACACTGTTAATAGGGAAAGCAAACCCGCATGCAAAATTCAGTCCATCACTACTTTAAAAATAGTGTGCATGGGCTACGCTTGCGTTCAAAACGAGCAAGCGAAAAAAAAAAACATATAATAATAATGAAGGGATGACTGAATCTGCAACCTTGTCCAGACTGAAAGAACATTAAGTCAAGAGGGATGGAGAAAGGCGAGAGCGCTATGTTGAGTACCAAAGAATAATAGTAATACGGGTGTCATAAGCTGCCACACTTTGAGGGAGATACTGAGAAAGGGTGTCATGGTCTAAATGACAGCCAGATAGAGTTAAAAGAGTAGGCAAGTGCACTACAACAGGGAATTAGACGAAACAAGGAAATAAGCACAATAGAGAACCTGATGAAACAATAGACGTCACAAGTGCGTGTGCATTAACAACCAAACGGTTGTCGTCAGTTAGCGATTAGCCAGCCACTACAGAAGACATGTTTTAGGCTCCTGCCTTCGTGAACACAAGACAGCAGTTTATGCCCACGGCTTGAAGAATCTTAGTGAAGGATCGGGGAATGAATTACTGCACCAGAGTGTATATGATGCTTCGTAACAGGTAAGACCCAAACGGTTCGATAGTAGAGCACGCGAGGAGGTTAGGGCTATCTTGCTTACACCTAGACACATTGACACTACCCACCAGGCGAGTGCACGCTCCGTTGCCCAATAGTCCACCCAATTGTGTAGGGTTGATTTGTAAGACTCAGGCGTGAATGAGAGAAGCATGTGACGGACTGAAGGCCAGATCATCCTCTGCATTCTGTAACGTTTCATGATGCTTACCGACAATAAAGTTGTTGTCGTTCTCCTCATATGGTGTGATAGACTTGTTGATGGACTAATGTGAGTTGTCCCGTCATGTTTGAGTAGACAGTCAACAGCCGAGCCTAATATACAACAGCCCCTAACATCTAGAAACGTGACAAAGGGATCCGACCACTTATAGACTGAATGGTTCAATGTGTAGTGTGCATAGTCTGACAACTAACTAGCTTCGTATCTCTTGCCATTCCCAAGACACAATATCTAACATATGAACTCTATCTAGCGCCGACAGTTATTACTTTTTACAGCAACTGTTGTCTAGGAATGATAGAGGTAAGACTGAAGAATCTCACGTCCGTCATTATGCAGGTCAGGTGGAAGTTATTATTTGGTGCCCTTAATTGTAGAATTATTGAAGACCAGAACGGTGCTTATAAGGAGATAACAGCGAATGTTCCGTGACTCTTCTTGAGTATCTAAAAAAAGAAAAGAATTTCCCCGTAACGCAGTGAAGATTCATTTATTGTATTATAGTTGAACAGCCCTGAATTGTCTCTATGCTTATGACAAAGATTTCGTAATAACTGGTCGTACACATTCACATGTATATTTTCTGATATATTCTTTTTTATTCTCTTGCTTTGTACTCAAGCGTATTCCATACTGGAATGATTTTTGCGTGTGGATTAGCTTTCCCTATTACCAATGTCCCTCGCTATCAGGCGACCACACTCCGACATCTGAGGTGCTTGTAATTTACGTCTCAAAGTCAAGGATGAGAAACCACAGTTTAAATCAACCTGGTCAGTGTAAGCAGCCATACGCACTCTGGACGTTTATGTTGCTGTGACTGGTTATGTCAGAGTGTGTCACAATATCCAGCATTAGGACGCATGTATTCTATAAAGTGTGGACTTATATATATATATATATACACAGAGAGAGAGAGAGAGAGAGAGAGAGAGAGAGAGAGAGAGAGAGAGAGAGAGAGAGAGAGAGAGAGAGAGAGAGAGAGAGAGAGAGGATGAGAGACAGACAGACAGGCACGCAAAGAGACAGGCAGCCAGGCAGGCAGGCAGGCAGGCAGAAAGACAGACATCTTCACACAGAAATAAACGCATGCACCGAAGACAATATAGATAAACATACGTATACACACATGCAAACACACACTCACACACAGAGACACATAGTTTTAAACAATTTCTTGAAGAAAGGTTTATTATTTCTTTGGCTTTAAAAATAAATCAAAACATTTTTAGCAGAGTAAACTGGAAAAAAAATAATACATTCTCGTAAAATTAATTACATGGCATTGGATTTCAAATATTTCTAAAATAGCAGTCATGCGTGGAGAAATTAAACTGTTTAGTAAGTATTAGTGGGGAAACATGATTATTCATTTCATATGATAAATACCTCTGCAATATTCAACTGGCGAGATGCAGCGAAATATGCCAGTCAATAAATAGTGCAACATATTGTTTGTGACTTCTATGTTTAAAGCTAGGTACTGGTTTATTTACTCTGCAGGCCAATTTGGCAATCGGCTGGCGGTGGAGACTTCAAATGTAGGCAGGGTTAGCTTTCATGGTGTGTGGCTGGTTCAAGATGCACATCTTTTTTTAAGTGCACAACTTTGAACAAAGTGCAACGCTTTTTCAAAGTGCATCCTTGTTGTCAAAGTTTACCACATTTTAAAAGTCCATCGGTTTTTTTCCAAGTGCACCCTCTTTTTCAAGGTGCATTGCTTTTTAAAATGTGCATCGATTGTCACGGTGCATCATTTTTAAGTTTACACAAACCTTATTTTCACACTTACAAAGCAGGTGACCATAATTTGAGGTTGATATTTCTCAGCCCTCACGATGAACTCATTTCTATTGAACTGTTTATTCATTTGATTAAAGTTCTACTTTTCATATATTCCCTTGTATAAAGCTTTATACTGTTAACATACATGTGCCTTCCACCTACAAGTGCTTTAAGAGTTATTATTTGTAAATGATATTTACAATTGTATGATTCTTAGCATAGGTGCTAAAGTCCAAATGTTTCTCCTCCCTCCCTCCCCCCTCCCCCTCACACCCAGATCTTGTGCATATATTCGCACACTTTTTGATGACATCATTTTTC
Organism: Cepaea nemoralis; assembly: GCA_014155875.1. NCBI lineage: Eukaryota > Metazoa > Mollusca > Gastropoda > Stylommatophora > Helicidae > Cepaea > Cepaea nemoralis. Next base: position 189,167 of record JACEFZ010021780.1, on the reverse strand, counting down.
AAATTTGTTCTACATACAAAGTGTAGTGAGACTTTACAAACACCCGGTATAATTACAATGCGAAAGAGGGCTTATTTCTATAAGTGTTTATAAAATATATGTTTATTGTGCAAATTGAAAACTGACAAAGAAATACAAGATAATTTTAACATAGAAGTAAAGAACAAATTTGATTTATTGTCTGATCTAGAGATCCTATTTCAAGATGTAGATGATCAATGGGAAATGCTGAAGAATTCAATCAGTTGTGCAGCAGAAAAAACTATTCCAAAAGTAAAGAAAGTGGGCCGTAAGACATGGATGACTGAAGAAATTTTGCAACTAATGGAAACAAGAAGACAGAACAAAAATAATCCTGCCAAATATGAAGAAATTCACAGAAAAGTCAGAACCTTATGTAAGGAGGCAAAAGAAACATGGCTTGAGAAAAATTGCAGAGAAATTGAAAAACAACACAACTGTAAAAAATGCGAAACTAATGCACAAAAGAATTCAGGAGCTTACCAATCAAAGAACACGTACATCAGCAGGCTGCCTAAAGACAAAAGATGGAAGAGTCATAATAGAAAAAGAACAGATTTTACATGTATGGTCAGATTACGTGAAAAACCTTTATAACGATAACAGAGACGAAACAGTATGATGTTCAGAATAATAATGAAGGGCCAACAATTTTGAAGATGGAGGTTCAGAATGCTCTTAATCATATGAAATCTGGCAAGACCCCCGGTCCAGACAGCGTCACAACAGAAATGATTAATGCTTTAGAAGAATATGGAATAGATATTGCAATCCCAAAGAAATCAGGAGCCTTGGAATGTGATCAACATCGAACAATTAGTATAATGAGTCACATCACGAAGATTTTGCTAAGAATTATCATGCAAAGAGTGAGGAGGAAAATACAACCTGAAATAGGAGAAGAACAATGTGGGTTTGTAGAAGGCAAGGGTACAGTAAATGCTGTGTATATACTGAGAACCGTAATCGAACGTTCTATAGAAGTAAACAAAGATCTACACCTTTGCTTTATTGACTACACAAAGGCTTTTGATAAAATGAGACATGTCAACATGATAAGGATGCTTGAAGATCTACAAATTGATGGGAAAGACCTTAGACTTGTAAAAAACATATATTGGAAACAACAAGCTGCCTTAAGAGTTGATAATGAAGTAAGCCAATATCAGCCTATTAAGAGAGGTGTGAGACAGGGATGTGTAATGTCTCCAGATCTGTTTTCCCTGTACAGTGAAAATATTTTCAGAAATATTGAAGATATGGAAGGAATCAACATTGGGGGACGATGTATCAATAACATTAGATATGCAGATGATAAAGTATTAATTGCAGACAATGAACAGGACCTGCAAAATTTAGTAGATGCGGTTGTTACACACAGTGAACAACAAGGGTTAGAATTAAATTGTAAAAAGACACAGATTATGGTCGTCACTAGGAAGAACGAAACACCACAGTGTAATATACAAGTAAATGGGAATATTCTTCAACAAGTGAATAGGTACAATTATCTCGGAACAGTGATAACATCTGATGGGAGATGCCTGGAAGAGATTAGAACAAGAATCGCCATGGCAAAAGTAGTCTTTAGCAAGATGAAAAACATACTGACCAATAAACAAGAAACAAATGAAGATCGTAAACTGATCAGAGACATTAGACGTAGACAGTCACAATTTTTTGGACATGTTATGAGAAGAAATGATTTGGAGAACTTGGTGACAACTGTAAGATCGAGGGAAACAGACCAAGGGGAAGACCTAGAAACATGTATCTGGATGGCTTGGCCTTGTGGCATGGTCGAGACAGAAACACGGAACTGATCCACGACTCTGGTGATCGAGTGAGATGGCAGAACATGACCGCCCACGCTTACTGGCATGGCACATGATGGATGGATGGATATAAGTATAATATCTTAGCATCTGCATCATCATCATCGTTATCATGATCATCATCATGATCATCCTCATTATCATTGTACATCAGCTAGTTCTTGTAGCTGTTACTGAAAATTTACACAAGGCCAGAAAACAGTAAATACCGCATCCCTTAGACATACGAATATCAGAAGTATTTGACATGTTGGTAAAATGCAATTTCTGTTAGAGACACGAGTGATTGAAAGTCTTTCTATATTGGTAATCTATACCTTCTCTTGGACACACGATTGACTGAAAATGTATTAAATGTTGGTAAAATACAACTCCTCTTTGACGTACGAGTGATTGAAGGTCTTTTAAATGTTGGTAAAATGCAACGTCTCTTAGACAGACGAGTATCAGAAGTCTTTGAAATGTTGGTTAAATGCAACTTCTCTTAGACGCAAGAGTGAACGAACTTCTTTGAAATATTAGCAAACTACAACATCTCTTATACACAAGAGTGACTGAAGATCTTTGAAATGTTGGTATTAAATTAGGGCATAACTATTTGAGTTGCTGCAAAAGATTTAGGAAATGAAAAGAGTTCAGATAAATTACGGAACAGTTCTTTGTTATCTATACAGTTCATTTTTATCCTAACGTCTTTTCTAGAAAAAGAAAAAGTTAGTTGCATATCCTTTACAGGACGTAGAAATAAACCCCAGCATTTTTGGCTGTTCGTGATTCCTGGGCAAGTTTACGTTCGACAGTTTGCCATTGCTTTCTGGACTACCGGCACCTGTGCCATTTCATTAAAAAAAAAAAAAAACGAGCGTAAAGTGGTCTGCTCCTCTTGAGGACCTTAAAGAAGCAATCAGAATTACCATTCAAGAAATAATAATAGACACTTTGCAGAAGGTATTTGAAGAGACGTGCATAGTCATGTCTTGAAGCCAGTGGTGGACATTTCCTACTCCTATTATAATGAATACTTCATTCGTACTTTCCAGCTTCCCCAAAACAGCGTTAGCTCATAGCAGTGACTATTGTAACTAATTTAATGAATTTTTTAAGTACACTTTTTGATGACATCATTTTTCATATTTGTTCTACATGCAAAGTGTAGTGAGACTTTACAAACACCCGGTATAATAACAATGAGAAAGAGGCCTTATAAGTGTTTATAAAATATATGTTTATTTTACTGATTTAATTTTATGGAATATATATTGTCCCAAGTATAATATCTTAGCGTCTGCGACATCATCATCGTCATCATCTTCATCATCATCATCATCATCATCATCATCATCATCATCATCATGATCATCATCATCATCATCATCATCACCATCATCATCATCATCATCATCATCATCATCATATTGTGCCCTGCCAAATGGCGTAAGCATTCATATCTCTTCACAGACCACTTTTCATAGTATTCTGGGTTAACTCTGCCGATGATATTCTTGCATTCCACCGTCCCAGTCCATCCTGTATCATTTCTCTCGGTCTGCGTCTCCCTCTTCTCCAACTGATCTTTCCAGTTGTCACGATGTTTTCCAATTCCACTCTTCTCAGTATAGACCAAAGAAATCGTTTTCGTAAGGTATCAAAGAAACTGATTGCAAAACAAAACCAAAGAATGCAGAAAATGCGAACAAACTATGAGATTTCAACACCCCCATCTCTGTGCCTTCATTTCTTCATTGCCTTGTGGAGATGCCAACCAGGAGATCACCTGTTGTGGCGTGACCAGCCAGACGTCGGGTGTCGTCTGCAGAGTCTCCCGAAGCCATCTGATCAAGGCGGGGAAGAAGGTGTACCTATCAAACATGGCGCTGGGAATGGAGATTGGCATTGGGGACTTCATCGGGTAGAAGTGGGTATCGAAGTGTCTTCTGCGAAAGAAAACAAAATGATATATTATATACAGTATACTAATTATTGAGAGCACGGAGCAACGAATATTATATAAAGACAGTGTCGAATGTAACCCGCCTTAGATTCTACATGTTTGTCTTTCATACAATAGGAAGATTAGAATTTAAAGGGGTTTAAAGGCGAGCGGATCGACATCATTCTGCCGGGTGTTTTCCCATATGGCCCGACCTCTTTCCACAGGGCGGCCTGCTGACAGCGTCGCACAAAGCCCGAACTCTGAAGTTCCAGTCCCCAGGAGTCTCCGAGAAAACTGAACTCGTGAACCGAATGATGAAGCCAGGAATAGAACCATCAACCTTCTAAACGAGAGGCAGTCAACTTAATCATTTCGCCACGGATACTCCTAAATTAAGAAGACGTTAACCTGTAGCAGGTCCTTTACAGAACGTCCCTCTCATGGCGGTCCACTCATCACGACCCTCTCATCACTGCAAGCTCATCTCGGTCCCCTCATCACGGCGCTCTTATCTCGGCCGTCTCATCACGGCGCTCTCATCACGTCGCCCTCATCACGGCGCTCCCATCACGTGGCTCTTATCACGTCGATCACGTCGCTTTCATCACAACGCTCTTATCACGTCGCCCTCATAATGGCGCTCTCATCACGTGGCTCTCATAACGTGGTTCTCACCACGGTGCTCTCATCACGGTGCTCTCACCACGGTGCTCTCACCACGCTACTCTCATCACGGTGCTCTCACCACGGTGCTCTCACCACGCTACTCTCATCACGGTGCTCTCACCACGGTGCTCTCACCACGCTACTCTCACCACGTTGCTCTCACCACGCTGCTCTCATCACGGCGCTCTCATCACGGTGCTCACACCACGCTGCTCTCACCACGCTACTCTCATCACGGTGCTCTCATCACGGTGCTCTCACCACGGTGTTGTCACCACGCTACTCTCATCACGGTGCTCACACCACGCTGCTCTCACCACGCTACTCTCATCACGGTGCTCTCATCACGGTGCTCTCACCACGGTGTTGTCACCACGCCACTCTCATCACGGTGCTCTCATCACGGTGCTCTCACCACGGTGTTGTCACCACGCTACTCTCATCACGGTGCTCTCATCACGGTGCTCTCATCACGGTGCTCTCATCACGGTGCTCTCACCACAGTGCTCTCATCACTGTGTTCTCATTATGGCCAGCGGAAAAGTTCCTCGATCTCTTGTCATTTCTGTCGCCTCATGCATCCTTATGCTTAAAGTGACTGCAATGTCCTGAGTTCTTTACGCTAGTCAACCTCTGCAGTCTTCCAGAAACCATATCTCCCATCACTCTTTTTTCCATGCCACTACTGCATTTAAAACTCTCAAAATATTTCAGTTTCTGAGGCAGATACTCTTTATGAACAGTTATCAATGCTAGCCGTAGACAGACCCAGAAGCTACATGTGGAAAATCGCATCATGTGAGATGAGATTGATAAGAAATGTTGTGGCAAAAATCAAGGAGCGATACAGAGAAAAATGAGAAACTAAAACATGTGCAGGAGTAACATCGATTACTGAGTGTATTGAAAATCCAAAGAATAAAAAGTTCGGAACTGTAGCTAGACTGAAACTAGATCATCCAGCGTTCTAAATGAGAATATCAGAACATCAGAATACAAGGCGAGAGAACAACCCAGGATGAGTTCGCTAGATGGAGTCAAAGAGACATTGGAGAAATTAAATACGATATTAGCACAAGCAGCAACGCAAGCAGAAAAACAGAATATTACATCTATCTCTGTTATTTCACAAACTACTAGGACAAAAGAAATAGAAATAATAATCTAAACACAGAAGCCACAAAACTAGTGCTCAAATATAGTGAGACGTTAGCAATTGGGCAGTTCCAGTCGATTTTGTGCAAAAAGAAAAAGTTAATGTTGAATTTGAAATTACTATGGGGTTAACAGATATTCGACATTCGAACAATACCTGTGTTTTAATTATTTCAGGTCAATTATTATTCATTTAGTCACTACATATGATATATAACTCTGCAGTCTGCAAATGACGAGATGCAGCGAAATATGCCAGGCCATGAATCGTGCAACCTACTGTTCGTGGCTTATGTGTTTAAATTCACTAAGGGAATGCATTGTTTAGAAAAATAATCGCTAAAATAAAACAAAATAAAGACAATACATTTTGCATAGCCTTTACAGGACCTTGAAATTAATCCCTACACCAGGTGGAACTTTTGGACAATGTTACATTCAGTAGTTTGCTATTGATTTTTGAAAGAGAAGTCAACGGATACGTCCAACTGACGGGTGTACGGAGTGAACCCACTATTCCGCCATTAGCGTACCGAAAGTTTAAGAGCAAGCATATTAAGCCCGCGGCCCCGCAGAAGACAACTCATAAAAATTGTCTCATGCGAAATAAAATCAAATGAGGTCAGAATGGCCGAATGGATACGAGCGCATGGTCTTAAACTTCCGGTTTGCTGGTGCCGAGGTAGCACGTTCAACCAGTACACCGGTCAGTTGGACTCATATGTTGACTTTTCATCCTTGACTTAAGGACCTACATTTCAAGTACACAGAAGTCGGAGTGGGTTCGCTTGATGGCGAAGGGCACTGGTAATATGAAAGCTAATTCACACGCAAAAATCACTCAGGTGTATTTGAAGTAGTGTATGGGCTACGCTTTAGTTCAAAGCGAGTGAGGGGCCCCCCTCTTATTTTTGCCTTGCAATAAATCAAATAACTTACTTGAAGAAGTAGTACCACTGTTGCTCACTGGCCATCCAGGAACTGGTTCCAACAGTGCAGGCATCTATCGTGTTGCAAGGGGTGTGGTCATCACCTATCCAGGAGCTCACAGGAACCTCCCACAATCCCGGGTACTGGTTCGCTGGGCAGGGTGGATTCACACATCTAAATATGATGTTGAAACACGGATATATGACACAGAGAACACAGGCAGCAGACGCAGCAGCAGTAGTAGATGGATGAGGAAGAGGAGGAGGAGGACAAGGAGGAGGTAGAAGAAGAAGAAGAAGAAGAAGAAGAAGAAGAAGAAGAAGAAGAAGAAGAAGAAGAAGAAGAAGAAGAAGAAGAAGAAGAAGAAGAAGAAGAAGAAGAAGAAGAAGAAGAAGAAGAAGAAGAAGAAGAAGAAGGAAAGAAACAACCTAACGAAGAAGAGGAACAACAACAACAATAAAAAAACAAAACAACATCGGCAGCAGCAACAGCAGCAGCAACAACAACAACACTAACAACAACAAGATCAAGAAGATGAAGAAGAACAGGAAGAACAAGAACAAGGAGAATAAGAACAAGACAACAAAAAGAACAAGATCAAGAATAAGAACTTACTCAGGTACTAGAAAGTCTAATGTGAACGGCCAAGGTGGCCGTCTGCCTATGGCAAGCGTGCTGAGAATGGATGAGTCATACTTGAAGTTATAGTTACTGAGGACATCAAATTGTACATTGTAGGCCATGTGAAGGTTGGGTGCTCTGAACCCATTCACTGAATCAACCAGAATTCTGTTACCCGTAGCCCTGAATATTTCTTCCTTCATCCCGTTGATCTGTTAATGTAAAAACGATGTTTGGCCATAGTTAGAATCAAATGAAGAGCTTCAAACGTAAACAAGCGATTAGCAATAAAACGATTCCAGTTAATTTTGTGCAAACAGAAAGATTTCATTTTAAATTTGAGATTATCGTTGTAATAATTAATGCTCCAGATTCACACAATATCAGTGACTATGTGCTTTAAGTATTTCAGCCAGAGTATAATTTAGCTGACAAAGAAAAAACAACAATAAGTATGTAATAGAAGAAGAAAATGAAATTCCTGGAGAAATAGTCAAAATTTTTTGACACGTTATGAGAATAAATAAACTAAAGAACTTGGAGACAACTGGCAAGATTAAAGGGAAAAGAACAAGAGGAAGGCAGAGAAGTAAATATCGTGTTGGATTGACCACGTGGTATGGTCGGAACAAGAACACAGAGATCCAGGACTCTGGTGATGGTGTAAGGTGGCGAAAAATGACCTCCCACACTTATTGGCATGGGACTTGATGATGATGATGATCCATTTATTAACTTTATATAATATATAACTCTGCAGCGTGCATCTGACGAGATGCGACGAAATTTACCAGGAAATAAATCGTGCAAATGGCAACATATCATTTGTGCCGTCTGTGTTTACAAAGTAAACATTACAGAAAAAAAAAAAAAAAGCCTCAATATACGAGGACTAGTCAATAAGTAAGTCACACAGTTCTGTGGGATGGCAGGTAAATGGAGTTGGTGTTTTAGACATGTGTCATTAGGTGACAGCAACATCGAACTTTATATTCCCGTTCGTCAGGTGGCGCTATGTGTCTCATGCGCAGCGCATAAACAAAATGGCGACTGTACATACGGAGTGTACAACCAAAGAGCAACGTGCTGTTGTGCGCTTTTGTGGGCACAAGGACTGCCTGCAAAGGACATTCATAAGGAAATGCTTCATGTTTATGCTGACAAATGTTTGTCCCGTAAAGCGATGCATAGCTGGGTAGAAACATTTTCTCAAAGACGCTCTAAAACTGTTGATGAAATCCGATCTAGTCGTCCTTTTGAGATTGCAACAGAAGCATCCAGTTCAGCGGGTGGAGGAGATGATTAGAGGTGACAGGCGAGTAACGATAGACTGTAGCATCTGCAATAGGGTGATTTGAAGTTCTATCGATGCTTCATGGTGCAATTCGAAGAAAACGCCCAGGATTGCTGACTAGATTAGTGTAGCTTCTTCATGACAATGCCAGACCACATACGGCTCGATTAACTCAAGAGAAAATTAACCAACTAACGTGGGAAATTCTGGAACATTCACCTTACAGCCCCGACTTAGCCCCTAGCGATTTCCACCTTTTCGTTCCACCGAAAACCCACCTTGGCGGGAGACATTTCGCGAATGACGCCAAAGTTGAATGTGAAGCGAAAACGTGGTTTAGAAAACAAAGCACGCAGATCTATGAAGCCGGTTTGGGAGGACCGATAAAACGATGGGATAAGTGCCTCATTGATGGTGGAAATTATGTTGAGAAATAAAGGGACAATATATGTATAAAAATAAACTGGTTTCAACTGTTATCATATTTAGTTATGTTTCTACAGCCATTTGTGACCACTTAGATATTGACTTCCCCGTTTGTTTATATATATATCTACTGAAATATGCATTTCATGATCAGGATGGTGGTATATACATTCACTCACGCTCAGATGGCGGCCTCTACAATGCTCAGAGATTGAAGGCTAAGACCAAAATTAGGAGGGTACTGATCAGAGAGTTGCTTTTTGCAGATGATGCTGCAGTTACGACCCACTCTGAGGAAGAATTGCAATGTCTACTATCTGCATTCTCCAATGCTTGTTCTGAATTTGGTTTAACAATTAGCAAAAAGAAGACACAGATTATGTCACAAGGTGCACATGGGGTACCATCAATCTTTATTGACGACGCCGAACTAGAGATAGTAGACCATTTTACATATCTAGGATCAGTGGTAAATAGCAAATTATCCCTAGATCAGGAAATCAACATCCGGATTGGTAAGGCAGCAACAACAATGAACAGGTTAAGAAAAAGAGTCTGGGAGAACAGGAAGCTTACTGCCAAAACAAAAGTCCTTGTCTATCAAGCCTGTGTCCTTAGTACTCTTCTCTATGGCAGTGAAACCTGGACAACTTACTCACACCAAGAGAACAATTTAAACAGCTTTCATATGCGGTGTCTGCGAAGAATTCTTGGTATTAAGTGGCAAGACAAAATCACAAATACTGAAGTATTGAAAGATCAGGTTGTGTGACAGTTTATTCCATGCTCAGTCTTCGAGACTTAGATGGATAGGACATCTTAGGAGGATGGATGATGGTAGAATACCAAAGGATATCTTTTTTGGTGAATTACAGATGGGTAAGAGATCTCAGAGTCGGCCTCTACTACGATACAAAGATGTGTGTAAGCGGGACATGATTGATACAGGCATTGATAATGCACATTGGGAGCAAGTCGCCGCTGAACGTGTTGCATGGAGGGCAAATATCAGAAATGGAATAAAGTCAAAGGAGAAAATTATTGCAGAAAAGTCACACACCAAGCGTTTGAGACGTAAGATGGTGCATGATGGTGGAAATGACCACGTGTTCACATGCACCCACTGTGAACGGACATTTACAGCGCAAATTGGCCTTATCAGTCACACTCGCTACCGCCATAGGTAAAAGTTATTATGCCTTTTTAAAGAACAAACTATCGTCTGTCAAGACGGCAAGGTGCCAATGAATGAATATATATATATATATATATAAATTGTGTTGCGTATCCCTTACGGGACGTTGCAGTCAACACCAGCATTTTCAGCTGCTGTTGATGTACTAGGCAAGTGTTACGTTCAGTAGTTTGCCATTGCTTTCTGAACGACCGGCCCCTATACCTTTTTCGAATATATATGGCCGGTCTCTGTGGCTAAGGGCTTGCGAACGCGGTTTGTGAGCCCGTATACCCGGGTTCGAAACACGGCGATGCTGGTTATATATATAATATATATATATATATATATATATATATATATATATATATATATATATATATATATATATATATATATATATATATATATATATATATATACGGCTAATAAAGGTCCAGTATGGTGATGCATGCGTGTCAGTCCAGCAAATGTATGAGTGGAGTAGGAAGTTTCAAAACGGCGTGACTTCTGTGACAGACATTACGGTACTATAAAATTATTCACCCCCAATTAAAATTAAGGTTTTCATTTGAAGCCCCCTCGTGTGTGTGTGTGTGTGTGTGTGTGTGTGTGTGTGTGTGTGTGTGTGTGTGTGTGTGTGTGTGTGTGTGTGTGTGTTGGCACCTTTCCGTCTTGACAGACGATAGTTTGGTACATTGTGCTTCAAAAAGGTTTAATAACTACAATCCATGGCGGTGGCGAATGTGACCGATAAGGCCAAATAGCGCTGTAAATGTTCGTCCACAGTGTTTTGTTTTGTGATCGTTAACTTTTTCGCGTAGGAGATGGATTTATTCATCTCTTGCGTGTAATTTGTGTGCCAGGATGTAAAACCAGAAGTTTCTACTAAAGATCTGCGCGGATGCTACGGAGTTTCGTGCATCGAGCGAAGCAATCCTTGAGTGAATTTTTCGCAGCGTTTGTGGTTTGTGTTGTTTTCGGTTTTTCAACATGGCGGAACAACGTGTGTTCTCCGAGCGGTCAGCAGTCAACCTAACGAGGCGGCGTGGGCGCCGGGCAGGCAGAAAGAGACAAGGTAAGCGTGGTGGTTTAAGACGTCCACAGTGGATTCATGTGAAAACATGGTCATTTCCAACAGCATGCACCATCTTACGTCTCTCACGCTCTGTGTGTACTTTATCTGCAATCATTTTCTCCTTTGTCTTTATTCCATTTCTGATAGTTGCCTTCAATGCAACACGTTCAGCGGCGACTTGCTTCCAATGTGCATTATCAATGTTTGTATCAATCATGTCCCGCTTACACACATCTTTCTATCGTAGTAGAGGCCGATCCTGAGATCTCCTACCCATCTGTAATTCACCAAAAAAATAGGTCCTTTGGTATTCTACCATCATCCATCCTCCTAAGATGTCCTATACATCTAAGTCTACGAAGACTGAGCATGAAATAAACCGTCACACAACCTGATCTTTCCAATACTTCAGTATTTGTGATTTTATATATATATCTGTGTATCTCCACTTATATATATATATATATATATATATATATATATATATATATATATATATATATATATATATATATATATATATATATATATATATATACACACACACCAGAGGTCAAGACTTCTAATCCCCATAGAGACAGGGATTGTATTTGTATAATTAGCTCGGGGTCCCATATCGACCTAGCCTAACATGGGTATTATAAACTTTTTTTTGGAAATAAAGATGTCAACATAACACTGACCTCATAATACACTGAATATCGATAGGTCTACAAAATATTGATCTAACACCGTATATCCAATGCGTCTATAGGCGTGTGAAAGGGATTTCCTTACTTACCCAGTTACTTATTACTTGCTTAATTATTTACTTGCTTAATTTCGTACTTGCTTAATTACTTACTTTTACTCACTTACCTACCTACTTATTTATTTACTTATAACCAGGGTAACGCTGTTTCTCATATGTAAGTGGATATTCTTCAGGGTTCGTTAATGTTCTCAAGAACAACTGAATATTTTTCAGGGTCTTTCATTTTCTGGTGAGCAACTGGATAATCTTTAGGACTGCGCTAGTTCTCAAGTGGATATTCTTTAGGGTTCGTTAATTTTCTCAAGCCGGTCTCTCTGGGCTAGAGGTTACACGACTTTCTCCGTAATCTCGTATACTCTTCGTAAGTATCTTGACGTTGCGTGAGAATTGGTAGCGGTTCTCTCCGCGTCGGTAACTTAAGAGGTATTTGAGCCGGTCGCTCAGAAAGCAATGGCAAACTACTGAGCGTAATTTTGCCAAGAAATCAACAATCAGCTGAAAGATGCTGAAGTTGACAGCGATACCTTGTAAAGGATATGCGAAAAAAAAATTTCTTAAGAGCTACTGGATATTCTTAAGGGTTATGCTAGTTCTCAAGTGGATATTCTCTAGTGTTTATTAATGCTCTCTAGAGTAAGTGGATATTCTCCAGGGCTCTCTAATGTTCTCAAAAGGAAATTAATATTCTCCAGGGTTCGTTAATGTTATCAAAAGCAACTGAATGTTCTCCTTGGTTCTTTGATGTTCTCATGGGTAGTTGACTGTTCTCTAGGGTTTATAAACGATACCAAGGACCATATATTTTCTCAAGGACTTATGACCGCTAACGGCTTTCCCTAATCCCGACGCGTCACATTGTGCTAAAGGCTTCAAGCGCAAATGCGCAATTGGAAAGGTGCAGGTCTTATCCTGGTAGGAGGAAATGTAGCCTAAAGACCAAATATAAAGGCAGGGCACACCAGGCTCTAAGCATTGATCGGTAAGTGTTTTAGGTTCAAAGCTCAGATATGCGGACACGTAGAGCATTGCTTTGCTGATCCGGAAGCTTCTGCAGCTTGCCTTGTTCCAGATGTAGTGAAGCTACCTTTCCTCTGAAGTAAACTAGGCAGGTCGAGAGGGGAATCATGCTGCATGGGCAACACAAGGTCATTACAAGTCAGACCAGGCTTTGTGTGATGGAGAGTTGTAGCTCCATCACAATCTATTAATTGTCTGTCGAGGCGGCAAGGTGCCAGTGCAGCATGACCGCTAGAATAGTCTCATAAATTCCCAAATGAGTTATTTATGTTCTAATATATATGACTGCATTGCTTTGTGAAGGTGTTCATGGGTTTATGATAATCTTCAAGGAGATTTGCATTGTCTGAATGTCCTTGTGTGACACGAAATAATATGTGGCAGATCGTCATGGTGTCCGTACCTCTGCCGCTACTTGAGCATAGTCTGTCTGATTGAGACCTGCAGGTAGTCGACCATGGACGGTATACGACCCAATTTCGTGACCTGCTTCCCACAGCTGCCTGACCTTAGCGTAGTCAGTAGTCTCGTGACTGACATAGAAAGCAAACCTGAAACGGAATTGAAACAAAACACATAAACTTATCCATTCATCCATCTATCCATCCATCAGTCCATCCATCCTTCCATCCATCCATCCATCCATCCTTCCATCCATCCATCCATCCGTCCGTCCATCCATCCATCCATCCATCCATGCATCCACCCATTTATCCATCTATTCATCCATCTTTCCATCCATCCTTCCATCCATCCATCCTCTCATCCATTCATCCATTCATCCATCCATCCATCCATTCATTCATCCATTTATCCATCCATCTGTACATCCATCCTTCCATCCATCCATCCATCCATCCACCCATCCATCCATCCATCCATCCATCCACCCATCCATCCATCCGTCCATCCATCCATCCATCCATCTATCTGTCCATCCATCCATCCATCTATCCATCCATCTTTCCATCCATCCATCCATCCATCCATCTGTCCATCCATCCTTCCATCCTTCCATCCATCCATCCATGCAACCATCCATCCATCTGTCTGTCTGTCTGTCTGTCTGTCTGTCTGTCTGTACGAGAGGAACGATCAGTAAAGAGAGTTCGTATTTCATTGCATGCTGGATGACATTAGTTATTATGTATTACCACAGCATTCTGACCCGCATGTGTCAATCATCGCCTGCCGGTCCATTGGTCATAGGATCGAATCCCCATCGATTCATATTTTTAAGCCCACATGGACTCCCAGGTCGACCCAGTTTTAAGTGGGTACCAGGAAATGTCTCGGGTAGTAAAGGCGACGAGCGTGAAACTGAACACATCGCCCATCTATGCCGATTACTCTATGCGAAATATGGTTCTAGTCGCATGTGATCAAAGGGCCTTAAAGCGTGCAAATGGTCTTTTACTTGACATATCTACGTAAATATACAGCGGTAATTAGTATACTACTTAATTATACTTTAGTTATTAATATACTAATTGAGCATACTACAGTAATTAATGTACTACTTAAGTATATTGTAGTAATTAATATACTACAAGGGTAAGTTAATAAGTAAGTCACAAATGGCTGTAGAAAAATAACTACCTATAATAACAACTTGAAACGTTTATTTTTATACATATATTGTCCCTTTATTTCTCAACATAACTTACACCAACATGGATGCACTTATCCCATCGTTTTATCAGTCCTCTCAAGCCAGCAGCATAGAACTGTGTGCCTATTTTCATTTACCTGCCATCCCTCAGAACTGTGTGACTTACTTATTGACACGCCCGCCTAACTTTTTCTACCCAGCTAAGCACTACTTTACGGGAAATCGCTAGGGGTTAAGTCCACTGAAAACCCACCTTGGCGTGAGACATTTCGCAAGTGACACCGACGTTGAATGTGAAGTGAAAACGTGGTTTAGAAAACAGAGCACGCAGTTCTATGCGGCTGGTTTGGGAGGACTGATAAAACGATGGGATAAGTGCATCAATGTTGGTGGAAATTATGCTGACAAATAAAGAGACAATGCATCTATAAAAATAAACTGGTTTCAAGTTGTTATCATAGTTAGTTATTTTTCTACAGCCATTTGTGGCTTACTTATTCACTTACCCTCGTACGTAAGTATAATACGTTAGTATACTACAGTACTTAATATACTACTTAAGTACACTGCAGTAATTAATATACTACCTAAGTATAATACAGTAATTAACATAATACTTAAATGTGCTATAGTAATTAATTTACGTCTAAAATGTATGAACGTCTAGGTCTTTGTAAATATTCCTTTTACATTTATTGTGTTTTAATTTCACTTAAATTTCTAATATCTATGTTTTTGTTCCTGAGAATAGTAGCGAAACTGAAACGTGTGTTTTTATTGTGTGTCTTCGGAATTCACAGCAAAAATTTTTATTTCATCATATGCTGTTATATGGACCTGCAACATTTAGTAGATGCGGTTGTTGCACACAGTGAACAACTAGGGTTAGAATTGAATCGTAAGAAGACACAGAATATGGTCGTCACTAGGAAGGAAGAAATACCGCAATGAAATATACAAGTAAATGAGCATATTTTTAAACAAGTGAATCGGCACAGCTATCTCGGAACAGTCATAACATCTAATGGGAGATGCCTTGAAGAGATTAGAACAATAATTGCCATTGCGAAGGGAGCCTTTTTGCGAGATGAAAATCATACTGGCCAATAAAAAGATATCAATTGAACCGAGAAAGGGAGTGTTGAAGTGCAATATAGAACCTGTACTTTTATATGGGTGTGAAGCGTGGACAATGATCAGACAAGCTGAAAAACATCTGATGGCTGTGGAAATGTGGTTTCTGATGAAAATGAAAAGAATACCATGGACAGACAGAAAAACCAATGAACAAGTCCTACAAGAAACAAATGAAGATCGTAAACTGATTTGAGACATTAGACGTAGACAGTCAACATTTTTTGGGCATGTTATGAGAAGGAATGACTTGGAGAACTTGGTGACAACTGGCAAGATCGAAGGGAAGAGACCAAGGGGAAAACCAAGAAGTAGATACCTGGATGGCTTGGCCGCTTGGCATGATCGAGACAGAAACACTAAGCTGATCCATGACTCTGGTGCGAGTGATATGGCAGAACATGAACCGCCCACGCTTATCGGCATGGCACATGATGGATGGACTATTATTTCCTGCTGCAGTCGACGTATGTCTTATCCGTTCGTACATTAAGAACTATTTTGTACCACTTTATAATTGGTTATTAGATGACATATGAACAAGACAATCCAGTGTTATTTCGATTTTTGACAAATACGACTATAATGTGAGTTATATGACTATAATTGTTTTGCTTTAATCGAAATTAACGATTAATTCATCGTAAATTTTTCAAAAGTTAACTATTAAATTTAAATTAATCGGTCGCAGCCCTAATATATATATATATATATATATATATATATATATATATATATATATATATATATATATATATATATATATATATATATATATATATATATATATATATATATATATATATATATATATATATATATATATATCATGTAGTGTCTTTCATGCTGTTATATCAGAGTTTGCTTGTTATTTTTGCTGACGAAGACTTTGGCCGCCCCGTTCATTTTGTGATTGTGTTCTAGCTGATTGCCTGCCAGATGCCACTTGATAGCCCAAGTAACCCACATTTTACACCCAGATGCCACTTTATAGTCACTCTTATGTATAGTGGTTTAATGTATCCGTGTTTCCTTTCCAGTCCACCTTTCTAGTGTCTCACTTATTTAAACTCCAAAAGCGAAAGATTTTGTTTACTTCCGAGTGCTTCCGTGTGCACAGAACAGGCATGGTTTCGTGTAAACTTTTAGGAGAATGTTTGTTGATATTTCGAAATTCAAAGTGACCATATCTTCTGGTTCTTGACCTCATATATTTTAATAAAATTACCGTTTTAAACAGTTTTATATTATAGTTATTGTGATGTAAACGACTTTGTGATAGATTCTAAAACGAACCTGTGCAGTATTCAGATAATTATGTAGAAGACGGTCATAATATTGAAAAAAAATCTAACAGTGAAGTTTACTAAGAATATGATGGCTTTTCCATTTTGTGTGAAAATGATGTACTTCATAATGTTATGATTTCATTGCGTTTTATTCATGTTATGGAGCAGTTCTTGTGATATTCTTGAAGACAACTGGTGTGTGTAATATAATTCACTAAATTTAACTGGATTAGCGACTTCGGATATAAAATAAGGACTTGGTAAGTGAATTTTTTTCATAATTTTTAACACTTTATTTTTAATTGTTATTACTAAAACTCTCATTATTGTCATAATATTTGTAACCTATCAATTAATTATTAATACTGTCAGGTTCCCTGTGCAATTCTCTTTAATTTGATATGTAATACAATGCATCTGCTACCATGTTAACCATTTTAAAAGCATTATTGTGACAAACACCTTCTTCAAATTTTCTGCCTTGAATTTCTGTTTGGGTGTGACCAATGTTTTGTTTGGCAGGCAATCAGTAAAGGTTACAGTCGATAGTTTGTTTTTTTGTTGTTGTGATTTATCCATTGCCTACCAAGATTGATTTATTAATTGCTTACCAAGAGTGATTTATTTATTGCCTACCAAGAATGATTTATGCATTGCCTAAGAAGAGTAATTTATTCATTGCCCACCTAGAGTGAGTTATACAATACTTGTACCGCACTTACTTCGACTTGCATCCGCCAGGGTTGAACAGCGTGTGGTTATGGTCAAGCACAAGAGACCTGTAGTACGTGTCAAAATAATAAGATGAAACACGACCGTCGAAAGAGAGCATAATAAACATTGGCTGATTTGCAAAATTGCGGGTGTTGGGGGTGTAGCCATAGCAGAAGCAGTCAGGCAGTTGGCAGTTGAGGTCACTGCATGGCCCAGTTGGAGGTGGTCGGACCACTCTTGGGATAGGAACTGGAAGTGTCGGTGGCACATCAGGAGGAGGTACTGAGGACGGTAGTCAAAAGGCACATTAGTTTACAAGTAATCAGATCAAATACTCATGATTATAATTATGAGAGCTAGATGACTTAAAGGTTCTATGTCCAATTTTGATTTAAGTACATCAAGTATGAATACAATGGAACCAGAAGAAGAGGCCGACCATGTAAACGACGGACAGAGGGAATAACAGAGCCAATGGAAATTTTGATATATGAAGCCCATAAACGGGTATCTCCTGAATGTTTATGCTTCACTTCGACACCACTAGGTACAAGAGGAAAAAGAAGAGATGAGATGAGATAAGATGACATGAGATGAGATGAGATGAGATTAAATGAGATGAGATGAGAAGAACGTTTCGACCGAATTCTGTATCAAAGAAATAATCAAAAGGAAACCATTAAAACTATACATAAAATCATCTGGATTGGACAAGCGTCTGAGAGTTTTTGTTGACTGTTGTTTATATATTATTTTATTGTTTCGTTCTTATTGTTGATAAAGGCTTCATTCGAAAAGTTCAGCTCTATCTATGTGTTTTTTTCTATCCGTCGTAGTCACATTGTGTATGCGTTTGTTTTTCCCTTTCATACTCAAGTATGATTCATGCTAATGATTTCTGCAACATAGAGACATCGAGGATGGTATATCCGTGCTGTCCTATCATTGTACAGGGTGTTTCAAGTTTTGTGTCTAGTGTTTCTAGTTTAGTGTCTAGTGTATTTCTAGTTTCATATCTTGTGTGTTTCTAGTTTCATGTGTAGTGTGTTTCTAGTTTTCTGTCTGATGTGTTTCTAGTTTTGTGTTTCTAGTTTCACATCTAGTGTGCTTCTAGTTTCTTGTTCAGTGTGTTTCTAGTTTTGTGTCTAGTGTGTTTCTAGTTTCTTGACTAGTGTGTTTCTGGTTTTGTGTCGAAGTGTGTGACTTCCGGTCACGAACATTGAGGATAGGCAGTGAAACGGTTAAGGCCTCTGGAGTATTTATGCTCGTGGCCACCGTTTGCATTCGCACTTTCCTCATGTTGGACTTGTAGTTTATGGTTCCGTCGCCCTGCTACTGAGTGAGTGCGTGGTGCGACGCTGTGAGCTGTGAATTTCTTGTGAAATGCTTGTAAATTTGCCCGAGTTTGTGGAACGTGAACTGCATGTTCAGAGCAATGGCGGCTGGTTATGTCACAGAAGTGACCGGTTTTTATGCCTTATGCAAAAATGTGTGGCTGCTGGTCTTCTGGTTGACTGCCGCTTACTTTGACGATGAACTGTGTTTCGTGGAGGACTGTTGTGTTGGCATTTTGGAGACGGCATTATGTATTAGTGAAATGTTTTTTACATCTTCCGAGGTGTTGTGACGTGAAATGCATACTAGGAAAATGGCGTAGCTGGCTTGAAAACATGTAGAAACGGAACAACATCTAGAAATATATGCATGCATGGCGGCTTATGACGCAGAAGTGACCGGTTTCTGTTTCTTTTTTTTTTTCTTTTTTTGGCCGTTTTCTAATGATTGCCATTTCCATCGATGATGAACTGTATTTTCGTAGATGACTTTTGTGTTGGCATTCTGGCAACGACATTATGTACAGTGAAATGTTATTCTTTACATCTTTTCGAGGTTGTTTTGTTGCGTGAACTACATTTCGGAGGGTAAAAATGGCGTGGCTGGCTATAAAAACATCTAGAAACAGAACACCAACATCTAGAAACATCGATACTTTATAGGTGAACATCTGGTTGGGAAAGTGACTGCCACATCCATCAAGGATGAATGTTGCGTGGATGACTTTTGTGGTGACATTCTGGCTGGAGCATTATGCAGTGTGCCTGAGCAGGCTGTTGTTTGTCGACACTCCTGTCTTTTCCACTTTTCACGCGGGGCAGTGAGGAATATTTTATGTGATATTCACTGGCACAGGAACGGAGCATTATGGGGACGACACGTTGCTGTTATGTTGGAACCGCGACTGACCTGTACTGAACTGAACTCGGCCCTTAGTGTTTGGGGTAAACTCTGATGCTGATACTGATACCCCTCCACGTCACCGATCAGTCCAGCCAGCATCATTTCTCTTGGCCTGACATTGCCTCTTTTCCAATAACCTTTCCCGTTGTTACGATATTCTCAAATGCCTCTCAATTCATCACATGACCAAAGAATGCCCTTTTTTTCTCTTTCTTATGTTTATATGTAATGTTCTAGCTTCATTATCCTCTTCCAGGCAATCGTTGTTAGTCACTCTGATAGTCCCAGGTTTTTGCAACAGAAATCACGTCTCCGTTGCTTCTGAGCTTTTCTAATTTGTTCATTAACATTCCATCATTCACTGTCATACAGCAAATCAGATATGTGTACTTGCCATAAGTCAATCATTATATCATAGGTAATTACTACAAGTCTATCATTATGGTAATCATTAAGGGAATCATTACAGGGACCGCAGTAACGTAATGAGTAGGCCCTTGCCTACCAGCCCGCTAGTCTTGGGTTCGAATACACCATCAAGGCGCATTGTTCATATTGACCTGGGCTCGCAGTCTAACATAAGTACCAGTGAATGTCTTGGGAAGTAAAGACGAACAACGTGATACTGAGTCCCACGAGTGCCGGTTGGTCTATACAAATATGTGTCTAGCAATATATGCCAAATGCGCCTCAAGTCAAGTAAAAGCGTCCTTTGGTGATTTACCATAATCACAATGCACCTCAATTCATGTAAAAGCGTCCTTTGGTAATTTACCATAATCACAATGCGCCTCAAGTCATGTAAAAGCGTCCTTTGGTAATTTATCATAATCAGAATGCGCCTCAAGTCATGTAAAAGCGTCCTTTGGTGATTTACCATAATCACAATGCGCCTCAAGTCATGTAAAAGCGTCCTTTGGTAATATACCATAATCACAATGCGCCTCAAGTCATGTAAAAGCGTCCTTTGTTAATTTACCATAATCACAATGCGCCTCAAGTCATGTAAAAGCGTCCTTTGGTAATTTATCATAATCAGAATGCGCCTCATGTCATGTAAAAGCGTTCTTTAGTAATTTACCATAATCACAATGCGCCTCAAGTCATGTAAAAGCGTCCTTTGGTAATTTACCATAATTACAATGCGCCTCAAGTCATGTAAAAGTATCCTTTGGTAATTTACCATAATGACAATGCGCCTCAAGTCATGTAAAAGCGTCCTTTGGTAATTTACCATAATCACAATGCGCCTCAAGTCATGTAAAAGCGTCCTTTGGTAATTTACCATAATCACAATGTGCCTAAAGTCATGTAAAAGGTTCTTTACCCCTTGTCGCATATGAATACAATCTAAAAGAAATACGTTTTTCTACTGTATAACTTTGGTGGCCTCACTTTGTGCCTCAAAGTTAGGTATTTATTAGTCGTTGGTGAGGAGTATCTTGTGGGCTATTCACTGACACAGGAACAGCATTATGGGGTGACCCTTTGCCTTGAAGTTGAAACAGCGACTAATAACTAACTTTGGTGTTCTCACTTTGTGCCTCAAAGTTTAGGTATTTAAAGAACAAATACATCAGACAAGGGGTATCACAGATCCATTGCGGGAAACTGTTTTTGACAAATTAATTACTTGTTACTCATATATGTTGCATAATAAATTGCTTGTTTCCGGATCCGGTCAGGGATATGCACTACTGACGAGCTCAAACGAGAGCGAAACCCGAGTCTAGTGCTTCCATATTGATAGATAGGCCTTAGGTTCGTACCAGAGTGCGATCAGCGTTGCCAGTAGTGGGTTTTGCTCAATATTTAAATTTCAAATCCCGAAACAACCAAATAAATCAAATTAATTACAAATACATTACCGGGACAAATTAATTACAAATACATTACTAGGACAAATTAATTACAAATACATTACCGGGACAAATTAATTACAAATACATTACCGACGGTTTCGCAGGTTGCAAATGCTGGCCAATTGCAAATTGAGGATCTGGTATCAAATCTGAAACGAAAGATCAAACTTCGATTCTCCTTAATCATGAAGGTATAAGTTTTTAACATAACATATACCAGTTAAAGTAATGTATAGCGTTTAAATATAGAAGTAAATATGTATTATTATTCTTCATCATCATCATGTGTCTGCCGGATAAGCTTGGGCAGTCATGGTTAACCATCCCATACGGTCACTCGTCTTGGAGCAAGTTTGTATCTTGTCCGCATTATGTCTTGTGACCAAGTCATACGCGTATTATCTCTTTGTGTTCGGCTTGCTTTTTCCCCATCAAAATTTGACAGTTGTCACCAAGTTGTCGGGTGTTTTTCTCCGCAAAATGTGCACTAAAAATATTAGATATTTACGTCTAATTTATCTAATAATCTTTTTCATTTGATTTCTTCAGGGACTCTCTGATTCGTTTTTCAGTCGGTCCATGGTATTCTTTTCTTCCCCCCCCCCCTCCCCAGAAACCACATTTACACTGTAGTTAGATGCTATTCAACTTGTCTATGTATTGTCCGTGTTTTACGTTCATAAAACAGTACAGGTTCTATATAATACGTCGATACGCATTTTCTGAAAGAATTTGACAGCTTTAAATTGGTATGTTTTTCATCTTGCAAATGGTGATATTTGTTTTCATCTCTTCGAGGCATTTTCCGTCAGATTGTCTGGAGACAGGTGTACCAATTCATTTGTTTTAGAATATTCTCATTACTTGGGTGTTACATTGTGGCGTCACATTCTTCTTGGAGATGACAATAACCGTTAATTTCTCACAAGACAATGTGTCTTCCAAAGAGATGTAGGTGTTCACGTCCCTACACAAACAAATTGAGTTTTTGGTGCTCTGTATCAACTCAATTGAAGATATCCCTCAACAGATCTCGGTCTTTGATGCTCTGAATCAACTCTATAGATGATATCCCTCCACAGATCTCTATATTTGGTGCTATGTATCAACTCAATTGAAGATATCCCTCAGCAGATCTCGGTCTTTGATGCTCTGAATCAACTCTATAGATGATATCCCCTCCACAGATCTCTATATTTGGTACTCTGTATCAACTATATTGACAATATCCCTCCACAGATCTCGGTCTTTGGTGCTCTGTAACAACTCTAAAATGGTTCCGTCACCCTGCTATTGAGTTGAGTGCGTGGCGCGACACCATGAGCTGTGAATTTCGTGTGAAATGCTTTTACACCTGTCCGCGGTTGTTCTTAGCGCGAACTGCATGTTCGGAATAATGGCGAACGCCTTTGTCGCAGAATAGACAGGTTTGCCTTATGCAGTAGTGTGTGTCTGCTGGTTTTCTAGTGACTGCCGCTTCCATTGACGATGAACTGTATTTTCGTAGAGGACATTTGTGTTGGCATTCTGGCGGCGGCATTATGCGCATGTGTACCTGTGCGTGCTGTTGGTTTGTCGAGACTCCTGCTTGTTCCACTTTTTACATGGGGCAGAGAGGAGCATTTTGTGTGATATTCACTGGCACAGGGCCGGAGCATAATGGGGACGACCCGTTGCCGTGGAGTTAGAACCGCGACTAATGACTAATGACTAATCAACTCTATAGATGATATCTCTCCACAGATCTCGGTCTTTGGTGCTATGTATCAACTATATTGATTATATCTACCCACAGATCTCGGTCTTTGGTGCTATGTATCAACTATATTGATGATATCTGCCCACAGATCTCGGTCTTTGGTGCTATGTATCAACTATATTGATGATATCTACCCACAGATCTCGGTCTTTGGTGCTATGTATCAACTATATTGATATATCTACCCACAGATCTCGGTCTTTGGTGCTATGTATCAACTATATTGATGATATCTACCCACAGATCTCGGTCTTTGGTGCTATGTATCAACTATATTGATGATATCTACCCACAGATCTCGGTCTTTGGTGCTATGTATCGACTATATTGATGATATCTACCCACAGATCTCGGTCTTTGGTGCTATGTATCAACTATATTGATGATATCTACCCACAGATCTCGGTCTTTGGGGCTATGTATCAACTATATTGATGATATCTACCCACAGATCTCGGTTTTTGGTGCTATGTATCAACTATATTGATGATATCTACCCACAGATCTCGGTCTTTGGTGCGCTCTGTCAACTCTATAGATGACACCCCTCCACAGATCTCTATATTTGGTGCTCTGAATCAACTATATTGATGATACCCCTCAACAGATCTCGGTCTTTAGTGCTATGTATCAACTAAATTGATGATATCTACCCACAGATCTCGGTCTTTGATGCTCTGTATCAACTCTATAGATGATACTCCTACACAGATCTCTATAATTAGTGCTCTGTATCAACTATCTTGACGATATCCCTCCACAGATCTCTATATTTGGTGCTCTGTATCAAGTCTATAGATGATACCCCTCCACAAATCTCTACATTTGGTGCTTTGTATCAACTCTATAGTTGATATCCCTCCACAGATCTCTATATTTGGTGCTATGTATCAACTATATTGACGATATCTCTCCACAGATCTCTATATTTGGTGCTCTGTACCAACACTATAGATGATATCCCACCACAGATCTCTATATTTGGTGCTCTGTATCAACTCTATAGATGACACCCATCCACAGATCTCTATATTTCGTGCTCTGTATCAACTATATTGATGATATCTACCCACAGATCTCGGTCTTTGGTGCTCTGTATCAACTCTATAGATGATATCCCTCCACAGATCTCTATATTTGGCGCTCTGTATAAACTATTTTGACAATATCCCTCCACAGATCTCTGTATTTGGTAGTCTGTATCAATTATATTGATGATATCCCTTCACAGATCTTGGTCTTTGGAGCTCTGTAGCAAAGCTATTGATGATATCCCTCCATGTCATCGTCTGACATCTTCACGCATCATTTATCTCGGGTACCTCTTCTTCGTCTGCCACTGTTTGTTCCTCCTGTCGTCACTGTGTTCTTCATCCCTCTCTTCTCGTTATCTTTTTCCTGCCTGTAATGGCGTGTCTTTCCAAAGATTAAGTAATCCGAGTCAATGCAGCACAATGACAGTCGATAGAGGGAGATCAATCATGTGTCATGAATACACAGTCATGCGCCAGGCTGCTATGGGGATAGCACGTTTACCTCCCGGCCGGGGGGTCAAATGTTCATATCCCCTTCGAGATGCATATTTTCTAACGAACTGAGCTCTTACATAGAACCAATGTTAGCAACCGGCTGTGAATCCTGGACAATTAATAAACAGACGAAAAAATCCCTGGAGGCCTTGGAGATGTGACTTTATAGAAGAATGCTGAAAATTAACTGAATAGCCAAAATGAGCATTTTGAGAGACGCTAAGCCGCATAGGCAACTTATCACAAACATCAAAATGAAAAAGTCATCGTTTTGGTCACGTTTTAAGAAGACAATAAACTTGAACATGTTATAACAACAGGAAAGATTTGTGGAAAGAGAGATAGAGGAAGACAGAGTGACAAATTTCTTGACAGTCTTGTGTCATGGCACGGAAGGGAGTCAACACAGAAATTGATCCATGTCGTCGGAGATCGCAATTTGTGGAGAGGAATGATCGTCCACACCAGACGGTAAGGCACTGAATGATGATGATGATGATGAAGATGATGATGATGATGATTATGATGATGATGATGATGATGATGGATGATGATGATGATGATGATGATGGTGGTGGTGGTGGTGGTGGTGATGATGATGATGATGATGATGATGATGATGATGATGATGATGATGATGATGATGATGATCATGATGATGATGATCATGATGATGATGGGCTTCTTGGTGGACCCAGTATAAAATGGTAATAAGAAGGTTCTTTGGTAATAAAGGCATGGTATTAAACAATGACTTATCGAGCGCTGACAGGTTGAAAAATGTTAAGCTGGCTCCACATTTTCAATACGGCTCAATGCCTCAAACCGGCTCTTTAATACCTTACTTTAATATAGACCATGTGTAACGAAAGGGTTACCATCGCAATTCGCAATCCCGTACACTGCTTTCAAACACCGCCTTGCTCTGGTTTTCATATAGTGGTATAAGCGCAGGTCGTTCAGACGTTCAGAAAGCAATGACAAACTACTGAACGTAAACTTGCCAAGAAATCACAACCAGCCAAAAAATTAAGGGGTTGACTATTAGCGTTGTCCTGTAAAGGATATACTAATAGTAACATTTTTTGTTGTTGTAATATACATTCCTCAAATGATTGGTCTCTCTGGCTGTGGGGTTACAACACTTTCTCTCTGTAATCCCGTTTATCACGCAGAGTCTCGTAGCGGAGCGAGAGCTGAGGCGGTTCGACCCCCCGCTCGTGACTTGCGGGATACTGAGCCGGCCTCTCAGAAAGCAATGGCAAACTACTGAGCGTAATCTTGCCAAGAGATCAACATACAGCTGAAAGATGCTGGTGTTGACAGCTAAGTCCTGTAAAGGATATGCTAAAAAAAAAAAATGATTGGTTATAATATTACATTTGTTTAAACTAGCAAAAATTGGACAAACCTGAGATCAGAGGGACATAGCTGCACAAACACGTTGCCATGACTGCAAGTCACAAACCTCTTGCCTTTGTCAGCAATGGTTTCGTTGATGCGAAGCGGGGCACACGCCCTCTGCCCATCCTGCAGGACTACGTACCCCTCGCTGGTCTCGGCATTCAAACATGTACACACACAATAATCAAACAGGAATACGCACAGGATAACGGCAATAGCTAACTCTTTGCTCATGTTGTGTTTTGCTTCCGTCAGGTTTGACGCGGATTATAAACTAATGCCAAGTTGACTGAAAAATCAGCGAGGAAGTTTGCTGATGTATGTATTTATATATAAAGAAGATCTTGAGGGGCCAAAAAGATAAAAGCATACACTTACTATAGGCTTTTGTTTGGCTAAAATATGTTTCTTGTGATGTTTCATTTAAAGGTTTTTCTTAAGAAAAATTTAATTAAATTTTGTGCAAGATATTGAACTACAGAGGCCATATTTAGAGCTGTATAATGAATAGCTCCTGCAAGTTAATCCTTTGGTTTTCTCTCCTAAGATACAATTAGTGCAATTGCTGGTGACTGATCTACCGTATAACAGCAGACCTGCTTTCTGTTCGCACCGAATATTAGGTTGTGCCCACCTAACCGGACACCCCACATTGTGCTAACGGCATCGGGCGGAGGAACACAAATGGGAGGAGGGAAAAGGGGGGGGGGGGGGTTTACAAGCTTTATCCTGGTGAGAGAAAATGCAACATAAAGACAAAATGTCTTGGCATAGCAGACCAGTCTTTAAATCTTGATCGGCAAATGATCTAGGATCGAAGCTCCAACAGGCTGTCAATTACGGAATTGCTTTGATGATCAGGATGTGACAACTACAGCTTGTCTTGTTCCAGATGTATTGGTGTTACCTTTCCTCTGGAGTAAACTAGACAGGCTGAGAGAGGGGTCATGCTGCATGGGCAACACATGGTCTCTGGAGTAAACTAGGCAGGCAGAGAGAGGGGTCATGCTGCATGGGCAACACATGGTCTCTGGAGTAAACTAGACAGGCTGAGAGAGGGGTCATGCTGCATGGGCAACACATGGTCTCTGGAGTAAACTAGACAGGCTGAGAGAGGGGTCATGCTGCATGGGCAACACATGGTCTCTGGAGTAAACTAGACAGGCTGAGAGAGGGGTCATGCTGCATGGGCAACACATGGTCTCTGGAGTAAACTAGGTAGACCGAGAGAGGGGTCATGCTGCATGGGCAACACATGGTCTCTGGAGTAAACTAGACAGGCTGAGAGAGGGGTCATGCTGCATGGGCAACACATGGTCTCTGGAGTAAACTAGACAGGCTGAGAGAGGGGTCATGCTGCATGGGCAACACATGGTCTCTGGAGTAAACTAGACAGGCTGAGAGAGGGGTCATGCTGCATGGGCAACACATGGTCTCTGGAGTAAACTAGACAGGCTGAGAGAGGGGTCATGCTGCATGGGCAACACATGGTCTCTGGAGTAAACTAGACAGGCTGAGAGAGGGGTCATGCTGCATGGGCAACACATGGTCTCTGGAGTAAACTAGGTAGACCGAGAGAGGGGTCATGCTGCATGGGCAACACATGGTCTCTGGAGTAAACTAGACAGGCTGAGAGAGGGGTCATGCTGCATGGGCAACACATGGTCTCTGGAGTAAACTAGACAGGCTGAGAGAGGGGTCATGCTGCATGGGCAACACATGGTCTCTGGAGTAAACTAGACAGGCTGAGAGAGGGGTCATGCTGCATGGGCAACACATGGTCTCTGGAGTAAACTAGACAGGCTGAGAGAGGGGTCATGCTGCATGGGCAACACATGGTCTCTGGAGTAAACTAGACAGGCTGAGAGAGGGGTCATGCTGCATGGGCAACACGTGGTCTCTGGAGTAAACTAGGCAGGCTGAGAGCAGGATCATGCTGCATGGGCAACATATGGTCTCTGGAGTAAACTAGACAGGCAGAGGGAGGGGTCATGCTGCATGGGCAACACATGGTCTCTGGAGTAAACTAGGCAGGCAGAGGGAGGGGTCATGCTGCATGGGCAACACATGGTCTCTGGAGTAAACTAGACAGGCTGAGAGAGGGGTCATGCTGCATGGGCAACACATGGTCTCTGGAGTAAACTAGGCAGGCAGAGGGAGGGGTCATGCTGCATGGGCAACACATGGTCTCTTCAATCCAACTCTGGCTTTATGCTATGGCTATGAAGAGGTCATTCGCTAATGCCATTGTTTGCAGTTACTATGCTTTTTTTTAAATCACAATGTGACAAACTATCATCTGTCAAGAAGGAGGGGTGCCAGTACAGATACAATCGTGGAGATGTGACAAGTTACGAATTATATATAAGATACACCTTGAAATTATATGTTGGGGTAGTGATTCCACTCATCTGCGCCGTTTGCTTCTTCGAATGGGGACGAAGTTGTGTACTTGTCTTACTTGATCTATGTGAATAATGGGCAATCTGATTTTAGACCTTTAAAATGTTGACACGACAGACAAATCCTAATCTATAGATTTGTTAGAGCCTGGCGGTGTTATGTTTGAAGGTTCGTTTGTTATACGTTTTCTTTTTCTTCAGGCGAATGGCGATAGTTACGCTGTGTTTGTTTGCTACAGCCCAGCGATAACCGTGCCTTTTGACAGACGCGACATTTGTTGTCTGGATCCTCTTTCCCAGGTAGTGGTACTGTCACTGGTCACTTCATTGCCTCCTATGTGTGTCCATTTTATACACAGGTGAACATGGCATTTTAAGTTATCATGGGATCCCAAGTTTACTCAGCCTAAAATGGCCAACAGGGCATGTCTTGTTCAGTGTGTGCGGACAGCGTTGCGATGACCTCATCATCCCTGGATTGCCGATTAGTGTATAAATGTATGGGTCTAGCACCGAATGCACAATGTGTCGAAGGTGTGTGAAAGGGACTGTTGGTTACTTATTGTCATCCTATGTTGGAGTCGCCGTCGATGAAAGAGACACACAATTTAATATTCTAAAACATTCTAATATTGCGTAATGATAAGAGTGTTGTCGGCTTCTGGAGGAAAGACAGGTCTAATATTGTGTAATGATAAGCGTGTTGTCGGCTTCTGGAGGAAAGACAGGTCTATAATTGTCTAATTACTAGTGTGTTGTCGGCTACTGGAGGGAAGACAGGTCTAATATTGTCTAATTACTAGTGTGTTGTCGGCTACTGGAGGAAAGACAGGTCTAATATTGTCTAATTACTAGTGTGTTGTCGGCTACTGGAGGAAAGACAGGTCTAATATTGTCTAATTACTAGTATGTTGTCGGCTACTGGAGGAAAGACAGGTCTAATATTGTCTGATGATAAGCGTGTTGTCGGCTACTGGAGGAAAGACAGGTCTAATATTGTCTAATTAAAAGCGTGTTGTCGGCTTCTGGAGGAAAGACAGGTCTATAATTGTCTAATTACTAGTGTGTTGTCGGCTACTGGAGGAAAGACAGGTCTAATATTGTCTAATTACTAGTGTGTTGTCGGCTACTGGAGGAAAGACAGGTCTAATATTGTCTAATTACTAGTGTGTTGTCGGCTACTAGAGGAATGATTTTTTTTTTAATTGTCCAATGACTAGTTGTTGTCGCCTTGTTGAGGAAATAAGGGTCTAATATTGTCTTATGACTAGTTTGTCCTCGTCTTATTGAGGAAATAAGGGTCTAATATTGTCTTATGATTAGTGTTTTGTTGGCTCCTGTATGAAAGACAAAATTAGTGTATTATCGGTGTTTGGTGGACAGACTAGTCTATCCTCAATACATATGTGGCCTGCGTGGGCGAAAGGATAAGAGTGCTCATTCTTAAATATCCGGTGTGGTGCATACATGTGCTACTACCTTCCCTATTACCAGTGGCCCTTACCATCAGGTAAACCACTCCGACTTCAGAAGTTCTTGTAATTAACGTCCCCGATTCAAGGTCAAGAAGTCAACATTTTAGTCCAGTTGATCGTTGTATGGATTGAACCCCCTACCTCGGCATCAACAAACCGGATGTTTAAGAGCGAGCGTTTTTATCCATTCGGCTATTCCTGACCTCCAGAAAGTTGATTTAATTAAAGTAGTCAACCTTTTTATAAAATCAGTATAAAGGTCATAAAGATCATGGGGTTGACAAGTTAACAAGCAAACAGCTTTTTTCAACTTTACGACACAATTCATGAACTGATGATTCAATTAAACAGATTATTTTAAATACAAAGGTTATAAAAGTTTACGGTTAAGCTATCATGACTAATCCTAAGATGGCTGTCAATCAAATATAATATTATTAAAGGAGCGGTGTCACTGTTAAGTGTCATTTGTAACAATGTTGAACAATACGTGTACAGAACGTGAATGATAAGCAGCAAAGAACAGTCGCAATGAATGGCACGGGCGAGACAACTTGTCAGTTTATATGC
This sequence comes from Cepaea nemoralis, assembly GCA_014155875.1. Lineage (NCBI taxonomy): Eukaryota > Metazoa > Mollusca > Gastropoda > Stylommatophora > Helicidae > Cepaea > Cepaea nemoralis. Next base: position 158,275 of record JACEFZ010021780.1, on the reverse strand, counting down.
GGATTTGGTGTATAGTCTACAAAAGGGCGTAATAAAAATGTCATAATGCACACCAGGATGTAATGTTGAATGGCCAAGAATAAACCACCCGCGCTGGGTTCTGATACCACGTTTACACATAATCTGTCTGGATGTATACCAATAAACCACCCACACTGGGTTCTGATATCACGTTTAAACATAAGCTGTCTGGGACCAGTCTTGCATTATCAATCCACTTGTTTGCCGACAATAATTTCAAATCTCATCGATTTCTGAACATGTGTAGGAGAAGGAAAGCTGTGAGAACACGTTCCTGTGAGAACAATTAAGTGCATGATGCTTGCAAGAAATTCACCTCAATGAAAACATATCCTTCAATATCCGAGGCTACCTGTGTTACTGATCTGACCGAAAAGACAGGCGAATGGGTGGGAAACTGACCCTTTTAAAGAATAACATCATTGCTTCCCAAATTGATGTTTACATGGAAGGGACAGAGTATCAGACACTTAAACTTAAGACAGACAATACAAACCTACATCTTATCAATTACTACTGTCCAAGCGACAGCCCACAGGCACTGGACACACTACCATTAAAAGAAAAATAAAATATTGCGTTTGTGGCAAATTCAATAGCCACTCGCAGAGCTGGGGCTATGATCACGTGGACTAGAGAGAAGAGAGACTGGAAGACTGGCAGGATAAGAACAGATTCATCTTGATTAGCAAGCCGTCTGTCCCACATATCTTCAACTCGAGATCATGGCACACTACAACTACACCTGACCTGGCTTTTCACTCACCAGACCTGGGGTGGAATATTACATGAATTGTTGGGAAACAACTTGGTAGCAGTGACCATCGGCCAGTCTTTCTAACTGTAGAAAATGAGCTTGTAGGTGAAAGCAGCACCCTCTCGAGGTGGAACTACAAGAAAGCAGACTGGGCAATGTACAAGCATCGCACCAGCATACTGGTTAGAAATCTACACACAACGACATAAATAAAGTAGTTGAAGAGTTTGGGAAATGCATACTACAGGCAGCACGAGAAACAGTACCAAGAGCAGCTCGTAAACAATACAAACTGTACTAGAGTAGTGAACTAGAACAGTTGCATAATCGTGTAGAAATATGTAGAAAGCAAGCAGAGGCAAAACCCAACCAAGAACACCACAACAAATACCAACACGCAAAAGCCAAATTTCAAAGGGCCAACTGCAGGCAAGACGGTAAAGCTGCCAGGAGAAAGCTGAGTCACTAAACTTTGAAGAAGACACAAGGAAATTGTGGAAGCTAGTAAAACAACTTAACAATACGGACACGGGGAGAAACTCAAAGATTGCACAACATAAAGGCGGAAACATCTTAACAGGCAAGCATCAAGTAGCTGACCGTTTGTGGCGTCATTTGCACAAAATAACAACCTCGAAATTAATTTTGAGAAACAAGAGATTCTATAGAAATAACAACAAACAGGACATAATGAAAAAGTGCAAGAGGTGCTGGAGGCACCATCACAATCTGCGAAGTGGAGCTAGCAATATCAAAACTGAAAATGAGAAAGTCACCAGGAGTCGATGGTATCTGCAATGAAATGATCAAGAACGTAGGAACAATCGCCAAAACAAAGCTACTGCGGACATTCAATGACCACTGGGCCTTAGACAGCTGTCCACAAGCCTGGCGAGAAGCGTTTATGATACATCTCCTAAAATCAGGGAAAGGCAGTTTCATTGCCTCCAGCTACAGACCAATTAACCTCACCAGCTTTCTCTGAATTACAATGGAGCACATCATCAATCACAGACTGCAGTGGTGATTGAAAGTGAAAACAACCTTGTGCCACAGCAGGCTGACTTTGAGGATGCATTCCAAGAGAAGAAACTGGTGCCCAGGCTTACAAAATGTGATTGCCCAATCATAGCAAGTTTCTGCTTCGTGGCATATTTTGTTTTAATTTGATATAGTGATAGTTATGCCCCTTATCAGAAAATATTCTGGTTATCTCCCCTAGCATCCACATTTGACATTTCACCAACCATACATTGTATCATTTCCATATTGAGAGAAGCCCCAGGTCTCTCTGACGTTGCTTATAAATGCAAGATATTCCTGTTTGAAAAGTCAGCGTCGCCGAAAGGATACGAACTCTATCGCTTAAATTGTTTCTGCCCTGTTGGTGGGGTATATGGTTCAACCCCCAACACCGTTAAATTGGATTTACACCTTGACGTCTCGATCAGAAATCAATGGCAAACTACTGAACGTACAATTACCTAGTAAATCAAGCTGAGATTGGGGTTGATCGCAACGTGCTACAACATACAACACTTATTCTGCTAATCTTTGTATTTCTGTCTCAAAAATGGGTGGTATTCGGTTTGAACATTTCCTACAAAAGACAGAGGACCAGACACAGGCAACTCGGCGTCGACAAGCAGATAGCAACAAGGATGGCAAGTTATCATTACAACATTGACAATAATCTTATCATCACCAAGCCCTTCGCAGAACTCGCCGGAAAGACTCTTGATCCTGCGCCAGTTCCCTTGCCTGGTGTATTTTTGTACCCAGAGTGTCTGTAATACCCCGTGAATTAGTCGTGTTAGTCCCCCACTGCCTCTTCTTCCAACAACTATTACTGATCTTCTCTAAACCAGCACTGTTCCGTTCAATATGGCCACAGTATTTCAGTTTACGATAGCTGGTTCTGTTTACAAGTCAGTTTCTTTCTGTGTTCAGTTACTGCACTGGTCAGCGTGGCAGAATATATAAGAGCTCTCGCTCGTAATCTTCCGATATGCTGATGCCGAGTAGTTTTAGTAGTACGTGTATGGACTATGCTTGAGTTCAAGGCGGTAGAAAAACAAAACACAGGATCTTGTACCAAATCTGTATTTTTTCTTCTTTACAATTTTTTTTTTATTAATTTGTTGGAACTTCAAGTCCCACTTATGAGCTTTTCGACCAATTTCGGTCGAGGCCCATTTGCAAGTGGTTATAGTGGTTCGATGTTCTGTTTTCTGTGGTGGTCTCGGTCATTTTCTTTTATTTGTGTTACATTCGCTCGCTTTGTACTCAAGTGGTGTCTGTACACGCCCTACTAATACTAGTAGTGCGCTGGATTGGTTTTTGAGAATGGATTAGCTTTCCCTAATACCAGTGTCCCTCATCGAACGCACTCCCACTTTTGAGGCACTTGTAATTTAGTCCCCAAGTCTAGGACATGAAGTCAACTGACTGGTGGAAGGGTTGAATTCACTATTTCGGCATCAGAACATTGGAGGCTTAAGAGCGAGCGCTCTTGTCCATGCGGCTATGCTGAAATTCTTCCTGATCATAATTGCCAGATCTCCACACAATTTAATGCACTTCGAACTTAGCCAAAAGAACGAAACGCGATACTTCATCCATGATATTCTAATCGACGATATTCTAATCTACGATATTCTAATCCACGGTATTCTAATCCATGATATTCTAATCCACGATATTCTACGAATGTATCTGTTACATTAGGTTCAGAAGTCTAAATTGTTTCATTTACTAGTTGTGAGATTGTCCACGATTGGCACCCGTATGTCACCAGGAGAAAGTCACAAGAACTCGCAATGTGCACTTGTATTTGTTTGCTCGTGCTGCACCATGTCATATAGCTTCCCTGGGGTGAAGGGCACAGGCTATCGCATTTATTTATGAATATCTATTCATACATATATCTCTATATTTATTTATATACGTATATGTATAAATCCCGGGATGACTTCAGATCTGGGACTGGGACACTTTCAGTCTGCGACACCACCAGTCCTCGGATACCTATCTCTCTCACAACCAACCAAGGGATGTTACCCTTTCAAACAACGTCCTGAACAAATGATGCAACTCTGGCATCTACAAACTCAATAACAAAAGTGTATTGTACAAAGGAAAGAAGGAAATGTGGTTGTAGTGCAGATCTGTCTGGTGTGCTAGTTGCTACCAGATAAAGTTAGTTGAGGCAGCCACATGAAGAAGGTCATCACTGTACGAATGTCAACGTATCACACCACATAGGTATGGCACTTAGTTCATGTCTCTCGTAGCAGGTCCTCAGTCTTTCACCAGACAGCACTTGGAAAGCACGTCCTGACAATATGACCAGGATACCAGAACATGTGTTGGAATGATATGCAAAAGCTCATCCACATCCGATCAAGTAGATGCCTCCATAATAGGTTTAATCATAATAGCACAGTTTCTTGGCTTACAGTATATCAAAGTATCTGGTCTCTCCCTGAATTGCCATTCTCTCCATGCCGTGATGATCTATCAGTTCTTCTGCACCATTTCCAAGGGCCACGACCACATCTGCCTTATCATGCACCAAGACCCCATCAGGGGCGCAGACCCAGCCAGTCTCTCCGATTGCTTATTTCCCACCACACCAGCATGTCCTGAGGTAAAAAAAATCCAACAGATGCTCTTTATTTGTTATTGTTGAATTGAAGCCTGCTACTCTGCCTGTAGCATGCCTCTCTTCACCTTTCTTCATATCATAATGTTGACACCAGAAAGGTGCATGGTCTCTAAACTCCTACTTTAACTTGTTTTCTGACACTGTGTCGCAGATTCGCGTCGTAGATTCTATGAATCTTCGATCCCTCACACTGTTTTACCGTATGCCCTGCCATGACTAGTCTATAGGTCTGACTTAGTTTAGTTTAGTTTACTTATGTTGAGAAGTTTCCATCGTTGTAGATTATGGAGCCAGGATATTCACACTTCGTTAAATTTTCACGCTCTTCATTGTAGGGTTGTCATTTTGTATTTGCATGGTGTTTTGTCCATGGACCTTAATCTATTGTTGTTGTTGATGATGTTGTTGTTGTTGTATGTTTAACTTCAGAAAAAATATTTAGATTTTCACTGCTTCACCGCGTCTCTGTGTCGCTGTGTCTCTGTTTCAGCGTGTCTCTGTGTCACTGTGTCTGTGTTTCACAGTTTGATTGTCTCTATGTCACTGTGTATCTGTGTCACTATGTCACAATATCACTATGTCACTATGTCACTATCTCACTATGTCACTATGTCAATATGTCACTATATCACTATATCACTATACCTCTATGTCACTATGTCACTATATCACTATACCTCTATGTCCTATGTCACTATGTCTCCATGTCACTATGTCATTATATCACTATATCATTATGTCACTATATCACTATGTCACTATGTCACTATATCACTATGACACTATGTCTCTGTCACTATATCACTATGTCACTATGTCTCTGTCACTATGTGTCTATGTCACTATATCACAATGTCACTATGTCACTATATCACTATGTCACTATATCACTATATCACTATGTCACTATATTACTATGTCACTATGTCACTATATCACTATGTCACTATGTCTCTGTCACACTATGTCACTATATCACTATGTCACTATGTCACTATATCACTATGTCACTATATCATTATGTCACTATGTCTCTGTCACTATGTGTCTATGTCACTATATCACTATGTCACTATGTCACTATATCACTATGTCACTATATCACTATGTCACTAAGTCACTATATCACTATGTCACTTTGTCTCTATGTCACTGTGTGTCTATGTCACTATATCACTATGTCACTATATCACTATGTCACTATGTCTCTATGTCACTGTGTTGTCTATGTCACTATATCACTATGTCACTATGTCACTATATCACTATGTCACTATGTCTCTATGTCACTAAGTGTCTATGTCACTATATCACTATTTCACTATATCACTACATCATTATGTCACTATATCACTATGTCACTATGTCACTATATCACTATGTCACTATGTCTCTGTCACTATGTGTCTATGTCACTATATCACTATGTCACTATGTCACTATATCACTATGTCACTATATCACTATGTCACTATATCACTATGTCTCTATGTCTTTATGTCACTGTGTGTCTATGTCACTATATCACTATGTCACTATGTCTCTATGTCACTGTGTGTCAATGTCACTATGTCACTATGTCACTATTTCACTATGTCACTGTGTCTCTTGACAGACAGGATCAACTCTTCAATCCCATTGACCAGTTCCCATTGTTATTATTATTATGGTGCCTGGATATTTAACATTTGTCACGTGATATTCAAATAACATTGACACGAAAACCACCAAACAATTCTAACAATATAAGGACACTCTAGCTAGTAAACATAACACATCAATTATGTATTCATAAATTACACTAGTCAACAAATTTTCAAAAATTATGAGCATTTTAAAATTATGAGCAATTATGAGCAATTTACATGCATCATTTGGTATTTATTTTGACATGCTGATTTCAAATATCATAATGAAATTCACAAATTGGCTCAGTTGTTTTTAATGATACATTTACATTACAGTAATACAAGTTTTTTAATTATCTGGGGGTGAACATTTAGTCTTTCTACTTTAGCATTATAAGATTTGTGGTTGCATACTTAATTAATTGATATTTCAACATAAAATGATAGAAAAAAAATTAAAACATTATTTAAAGTTCACATATAATGTTTTAAAAGGCACGATTGAACCTATTCCGTCATTATTTAGTCGCTGTTCGAACTCTCTTTGCTTGCTTCTTGCAGTCAATCAGCGTGTCTCTTGTCACAGTCCAGCAGTAATCAGCAAGCATTGAAGGGCTCCAATTGCCTTGATACCTTGTCCTCCACAGCAGCAATGCCCTGGTGAAATCGTTCACCCAGCTCATCACTGGCAGTTTGACGTAAAGATATACAGATGAGAATCCAGAAAATGAATTTTCAAAGACATGTTGCAGCCAGGACTCTTATACTTCAGAAGGAGATTTTCTACAATTTCATTGTGATGATCAGATCTGTTGGTTCCAAGAAAATTCTCCACCACTGACTTAAATGCTAACCATGATGCTTTTTCCTTTCCATGCAACACACAAAGAAACTCGTCATCATTAAGAAGTTTTCTAATTTGCGGACCAACAAATACTCCCTCATTGTACCTTCACTCAGTCTTTGAAATTGTCTTATGAGATATTTGAAAGCCTCATCTGTTTTCCCCATTGCCTTGACATTGTTCATGAGACCCAGCTTAATGTGCAAGGGTAGCAACAAAATCTTGCTGGTGTCGACAAGTGCTGGGTTCTCAACGTTCTTACTGCCAGGCTGCAATAACTGCCTGATTGGCCAATGTCTTCTGATGTAATGGTCAATTCTTGCACGGCTATCCCATTTATAGAGAAAGCAACAGTACTTGGTGTATCCACCCTGTAGTCCAAGCAAACGAGCGACCATTTTAAGTCACCTCAACAGTTGCGTCATGTATAGAACTTGACAGTTATTAAATAAGCCTGTAGCATACATCTTGAAAACTAGAACTAATCAACATTTTTAAATGTCATTTTCATTTTCCGCATACCAAAATTAGTTGAAATCAGATATTTTCATAGCCGATACTTTTTGGTTGTTGACTAGTGTTATCTAGCGAGGCATAAATAACGCTGAAACCATAATGTACAGTTTATGCGTCATATCACGTTTCTCGCACATTTATAACACAAAATTATACAATAACAAATAATGAATCAAGGACAGGAACATAAACGTAACTAAACAATTTCTTACAACAATTCGTCACGTTATTATTCACACATCACGCATTTAAGGTTCGATTGTAAAAACAAACATGTTAGTATCTTCTTTTTTTATTTCAGTAAAATCATGAAAAGTAATGATCTATACATGCAGGGTACACAAAGTAAAAGATAACCTATGAGTTTAGAAGTACGATGTCGCTCTGGTATACAGTGTGTATTAGGGAAACGGCGTATCGTGGAGGGATCGTGTGACTTGGAGGCATAACATGGCTTCGAGACAAGGCGTGACCTGGGGATACTGCATTGCTTAGTATGGCGTGGTTTTGAGTCTGGTCGTGGCGTGGAGTTACGATGTAGCGTGGAGATACGTCATGGCTTGGGGGTACGTCATGGCTTGGGAGTACTGTGTGGCTTGGGGGTCAAGAATGGCTTAGAGGCACAGCATGGCTAAGATGTAGAGCAGTGGTTCTTACCCGGTGGAAAATTCCCCCCGGGGGGGGGGGGGGGGGGGGGGGGATTTTAAGGTTTCTAGGGGGAGGGGGAGGGGTTAAGATTTTTTCAAGATCGCGTTAATACAAGAACCGATTACTTGACATTGTTTTTCCCTTCATACTGTACGGTTCTGTACGTCTCACCCTACTAAAATTCATTTTATAAAGTAAGTAGAGCCACAAATCACGTTTTATGTGGACGTCTAAACTTGTTTTAGTATGTGCTATTAAATTAGCTTCCATTATTACGTATACTGTGAGGGGTGGGGCGGGACTTTTAGGAAGGAAATACGAAAGGGGAGGATGACGTTCTGAAAATATGGTGAAGGGGGGAACGGGTCAAATTTTTAGGTAGGAAACACGAAAAGGGGGGGGGGGAGAGGGGGGAATGACGTTCTGAAAATATGGTGAAGGGGGGCACGGGCGAAAAAAGGTTGAGAACCACTGGTGTAGAGGATGCCAGAGTTACTTAATTGCATCAAGATAAGGAATGGCTTGAGTGTGGGGGATGGCTTGAATGTAGCGAATGGCTTAAATGTGGGGAGCGACTTGGATGTATGTCTTCTGGGCAGGGAGTGATCTGGAGAAGGCCAGTGACGTCGGGTAAGGAATACATTATAACCTTGCCTTAGGGTTGGGTCAATGAAAATTTAAAACTCGTTTAGAAGCGAGTTCGGGCACATTACCCTTGAGCCGAACTAGTAGGCCTTAGCTTATTCTAGGTCAGGCCCTAATGATGTTGGTTACCAATTCCATGTCTCGTCGCGTTGGGTAGTATGCCTAAGGATGTTTAATCAGGCTGTCACGGTTACCATCAGCATGAGAATTATTCATCGACCATTTAAAAGGGGGAAGGATCACGTGTGGGACTATCCTGAGTTCAGTGGTATTGATTCTTAATATCATATTCATATTTTCAATTCATATTCTTATTCATATTTCTTTATGGCGTTGTCTTCCGACAAAAGTTAGAAAATTATCTGGTATTTACTTCATAAAGATGTACCAACATCAGAAAGAAGAGGCACGTTGACAGTTCGAAGATGGACACAGGGAATCGCAGACACCTGAGGCAGGACAACTGGCAAAGAATCAAACATCTTGTCTGGACATGAAAGAGCCACGCTATGGAGGACCGGCTAGATTATGATGGTATCCACTTCAATGCTGATGGAGAAGAAATCCTATCAGTGTTCGGTATTGAACCCAGGACTCTATCTAGATAACTAAGCTCACAAACCACCGAGTTAATTTGAGTCAAGAACAGATAACACATCACTTGGGACATTCCCATACGTGTTCCGTCTCCACCTTCAACAGCCAGCGAAGAGTACCAATACTAATGGTACCAGTTGCAGTATGATTATGTACCAGTCTGGCCTCTATTTGTAGTACTGAGTGTCGGACAGATTCTCTGGTCACCCCCTGCGGCACTATGTGATCTTTCACACTATAGACATGATCCGAAAGGGCATTAACGACGCCTGTCCTGTGCACCAATACCCCAAGTAAAATTGGGTTGAGTTGAGTTGCTTTAAATCAAGAACCGACATCACTGCATTAGGGGCATTCCCATAAACGCTCAGTCCTCAACTTTAACAGCCAGCGAAGAGTTCAAATACTAATGGTGTCCGCTGCAAGCTGATTATATGTGCGTCTTACTTTACCTCTGAGATTATATCAAGCTCAGAGCACGTACTCCGTAGCTCCAGCTAAGGATGGACGCGAATTGTCGATCATCAATTACTGAACCTCCCATTCTGCGCATCCTCTACGCCTGTCCGGTTCCAAGTGAGCATAGAAATATTAAGAACTGATCTCGATAGGGGGAAGATGAGGCAGGAGTGGAGATCAGATAACCCCATCTGGTGACTATAGTAAGTTATTAGGTAAAGGACTCATTTCACAAGCTATGAGATACTTGACATATAGTGTTGGCGACATTTTGTGATAGACCAATCTGTACTGGATGGGTGATGTGTGTACATGTATGTTAATCGGCCAGGTTACGTGGTAAATAAAAATGAATTAATTACAGCCCCATTTCTGGGCAATCATCTCTGAATTGGTAATTGGCTTCTTCATCCATTCAATGACCATCTTGGGTGTCACAATCCAGACATCCTTTCGATTAAGTTGCAGGTCTTGGAACCAGTTGACCAGAGCTTCAAAGGAGGGTGGTGACCGCAGAAACATGGACCCGTGCGTGAACAGGTGCATCGGAACTTTCGTTGGGTAAAAGTAGTCGTTGAAATTTTTCCTTCAAGGAGAAGTTAAAAGATATTTATGATAAATAAATACATTATATAAAGAGCTTTAACAGATGCAGTGTCAAACAAAACGTAGGTTTGGACCTAACAAACATGGATAGCGGAAAATGGAACGTAGGGGTGTGTCACAATTATGACCTAAACGTTGCTAATATGGTAGCAGACATGTTGTATTATACATCAAATTAAAGGAGGCTGCTTAGGGAAGACTACTGTATTGATATTTTAATTAAGACAACATTCGGCAATGACAACATTTGGGCGATATTTAAGCCAATGGCAGATATGGAGAGTCGCTTAAGACGATTAAATATCCCAATGGCATTTGTGGATTGAATTGGTTCGATGTACAATGAGGATAATCTAGCTAACTAACTTAACTAACCAACTTAATTAACCAAACTAACTAAACTAACTAACTAACTTATCTACCTAGCTAAACTAACTAAACTAACTAACTACCTAACTAACTCATCTACCTAAATACACTAACTCAGCTAACTTAACTAATTCACTTAACTAACTCACTTAACTAACTAAACTAACTAACGGAACTATGAAAACTTGTTAGCGAAAATTTTTAAAACCAGAAAAACGACAACAGAAATAACATAGACCTGAAAGAACGATGCCAAAACAAAGAGTAAAATATGGCTTAATTTAAAAAAATATAATAAACAAAGAAATCGAACATACAAAAGAAGTAATGGCAAGCTGGCAGAAGAGGTTAAAGATGTAAAAGGGAACTGTACAAAACAATTCTGGAAAATAATGAACTTATACAAACTAAAAAAAAAGAATATAATGTGCTTATCAGTGACGATATTTACGTAAATCGCTGCTTCTTTCGTATAATTCTATGAAAACCAATTGCTAGATCTTAATTTATTTCTTAATAGAAATTACCATTTCTTTTTATTACGTAGAAAATATTAGACCCAGATAACCATGTAAATGTTTGTAATATGCTAGGTCCATCCGATGTGTTTGTTTATTGGGTGGTTGTTACGCCCATGCTGATTAATATTCAAGACAAGTATTGCTATTTAATTGGTTAGGTATGGATTGTGTTCATATTTCATTGTTGTAGGTTCATATACACAGTATTGGTAGCGGATAATGCAACAGACCTACAACAATTGTTGGACAGTGTAGTAACAGAGAGTGCACAGAAAGGACTGTCCTTGAATATCAAGAAAACAGTAACAATGGTGATATCAAAGAAAATGGGGACGCCAAAATGTGACATAGAAATAGAAGGGGAATTCTCAACCAAGTGGATAATTTTAAATACCTAGGGGCACTTATAACATCAGATGGAAGATGTACAAAAGAGATTAAGAGCAGAATAGGGCAGGCAAAGACAGCATTTCAGAAAATGAAGAGTATCTTATGCAATAAGTCGCTATCAATGAATGTAAGAAAGAGAGTACTAAAATGCTATATAGAACCAGTTTTGCTGTATGGCAGCGAATTTTGGAATGTAAATGAACAAATTAGGAAGAACTTAGAAGCAACAGAGATGTGGTTTTTAAGACGAATGTTGCGAATTCCTTGGACTGCCAGAGTAACTAACAACGATTGCCTGAAAGAGGCTAATGAAACTAGAACACTATATACAACAATAAGAAAGAGACAAACATCTTTCTTTGGTCATGTGATGAGAAGAGAGGCATTGGAGAACATCGTGACAACTGGAAAGATCGAAGGGAAGAGAGGCAGAGGCAGACCAAGAGAAATGATGCTGGACGGACTGAGACGGTGGCATGGAGGAATATCATCAGCAGAGTTGATCCAGAACATCAAAGACCGAGATCTGTGGAGAGCCATGAACGCCTACGCCAGCCGGCACGGCACTTGATGATGATGATGAGGTTCATATGGCAATGGCAAACTATTGAGCGTAATCTTGCCAAGAAATCAACATACAGCTGAAAGATGCTGGTGTTGACAGCGATGTCCTGTAAAGGATATGCAAAAAAAAAAAAGGGTTCATATGAGCCGGGCTCCTTGGCGAAGTAGTTATGGACGCGATTTGTAATCCCGCTTACCAGCGTTCGAAACACGGTTGTTCTCGATTTGGCAGCAGACCGCGATGTTCTGGGTTTTAACAAATTGATATGGGAGCCGGTCGTACAGAAAGCAATGGCATACTACTGAACGTAAACTTGCCAAGACATCAACAACAGCAGTAAAATACTAATATTGACAGCGATGTCCTGTAAAAAGGATAGGCAAAGAAAAAAAAAAGATTGATATGAATGGCAGACCTGGATAATGGAGACACTTTTTAACGGGGTAGCCGATTATGTGGCTAAGCTGTTATGAATGCAATTCATAATTCCGTATACTGCGTTCGAAATACAACTGAGAACGATTTGGATTTGTCTTGCGTTGGTTTTAATACAAATGTATGAATGTCGGTCTTTCAGAAATCGATGGCAAACTGCTAAACGTAAACTTGTCAATATATCAAAAACAGCCCAAAAATGTTGGTGTTGACTGCGATGTCCTGTAAAGGATATGCAACTGATATTTGTAATGGGGTATGTGGTTGGCTGTGCATTGACGCTCGAGTGCTCCTTTGACGACGAGGTGTCATCTAAAGATGACCGTTGTTCAAACTAACAGCCCAGATGGGCGTTTATAAGATTGAATAACACAATTTTCCTACTAACATTATGCTAGCAGCGCCAGAACTGGACTACAACAGCATAATATGACAGCAGAACTGTAACAACAGAGATTGCATTACTCTAAGAAATGCCTGATTTGATCAGAGCAAATAGGGAAGGAAATGAAGAGATCAGGAATCACGTTGGTAGGTATAATGTGAGAAGTGGATTTTATTTACAATCAGTGGATCACATTTCTTCTTCTTCCGCTTCTTCTTTCATTCGCTTGAAATTTGTCTACATCTGCAATGTTGTCTCCTGTATGAATTTCACGGTCTTTTTTAGTTCACTCAGTGGTCCATAGTTTATCCTCCACTGTTGTGTCTCTAGGCCAGAAGGTTTGCCTAGATATGTTGTATTTTTGGTTGTCTTGGAGAATGTGATCTGTTATCTGCGGTGCCAAACCAGATAATCACATGGTAACGGATCAGATGGTTAGGTCATGTTTCAAGACTAGCGGTAAGCAGCCTACCACATCCAACATTGACATCTAGATCTAGAGAAATAGAGCCAGAGGCTGACATGGCAAAGCGGAAATACAGAAGAAATAAGTACCCCCCTTGTGTGCAGCCCACTCAAAGGTCTTGTGCAGAAAACTCTTCTAAACCTGGCTTTGAAGGACTGACAGAGCAGATGGACAGAAGAAGGTGGAAGAAGAGGAGGAGGACGATAAAATTGAAGAAGAAAGAAGAGGAAATGGTGAAATCTACTTACTGGAAAAATGAATACCACTCCTGTTTTGAAGCCGTGAAGACGTTGGAGCCAACACTGCAAGTGTCAATCATACTACAGCCGTAGTTGTCGCTGCCTACGAAGCCGTTGATCGGTACCTCCCAAAATCCAGGGTAAGGTTTGGTCGGACATGGCACGTTGGGGCACCTGTTAGTGAATGAAAATAACAGTAAAATATACTAATAATCTAATCGTGCGACATAGGGGCGCATCATACAAGCATCAAAGACTCAGTTTGGGCTGATTTTCATAGCATTTCATGGGGTATATTATGGAAGAATCAACACTGAGTTTGGATTGATTTTCATAGAACTTCTAGTGGCATATGATAGAAGCATCAACACTCAGTATAGTCTGATTTTCATAGCATTTCTAGTGGTATGTGATGGAAGAATCAATACTCAGCTTAGACTAATTTTCATAGAATTTCTAGTGGAATATGGTGGAAGCTTCTACACTCAATGTCTGCTGATTTTTGTATAGTTGGTAGTGGCTCGCACAGCAAGCGTTGACTCATACATTGGGAGATTCTTTCTTCTAGTACTTTATTCTTTTATTTTGTTTGTTCACATTTTCCCCATTTCTCATGACGTTAATTCTGAGATAACATTACTATCTTTTAACTTCCTAATATTGTCATCAACTGCCCTGCAAAATGACATAGGCTTCCGTGCATCTCCACATATCACGGTCCAGGTATTCCAGATACTGATGAATGTGACTGTGGGACTGGTAAAATGTGATGAATGTGACTGTGGGACTGGTATAATGTGATGAATGTGACTGTGGGACTGGTAAAATGTGATGAATGTGACTGGGACTGGTATAATGTGATGAATGTGACTGTGGGACTGGTAAAATGTGATGAATGTGACTGTGGGACTGGTATAATTGTGATGAATGTGACTGTGGGACTGGTAAAATGTGATGAATGTGACTGTGGGACTGGTATAATGTGATGAATGTGACTGTGGGACTGGTAAAATGTGATGAATGTGACTGTGGGACTGGTATAATGTGATGAATGTGACTGTGGGACTGGTAAAATGTGATGAATGTGACTGGGACTGGTATAATGTGATGAATGTGACTGTGGGACTGGTAAAATGTGATGAATGTGACTGTGGGACTGGTATAATGTGATGAATGTGACTGTGGGACTGGTAAAATGTGATGAATGTGACTGTGGGACTGGTATAATGTGATGAATGTGACTGTGGGACTGGTAAAATGTGATGAATGTGACTGTGGGACTGGTAAAATGTGATGAATGTGACTGTGGGACTGGTAAAATTATGGCTAAACATTTCTTGAAGGAGTGCCCAACGTATACAGAACGAACAGAGACTGTGGCCTACACCCATTGCATTTGAGGACAAACTTTATGGAGATGTCGACAAACTGTAGTTGACTGCTGCTTTCGTCTTATTAATTCAAATCGACGTCTGAAGATGAAGAGGAAGATAACTTAGATTGATCATTTCTTTCTGTCTCCCAATACTTCTTCTGTCAATGATCTTTCCAGTTGTCGCGATGTTTTCTGATTGCTCTCTTCTCATTATCGGTGTCTGTGGCTTGGGAGGATAGTAGTACGCAGTTTCACAATTTCTACATATATGGTTCGAGGTCAGCAGCAGGCGATTTGGAAGCGGGTCACTCTGCGTCGATTTTCATAATGATATAAGCGTCATCTTTTCAGAAAGCAATGTAACCTACTGAAAGTATATTTGCATATAAAATCACAAGGAGCCAATAAATGCTGGGGTTGGCTGTGACGTGTTGAACAGAAATACAGTTAATTTTGTTAACTCTTCTAATTATATGACCATAGAATGCTGTGTGTCTCGTCCTTATATCAGTATATAATGTTCTAACTTTCATTAGCCTTCTTCAGGCAGTCGATGTTGGTTGCTATGGCAGTCCAAGGTATTCGCGTATTCTCAACACACGCCTCATACACCACACCTCCGTTGGCTCCAAGCTCTTCCTAATCTGTTCGTTTACGCTCCATGATTCACTGCCATACAACAGAATAGATTCTACATAACAATTCATCGTTTACGTATCATGGTTCACTGGTATACAACATTTTCCATCGCACCTTGCCGTCTTGACAAACAATAGTTTGTTACATTGTGCTTCAAAAAAGGCTATATAACTACAACCCATGGCGGTAGCGAATGTGACTGATGAGACAAATTCGCGCGGTAAATGTTCGCCCATAATGGATGCATGTGAAGACGTGGTCATTTCCACCATCAATGCACCACCTGACGTCTCACACGTTCGGTGTGTGACCTATCTGTAATCATTTTCTCTTCAATTCCAGTTATGGTATTTGCCCTGCATGTCATATAACAGAATAAGCTACACACACACACCCATATATATATATATATATATATATATATATATATATATTATATATATATATATATATATATATATATATATATATATATATATATAAAACAATCCAGTACTTTCTTTCATTAATATAACAACGTAGCATCATACGTTGGCATGATGTAGTCTAGAGTAAACGGCCATAATGGAGGTCTGCCCGCGGATGTCTCAATGTTTGTGATGGACGTGTCGTAGAGAAAACCGTTGTTCTTCAAGGCATCAAACTGCACGTTGTGGGCCACCAGTAGGTAAGGAGCTCTGAACCCAACAATGTTGTCGCTGATGGCTTTATCGCCTGTCCCTTGGTAAACTTTATCCCTCATGCCTGTAATCTGTGGAAGACAAGTGACGGGTAATTCATGTAAGCCACTGCAAATCCACATAATGTAAATGACAGATACCAGGGTAGTGCATCATCCGTTGAAAATAAAAATTACATGTATTACACTACACGGTTATATGAAACAATATAGTGAAAAATGACCATTTGGGTGCATCAAGCTACATGGCATATGGAACAATACACTTGATTGTATCACATTACACTGTAAATGGAATAACACACGTGATTGTATCACATTACACGGTATATGGTACAACACACTTAATTGTATCACATTACACGGTATATGGAACAACACACTTGATTGTATCACGTTACACAGCAAGTGGAACAACACACTTGATTGTATCACATTACATGGTATATGGAACAACACACTTGATTGTATCACGTTACACAGCAAGTGGAACAACACACTTGATTGTATCACATTACACGGTATATGGAACAACACACTTGATTGTATCACATTACATGGTATATGGTACAACACACTTGATTGTATCACATTACACGGTATATGGTACAACACACTTGATTGTATCACATTACATGGTATATGGTACAACACACTTGATTGTATCACATTACATGGTATATGGTACAACACACTTGATTGTATCACATCAAACGGTATATGGAACAACACACTTAATTGTATCACATTACACGGTATATGGAACAACATACTTGATTGTATCACATTACATGTTATATGGAACAACACACTTGATTGTATCACATTATATGGTATATGGAACAACACACTTGATTGTATCACATTACATGGTATAATGCACAACACACTTGATTGTATCACATTACATGGTATATGGAACATCACACTTGACTGTATCACATTACACGGTATATGGAACATCACACTTGACTGTATCACATTACACGGTATGTGGAACAACACACTTGATTATATCACATTACATGTATATGGGACAACACACATGATTCTATAACATTACATGGTATATGAAAGAACGCACTTGATTGTATCACATTACATTGTACCTAGAAGAATACGCTTGATTACATTTTAAAGTGAACAACATATTAGCTTATAATAGCGGATACACATTTGCATGTATTACACTACGTGATATACAGCACAACACAACAGCGGATGAATGTAGTTCATGTATTACATTCTGACATTAGGAACAAAAGCGATAGTCTATCCGCCACGGGATCAAAAACAACAACTGCAGTGACATCAACAAGTATTCATTGTCTTCTTCTGTCCTTTATCTTCCTTTGGAGAATAGGCCCTCAAATAACCCCGCCACGCCGGTCGTTAGGTAGTTAGTCAGTCAGTCAGTTAATCAGTCAATCGATCAGTTAATCACTTAGTTAGTTCGCTAGCTGGTTAATTAGTTATTTAGTCAGTCTGTCAGTCAGTCAGTCATTCAGTTAGTTAGTTAGTTGGTTCGTTGGTTGGTTGGTTAATTAGTTAGTTAGTTAGTTAGTTAGTTGGTTGGTTGGTTGGTTGGTTGGTTGGTTGGTTGGTTGGTTGGTTAGTTAGTTAGTTAGTTAGTTGCATATTATTTACATGATGTCGCAGCCACCCCCAACATATTTTGGTTTCTTGTGATTTCTTGTCAGATGTACGTTCAGTAGTTTGCCATTGCTTTCTGAACGACTGGTACTCATACCCTTGTAAGAAAACCAGCGCAAAGCGACCTGCTTCCAAATCTCTCGCAGCTGTGTTTGGAACGCAGTAAGCAGGATTGCGACATTCTCGGGGCATTCTCGTGGTGCTCTGTTCTCATCTTCAACAGTCAGCAAAGAGGCATGATACTAATGGTATCAGTAGCAACCAGATTATGTGTCCGTCTGACGTTTCCTCGAAGGCCTGATTGTCGGCCAGATCCTCTGGTCACTTCCTGCACCATAATTATCTTCAGGAAGTGATGATCTAGATCAGGGGTGGCCTAACACGAGGCCCGCGGAGCCACATGCGGCCCGCCAGACGTCATGTTGCGGCCCGCGGAGTGGGAAGCGATGATGTGGTCGAGGCTGTAGTACGCTTGCTTGTTTACTTTAATTAACAAAAACAAAAATTAGTCGCGTGGCCCGGCAGAAAATATTATTTCTAAAACTTGGCCCGCCAGCTGAAAAGGTTGGCCACCCCTGATCTAGATGTTTACTGCACTATACACAGGATCCCAAAGGTCCCCCTCCACGTCTGCCTATCATGTACAAACACGCCACCTAGCGGTGCAGACCCAGCCAATCTGTCCGTCTGCTTGTTTCCCTCGACACCATCATGTCCCAGGGAAACAAAATCTAACAAGCGCTCTCTACTTCTGGTTGTTGAAGTCTGCCAGTCAGCCCAAAGCATGCCTGTCTTCGCTTTTCTCATAATACTTTGTGGGTCCGTTACAATGCCTAATGCACTGGGTATTAATAGTATTAGGTGAATAAAGCCAGCAGCTGCTGCAGTGAATGAATGATATCATGTTGCTTACCTCTGCAACAGCTTCTGGATAGTCAGCACTGGATGTTCCCGGTGGTAGTCTGTGGCTGATTGTATGAGATGCTATCTCGTGTCCCTTGTTGGCCAACTCTTTGACAAAATTGTAGTCTGTGTAGTCATGATTAATGTAGAAAGCCGCTCTGAAAGAACAGACAATACACTGGCAGTGAATAGTGCTGTAGCAAACAATTGATATTTAATTTATTTGGATGCAATGGGTTAATGCTGCCCGTGGAAAGAGTGGAAGGAGTTCATCAGCTTCATCAACTGAATGTACCTTTTCTAGCTTTGAACTCAAGCGTAGTCCATACACGTGCTACTACCAATAGTGCACAGGATTCATTATTGCGTGTCAATTAGCTTTCCCTATTATCAGTGTCCCTCGCTATCAACCCGACCCACTCCGACCTCTGAGGTACTTGTAATTTGCGTCCCCAAATCAAGGAAGAGAAGTCAATATTTCAGTCCAACTGACCGGTGCAGGGGTTGAACCCGCTACTTCGGCATCAGCACACCGGAAGTTTAAGATCAAACGCTCTTATCCCATTCGGTCATGTTGGCCTCCATCAACTGAATTAATTGCCAACATTTTCATCATCATCATGTGTCGTGTCGGCGAGCGTGGGCGATCATAGTTCTCCATACCACACAATCACCGGTGTATCTAATCAGTTCCTTTATCTCAGTGGTTCTCAGCCTTTTTTGGCCCGTGACCCCCCTTCACCATATTTTCAGAACGGCACCACCACCCGCCCCCCTTTCGTATTTCCTACCTAAAAATTTGACCCGTGACCCCCTTCACCATATTTTCAGAACGTCATTTCCCCCTTTCGTATTTCCTACCTAAATATCCCGCCCCGCCCCTACACAGTATACGTAATAATGGAAGCTAAATTTAATAGCACATACTAATACAAGTCTAGACGTCCACATAAAACATGATTTATGGGTCTATTTGCTTTATAATTTGAATTTTAGAAGGGCGAGACATACAGAACCGTACAGTATGAAGGGAAAATCAATATCAAGTAATCGGTTCTTGTATTAACGCGATCTTGAAATAATCTTAATTCCCCCTGGAAACCCTAAAATCCCACCCCCTGGGGGGGGGGGGGGGGGGGGGGAGGGGGGGATTCCCCACCGGTTGAGAACCACTGCTTTATCTTAAATGTTTGTGAGTTGCATCGTTATGTACTATGGAAGCACAACGATGATTTCCCCTTGTCATCCGCCGGTTTATCTACGGCTTAACTCCGTGCGCCTTTGTCTAAAGAGACGAATCCTGCCAGTCAGCAGGGAGAGACAGTATGGAGCCTCTTACCCACCGAAGGCCAAATAAAAGTGTTTGACAGATGAAGTACAATGTATTTCCCACATATACATCACTGCGGCTTTAACTGTCCTTTGCGTCTTTGATTGAAATCACCACACCACTCGCGCTGTATTTGAAACTAAATTCGACTACACAGATCAACATGTGGTACACAGCTACACAGATGATGGTTTGAAAGGATCCACATCAGCTAAGTAAGTCTGTATAGTTTTATGGTGTTGTATCTTATTTACCTAAGGCAGTTCAAATATTATAATATATTTAGAGGATGTGAGAATGATCACCGCTGAGGGATATCAATAATATAAGATATACAGATGATACAGAATTGATTGCAAGCAACAAGCCGCATCTGCAATATTTAATAGATGCGTTTATTGTACAAGTGAACAACTAGAGTTATAATTAAATTGTAAGAAGACCAGATCATGGTCGTCTCTAAGAAGAAAGAAATACCTCCATGAATTATACGGGTGCATGTGAATACAGTGGAACCTCGGTTTTCTTTGACTTCGGTTTGTGTCGATTTTGGTTTTCGTCGATTTTTTCTCTCGGAAAATGTGTCTCGGTTTTCGTCGGTTGTCTCGGATTTCGTCGGAATGCCCACATGTTCTCGCTGCTAATTTTGCGACAATAAAGGGACTCACTCGTTCTTCTGCTCAATTTGGCGTTGTTTCTCGTTATGTGGGCATCACTTGCTAATAAGTTAACCGTTATCTTTTATCTCCATCATAGGGCGAAAGAAAGTTTCCAGAGCCAGCAGCCCTTCGAAGAAGAAGGCTAGGAACACGATAGAGTTGAAGAAGGAAATAATTGAAAACTACGAGAGTGGCATTCAGATTGCTGAAATCTGCCGCATGTACGAGAAGTCGCCATCCACGATAAGTTTCATTGTGGCGAAAAGGGAAGAAATACAGGAGGCTAATGTAGTGAAAGGCCTGAATTTGCTAACGAAACAGAGATCGCAAACAATTGAAAATGTCGAACAGTTATTATTAATTTGGATAAATCAAAAACAGTTAGATGCCGATTCTGTTTCGGAGGCAATCATATGTGAAAAGGCCGGACTGTTGCATGCCGATCTCATTAAGAAAATACTTGGGATGATTGCTAGTGTGCTTAGTGATTTTAAGGCCAGCAAAGGATGATTTGAAAAATTCAAGAGCCATACTGGCATACAAAAGACAAGAAGACCAAGAAGGCGATTGACCCCAGTTAGTGCCTTGATACCTAAGGTCCTTATGGAGGGGGATTCCCCTTCCAAACTATAATATCTGCACCTCTCTCTCTCTCTCTCTCTCTCTCTCTCTCTCTCTCTCTCTCTCTCTCTCTCTCTCTCTCTCTCTCTCTCTCTCTCTCTCTCTCTCTCTCTCCTCTTCGCCGACTTCCAACGCTAAGAAGAGTCTTCAGAAAGGTAAATGCCATTTTAAATGTTCTTTTCTTCTTTACATTATTCTTTTATATTCATTTTATATTAATTTGTTATTGGTTTTTAGTATTAAAAACTATATTTATTCTCCATAAAATGTGTTTAAGTTCGAACGAATTATCGACCGAAAATCGAGGTTCCACTTTATTCATAAACAAGTGAATCAGTACAACAATATCGGAACAGTCATAACATATGGTGGAAGGTGCCTTGAAGAGATTAGAACAAGTATCGCTATGGTAAATGTAGCTTATTGCAAGACAGAAAACATACTGATCAATAAAAAGATGTCAATTGCAAAGAGAAAAAATAGTGTTGAAGTGTTACATAGAACGTGTACTGTTATTTGGAAGTGAAATAAGACAATTAGCAGACAAGCTGTGAAACATCCAATGGCAGTGGAAATATGGTTTCTGAGGAAAATTATAAGAATACCGTGGACAGACAGAAAAACCACTGAGCAAGTCTTACTAGAAATAAATGAAAACCATAAAATGACGTAGACAGTCAGGATTATTTAGCACGGTATGAGAAGAAATAAACTGGAAAACTTAATGACAACTAGCAAGGTTGAGAGGAAATGAATAAGGGGAAGGCAGAGTCTTGAGGGTGTGGCCGCATGGTTTGATTGAGTCAAGAACACAGAGCTGATCCACTATTCTGGTGATCGTGTCATGAAACGTGACCGTCCAGGTTTGTGGGTATGACACATGATGTTGATAAGTATATGTTTGTTGTTTGTGTGCTGACAATGGCTCCAGCCTCAACGTTCATTTTGTCATTGGTGACTGTGTTCTAGGAAGGCTTAACGATTCTTATCAAACAGACGCAAATGAAATATTTCAGCCATGCGAAAAGACATAACACTCTTATAAAAACCATACTGGAAGGTAAGCTTAGGTGCAAGTGAGCAAACAGAAGATAACGATACAAGTGGGAAGATAACAGCAAGAGATGGGCGAACAGCAGTCTGATAGACTGCACAAACAAGGCAAGAGACAATGTTGGAGATCCCTTACAGACCTTCATTGTGGAGACGGCACCTCATTGATTGATTGATTGACCAATTGTATTTCTCAATTTCATTGATTTAATCGTGTTGTATCCGAAACCGAGAAGTTTTCTTGAAGGTTGTTTTTGGAGCGAGGTTCTGCAAGGGACATGTTACTGAATGAATGAATGGCGAGGTTCTGCAAGGGACATGTTACTGAATGAATGAATGGCGAGGTTCTGCAAGGGACATGTTACTGAATGAATGAATGAATGAATCTGAGGGATCTATGAGAGACAACATGGCTCCAGAATTACTGGTGTTCCTCTTGGCCTGCAGCCTCTGACTTCCATCCATCCATCATGTGCCATGCCGGTAAGCGTTCTGCCATCTCACTCGATCACCAGAGTCGTGGATCAGTTCCGTGTTCCTGTCTCGACCATGCCATGTGGCCAAGCCATCCAGGTATTTACTTCTTGGTCTTCCCCTTGGTCTGTTCCCCTCGATCTTGCCAGTTGTCAATAAGTTCTCCAATTCATTTATTTTCACATGCCCAAAAAATTTTGACTATCTACGTCTAATGTCTCTAATCAGTTTACGATCTTCATTTGTTTCTTGAAGGACTTGCTGACTTCAGCATATAAGAAAGGAAGAAAATGTGCATACGTTCTGTGCCGGCTCTGGGACGCAATAAGTAATCCCTATACCCTATTCGAAACACAGCTGTCTGCGATTTGGCAGCAGACCGCTATCCGTTGGATACGCTTACAATGATATGTGTGCCGGTCATTCAGGAAGAAATGGCAAACTACTCAACCCAAACTTGCCGAGAAATTACAAACAGCCAAAACATAATGGGGTTGATTGCGACGTCCTGTAAAGGGTATACATCTAACGAAATAATACGTACCGTATAGAACAGCCGCCGGGGTTCCTCAAGTTGTAGCTGTTGTCAACCAATAGAGACTTGAAAAATCCGTTGTAAACCGTGGATGTGACGGCGTCATCGAATGTCAGCATGATAAACATGGGCGTATCCACCAGTGGGAGGTTGGGGCGAGCGCCGAAACAAAAACAGTCAGGCTGTTTACAGGTGGCAGGACCGCATGGTCCTTGTGGTTGTGTCTGGTTTGCAGGATTGGTTGTTGTTGTGGTTGTTGTTAAGACTGTGTATAGCTGCGTGCTTGGTTTCCTTGTTGCATTCCCTGAGGCTGTTGGCGGGTTTGTTGTTCGTGGTTCTGATGTTGTTGATACTTTCTGTGTGCTGTCTAGATTATATGTAAAGTACATTGTTGTGAATTGTGTAGCCGATAACATTAGATATAGCTATGTTTTTGACTATATTAAGTCAATTAATCCCGGTCAGTTATGACTTTAATTTTTTTCAGTGCCAGACAATTATAACGTTATATTAATGCACATACGAGTCATTTGCTTATTACCTCTACCCCGCTCAACCTCAGAAGACAAGCTATTATTAAGACGTATTCCATTGGCACCTTGCCGTCTCGACAGACGATAGCTTGTGCTTTAAAAACGCATAATAACTTGTACCTATGGCGGTAGAGAATGTGACTGATAAGGCCAATTCGCGCTGTAAATGTTCGTTCACAGTGGGTGCATGTGAACACGTGGTCATTTCCACCATCATGCACCATCTTACGTCTCACACGCTCGGTGTGTGACTTATCTGCAATAATTTTCTCCTTTGTCTTTATTCCATTTCTGATGTCTGCCCTCCATGCAACACGTTCAGCGGCGACTTGTTCCCAATGTGCATTATCAATGCCTGTATCAATCATGTCCCGCTTACACGCATCTTTGTATCGTAGTAGAGGCCCTGAGATCTCTTACCCATCTGTAATTCACCAAAAAAGATGTCCTTTTGGTATTCTACCATCATCCATCCTCCTAAGATGTCCTATCCATCTAAGTCTACGAAGACTGAGCATGGAATAAACCGTCACACAACCTGATCTTTCCAATACTTCAGTATTTGTGATTTTGTCTTGCCACTTAATACCAAGAATTCTTCGCAGACACCGCATATGAAAGCTGTTTAAACTTTCTCTTGGTGTGAGTAAGTTGTCCAGGTTTCACTGCCATAAAGAAGAGTACTAAGGACACAGGCTTGATAGACAAGGACTTTTGTTTTGGCAGTGAGCTTCCTGTTCTCCCAGACTCTTTTTCTCAACCTGTTCATTGTTGTTGCTGCCTTACCAATCCGGATGTTGATTTCCTGATCTAGGGATAATTTGCTATTTACCACTGATCCTAGATATGTAAAATGGTCTACCATTTCTAGTTCGGCGTCGTAAATAAAGATTTATGGTACCCCATGTGCACCTTGTGACATAATCTGTGCCTTCTTTTTGCTAATTGTTAAACCAAATTCAGAACAAGCATTGGAGAATGCAGATAGTAGACATTGCAATTCTTCCTCAGAGTGGGTTGTAACTGCAGCATCATCTGCAAAAAGCAACTCTCTGATCAGTACCCTCTTAATTTTGGTCTTGGCCTTGCATCTCCGAGCATTGTAGAGGCCGCCATCTGAGCGTGAGTGAATGTATATACCACCATCCTGATCACGAAAGGCATATTTCAGTAGAAGGGAAAAGTATATTCCAAAGAGGGTGGGAGCTAGTACACAACCTTGCTTAACTTCACTCTTGATTTCAAACTCTTCAGAAATTGCACCATCAAACTTGATTATACCCTTCATGCCTGTGTGGAACGATTCCACAATGGACAGAAGAGTTGGTGGGCAGCCAATCTTCTTTAGTGCCTTGAACAGACCCTCACGACTGACCACATCAAATGCCTTTGTGAGGTCGATGAAGGCAATAAACAGTGGTTGATTCTGTTCACGGCATTTTTCTTGCATTTGTCGAAATGAGAATATCATATCAATGGTAGACCTGTTCTGTCGAAAGCCACACTGTGATTCGGGGTAGACTTGATCTCCTAGGACTTGAAGTCTGCGCAGAACAATTCTGGCAAATACTTTTCCAACAATACACAGAAGTGAGATACCCCTATAGTTGTTGCAGTCGCTCCGATCGCCCTTGTTCTTGTACAGTGTTATGATGCTTGAATCTTTGAAATCCTGTGGCACTTGTCCTTCTCGCCAGCATAGCTCTATTAGCTGGTGGATCTGTAGAGTGAGTGTGTCTTGCCCACTCCTGATAACCTCTATTGGAATCCCATCCTTATCTGGAGCCTTGCCAGATGCAAGTTCATTTATAGCACGCTTAACTTCTGTTATGGTGGGAAGTGTGTCCAGGTGGTTAAGAGTTGGTAGAGCCTCTATGGCGTTGAGGGCATCATCCGCTAGTTTGGTCTCACTTGAGTAAAGCTCCAAATAGTGCTCTACCCATCTGTCCATCTGCTGTTTCATATCAGTTATGATTTCTCCAGTCAAGGTTTTCAATGGTGCACTTCTTTTGATCATTGGACCACAGGCTTTCTTTATTCCTTCATACATGCTTCTGATGTTTCCCTTATCACATTATATATCACATTAAAGGAGGTTGCTTAAGGAAATCTACTGTATTAATATTTTAATTGAGACAACATGTCGCAATGACAACATTTCGATGATATGTAAGCCCATGGCAGATACAGAAAGTCACTTAACACGATTAATCATCCCATGTCACTTAATCAGTTAGTAAACAGTATTGTGTCTGGGAAACTGAAGTACTTTAGCCATGCCAACCGACTTGGTGGTTCGGTGGTTCGGTGGTTTGGAAATATAAGTGATGGAAGACGTGGTTCATGGACGAAGAGACAGCGGTCGACCAAGACGAAGATGGACAGAGGACATTGGAGACACCTTGAGCGTGAAAATTTATGAGACAGGGGAACTGGCGAAGGGTCGAGAACCTTTTCCGCGGAGCAAAGACCTCCTACGTGATGAATGCTAAAGAAGGAGAAAGGGGGTGGTCACCTCAACTTATCATGAAATCACCTAGCATATGTAGAAATAAACTAACACTTCACAGCCACACGGAAGTGTGTGACATGTATTCACATTCACCTACGTATTCAAACCACATGCTTCACCTACGTATTAAAGCAATATGCTTCACCTACGTATTAAAGTAACATGATTCAACTACGTAATAAAGCAACAATAACATATGACATACCTGTTGTGACACCTCCGGCAAGGTAACAGGAAGCTAAGTCCGGCCAGGTGCAGGTTTTAGAAACTGTATCGTACCTGGAGAAATGCAAAACAGCGTTTATAAAACAGACCAAGGTACAGAAGACATCCATCATCGCCTTACGAATTAAATGGTAAGCGTTGTATTTACTTTTCAGAAGTATTATAACAACCGATATAATTACCTTTACAGAAGAGAGAGAGAGAGAGAGAGAGAGAGAGAGAGAGAGAGAGAGAGAGAGAGAGAGAGAGAGAGAGAGGACGGACGGATGGACGGACGGACGGATGAACAGACGGACGGACGGACGGACAGACGGACAGAAGCCAAGTTGGGCATTACAATGCTGTGTCGTTCTTTGCGGTATCTTTCGAAAGATCTGTCAGTTTAGCCTGTTACACTGTGGTCTCAGAAAGAGGAGGAAGGGGTAGATGGCCTGTATGGTTATGGGCAATAACAGAATACATTAAGCCAAGAACAACTGCAACATTGAATAAACGAGCGTGGCGGGCTCTGAACTGTTCGGAGGATCCTGACCCCTGGAAGAGCAACATGATAATGACATTGAGACCCTAGACAGGGCAGTACAGGGGATTCTTTCAGACCACTGAAAGGCACGCAGAGAGAGAGAGAGAGAGAGAGAGAGAGAGAGAGAGAGAGAGAGAGAGAGAGAGAGAGAGAGAGAGAGAGAGAGAGACAGACAGACAGACAGACAGACAGACAGACAGACAGGTTCAGTGTGAGACAGACAGACAGACAGACAGACAGAGACATGCACAGAGACATAGAGAGACACATAGAGACACAGAGAGACAGAGAGAGATACAGAGTGACACGGTGAACGAACGAACGAACGAACGAACTTTATTTCCAAAGGGTCGCAAATTAGGCACGTAGGCCCGTCTTACATTCGGCCATTCCAATCACTCATCTTTCGTTCATCAATAGTGCATGATTCATTCACATAGGGGGGGGGGGGGGGGGGACATTGTTAAGTGAGTGTTGTACACATAAGCAATGCATATTTACCTTATTATGAGACAGGCAGACACAAGTACACACTCAAATTCGTAAAAACACACATATCTGCATACATTCTTACATCATTTGCACAAACTCAGTTATGCACTCACTCACAAACTCATTGACAAAAGTTTACTTACGAGAGACACACGAAGATACAGAAACATTGACACATACACACACACATACGCACACACACACACAGACAGACAGAGAGAGAGAGAGAGAGAGAGAGAGAGAGAGAGAGAGAGAGAGAGAGAGAGAGAGAGAGAGAGAGAGAGAGAGAGAGAGAGAGAGAGAGAGAGAGAGAGAGAGAGAGAGCGAGTGCCACTTTCAGAAAAATATTATTCTATCAAAAGCAAGTCAGTGAGGAACCTTTCTACATGAGTGTAGGGTTATCAGACATCTAGCGAGTTTAGTTTAGTTTAGTTTAGTCGACAGATCAACATCACGGCACACGGGTGTAACCCATAAGTGCTCCGTTCTACTCCTAACTCAAGCCTGAGTCCGGAGAATCTCAGCTCAGTACACAAACTCAGTAGCACCGGTGAGGATCCTGAAATATTTTGGGTAAATTTTTAACTCGAAATTTTGAACGGGCAGCACCGTTAGGCTACTCTTTTTCGATTTCCAATTACCAAGGGATTTTTTGTACTTAAACAACAATACACACGGGCGCCCGATCTCACTACACAGAGACAAGGAGAAATGTTATTACAAGAAGTCCACGTGAAAAAATCTGGGTCAATACCGGAGCTTGAACCCGGGACCTCCAGCACTCGAGGCGGACACCATACCTCGAGACCATGCAGCCCCATATTTGTATAGACCACTCAGGCCCCTATATAACGAGTGCTAGCTCCATAATTGTATAGACCACTCAACCCCCTATATAACGAGTGCTAGCCCCCTATATAACGAGTGCTAGCCCCATATTTGTATAGACCACTCAGCCCCCTATATAACGAGTGCTAGCTCCATATTTGTATAGACCACTCAGCCCCCTATATAACGAGTGCTAGCCCCATATTTGTATAGACCACTCAGCCCCCTATATAACGAGTGCTAGCCCCCTATATAACGAGTGCTAGCCCCATATTTGTATAGACAACTCAGGCCCCTATATAACGAGTGCTATCTCCATATTTGTATAGTCCACTTGGCCCCCTATATAACGAGTGCTAGCCCCATATTTGTATAGACCACTCAGCCCCCCTATATAACGAGTGCTAGCCCCCTATATAACGAGTGCTAGCCCCATATTTGTATAGACCACTCAGGCCCCTATATAACGAGTGCTAGCCCCATATTTGTATAGTCCACTCAGCCCCTATATAACGAGTGCTAGCTCCATATTTGTATAGTCCACTCAGCCCCTATATAACGAGTGCTAGCCCCATATTTGTATAGACCACTCAACCCCCTATATAACGAGTGCTAGCCCCATATTTGTATAGACCACTCAGCCCCCTATATAACGAGTGCTAGCCCCATATTTGTATAGACCACTCAGCCCCCTATATAACGAGTGCTAGCCCCATATTTGTATAGACCACACAACCCCCTATATAACGAGTGCTAGCTCCATATTTGTATAGTCCACTCAGCCCCTATATAACGAGTGCTAGCCCCATATTTGTATAGACCACTCAACCCCCTATATAACGAGTGCTAGCCCCCTATATAACGAGTGCTAGCCCCATATTTGTATAGACCACACAACCCCCTATATAACGAGTGCTAGCTCCATATTTGTATAGTCCACTCAGCCCCTATATAACGAGGGCTAGCCCCCTATTTGTATAGACCACTCAGCCCCCTATATAACGAGTGCTAGCCCCCTATATAACGAGTGCTAGCCCCATATTTGTATAGACCACTCAGGCCCCTATATAACGAGTGCTAGCCCCATATTTGTATAGTCCACTTGGCCCCCTATATAACGAGCGCTAGCCCCATATTTGTATAGACCACTCAGCCCCCTATATAACGAGTGCTAGCCCCCTATATAACGAGTGCTAGCCCCATATTTGTATAGACCACTCAGGCCCCTATATAACGAGTGCTAGCCCCATATTTGTATAGTCCACTTGGCCCCCTATATAACGAGCGCTAGCCCCATATTTGTATAGACCACTCATCCCCCTATATAGCGAGTGCTAGCCCCCTATATAGCGAGTGCTAGCCCCATATTTGTATAGACCACTCAGCCCCCTATATAACGAGTGCTAGCCCCATATTTGTATAGACCACACAACCCCCTATATAACGAGTGCTAGCCCCCTATATAACGAGTGCTAGCCCCATATTTGTATAGTCCACTTGGCCCCCTATATAACGAGTGCTAGCCCCATATTTGTATAGACCACTCAGCCCCCTATATAACGAGCGCTAGCCCCATATTTGTATAGACAACTCAGACCCCTATATAACGAGTGCTAGCCCCATATTTGTATAGTCCACTTGGCCCCCTATATAACGAGCGCTAGCCCCATATTTGTATAGACCACTCAGCCCCCTATATAACGAGTGCTAGCCCCCTATATAACGAGTGCTAGCCCCATATTTGTATAGACCACTCAGGCCCCTATATAACGAGTGCTAGCCCCATATTTGTATAGTCCACTTGGCCCCCTATATAACGAGCGCTAGCCCCATATTTGTATAGACCACTCTAGGCCCCCTATATAACGAGTGCTAGCACCCTATATAACGAGTGCTAGCCCATATTTGTATAGACCACTCAGGCCCCTATATAACGAGTGCTAGCCCCATATTTGTATAGTCCACTTGGCCCCCTATATAACGAGCGCTAGCCCCATATTTGTATAGACCACTCAGCCCCCATATAGCGAGTGCTAGCCCCCTATATAGAGAGTGCTAGCCCTATATTTGTATAGACCACTCAGCCCCCTATATAACGAGTGCTAGCCCCATATTTGTATAGACCACACAACCCCCTATATAACGAGTGCTAGCCCCCTATATAACGAGTGCTAGCCCCATATTTGTATAGTCCACTTGGCCCCCTATATAACGAGTGCTAGCCCCATATTTGTATAGACCACTCAGCCCCCTATATAACGAGCGCTAGCCCCATATTTGTATAGACCACTCAGACCCCTATATAACGAGTGCTAGCCCCATATTTGTATAGTCCACTTGGCCCCCTATATAACGAGTGCTAGCCCCATATTTGTATAGACCACTCAGCCCCCTATATAACGAGTGCTAGCCCCATATTTGTATAGACCACTCAGCCCCCTATATAACGAGCGCTAGCCCCATATTTGTATAGGCCACTCAGCCCCCTATATAACGAACGCTAGCCCCATATTTGTATAGACCACTCGGCTCCTTTATAGCGAGTGTTAGCCCTATATTTCTATAGACCACTCGGTTCTCCATGAGTGATGTAGTCAGTCCCACACCGGCTGCGTTTCCTTCCCATGATAGTTCCTGGTACCATTGCTCACGTCTATGTTTTTTTTTAAATCTGTCTCGTCGGGGGTTCAACAACATGAACACTGGATCACCAAGCAAACACGCAAACAAGCGAACCCGAGGCGGACATCGTGACCTCTCAGCTGTTCCCCCGAACAGGACATTATTATGACAGTCTCATGTTGCAGCTCATAACATAACAAATATATCACCCTGAATGACGTCCCGCCAGTCATTTTCAAGTTCCGCGTTTTCGAAGTTGATGACTCATGAGTTCATAACAGCATCCTGTCCAATCCTCGGAGCCGTTAAGGCATAGTAGTTAGTGCTTTTATCTGCGCATATAGTAGTCGGCGATCAATCCCCACGCAGTGACAATATTATATTTTGTGACATTTCGCCTCCTGGGTAGACACATTCACATAACACACACACACACACACACACACGAGCACCTTGCCGTCTTGACAGACGATAGTTTGTGCTTCAAAAAGGCATAATAACTTTTACCCATGGCGGTAGCGAATGTGACTGATAAGGCCAATTCGAGCTGTAAATGTTCTTTCACAGTGTGTGCATATGAACACGTGGTCATTTCCGCCATCATGCACCATCTTACGTCTCACATGCTCGGTGTGTGACTTATCTGCAATAATTTTCTCCTTTGTCTTTATTCCATTTCTGATGTGTGCCCTCCATGCAACACGTTCAGCGGCGACTTGCTCCAATGTGCATTATCAATGCCTGTATCAATCATGTCTCGTTTACATACATCTTTGTATCGTAGTAGAGGCCGACCCTGAGATCTCTTACCCATCTGCTAATTCACCAAAAAAGATGTCCTTTGGTATTCTACCATCATCCATCCTCCTAACATGTACTATTCAACTAAGTCTATGAAGACTGAGCCTGAAATACACCGTCAAACAACCTGATCTTTCCAATACATCAGTATTTGTGATTTTGTCTTGCCACTTAATACCAAGAATTCTTCGTAGACACCGCATATGAAAGCTGTTTAAACGTTTCTCTTGGTGTGAGTAAGTTGTCCAGGTTTCACTGCCATATAGAAAAGTACTAAGGACACAGGCTTGATAGACAAAGACTGTTGTTTTGGCAGTAAGCTTCCTGTTCTCCCAGACTCTTTTTCTTAACCCGTTCATTGTTGTTGCTGCCTTACCAATCCGGATGTTGATTTCCTGATCTAGGGATAATTTGCTATTTACCACTGATCCTAGATATGTAAAATGTTCTACCATCTCTAGTTCGGCGTCGTCAAGAAAGATTGATGGTACCCCATGTGCACCTTGTGACATAATCTGTGTTTTATTAGTACCTTGTGCATTGGTTTTACAGCCTGCGATTCAGATTTTGTCCTAGCCCCAAGCACCCATTGAAGCAGGCAGGCTGTGGCGGATCAGCACCCAATTGGCCGGGGGCTGCCCAGCTTGAGGCGGGCGGTAGCTGATCAGTGACACCTGTAGGTGTCTTCCACCGTAAGAGGCAACGCGTGGCGTCCCAGTGTCTACGCCAATTAACAGGGACTTATAACCCGTACCAGTTGCCTCTCGCTTTTATTCCGAGACCGGTTAAGACCAGGGATGGAGTTATTGCCTCTCCATAGCACAAAGCCTGGTCTAAAATATAGAGATCATGTGTTGCCAATGCAGCATGATCCCTCTCTCGACCTGCCTAGTTCACGCCAGAGAAAAGGTAACACCTTTACATCTGGAACAAGACAAGCTGCAGAAGTTGCCAGATCAGCAAAGCAATGCTCTAACTGTCCGCCTGTCGGAGCTTCGATCCTAGACCAGCTGCCAACCAAGGCTTAGGGCCTGTAGACAAAGCCGCATATAAAAGGGTACCAGAAAATTTACTGGATTTTCTAGGAACTGAATGGACGGGACAGGCAATGAGGAAAGGAAATGGACAACTCTCATCATATATCGGGGTTTAGAATAGTATAAGGCCTACCACTTCACACTCCAAAAGCAGTATCAGCTTTGGAACTACTATCCTTATAGGCCAAACCTCTCGCATACTTCTAGTGCAGAAAACACAAGCACCCGTCAAATCGGAAGACTTCGACAATCGTGATGATGATGATGATGATTATGATGATGGCGATGATGATGATGATGATATGATGATGATGATGATGATGATGATGATGATGATGATGATGATGATGATGATGATGATGATGATGATTGTGGTGGTGGTTGTCGTGGTGGTGGTGATGATGATTATATAAGTATAGACATGGAGT
Organism: Cepaea nemoralis; assembly: GCA_014155875.1. Taxonomy (NCBI): domain Eukaryota; kingdom Metazoa; phylum Mollusca; class Gastropoda; order Stylommatophora; family Helicidae; genus Cepaea; species Cepaea nemoralis. The sequence continues at coordinate 124,595 of JACEFZ010021780.1, read as the reverse complement.
CGCGGTAGCGTAGTGGCGAGAAGTTGGCCTGCCCATCCCGTGGCCATGGGTTCAATGCCCATGGCGGCAGACTCAAACTGTTTCAATTCACCTGTGCTCCCAGGTCCAGTCAGCCAAGACTGGGGACAGGACATGTCCAGTGAAGTAAAAGCGGGCGGTGAGATACTGAGACCATCGCCCAGTACGTGCCGATGGATCTATAAATATGGGTCTAGCTCGGTATGTCCAATGGGCCTTAAAATGTGTAACAGGGCCCTTTACTTTACTTTACTTTACTTTACTTTATTCTATTTTACTTTATTCCACTTTACTTTATTCCTTTGTAATTTATTCTACTTTACTTTATTCTACTTTACATTATTCTACTCTACTTTATTCCACTTTACTTTATTCCTTTGTAATTTATTCTACTTTACTTTATTCTACTTTACTTTATTCCACTTTACTTTATTCCTTTGTAATTTATTCTACTTTACTTTATTCTACTTTACTTTATTCCACTTTACTTTATTCCTTTGTAATTTATTCTACTTTACTTTATTCTACTTTACTTTATTCTACTCTACTTTATTCCACTTTACTTTATTCCTTTGTAATTTATTCTACTTTACTTTATTCTACTCTACTTTATTCCACTTTACTTTATTCCTTTGTAATTTATTCTACTTTACTTTATTCCACTTTACTTTATTCTACTTTACTTTATTCTACTTTACTTTATTCTACTTTACTTTATTCTACTTTACTTTATTCTACTTTACTTTATTCTACTTTACTTTATTCCTTTGTAATTTATTCTACTTTACTTTATTCTACTTTACTTTATTCTACTTTACTTTATTCCACTTTACTTTATTCCTTTGTAATTTATTCTACTTTACTTTATTCTACTTTACTTTATTCTACTCTACTTTATTCCACTTTACTTTATTCCTTTGTAATTTATTCTACTTTACTTTATTCTACTTTACTTTATTCTACTTTACTTTATTCTACTTTACTTTATTCTACTTTACTTTTTTCTACTTTACTTTATTCTACTTTACTTTATTCCACTTTACTTTATTCCTTTGTAATTTATTCTACTTTACTTTATTCTACTTTACTTTATTGCACTTTACTTTATTCCTTTGTAATTTATTCTACTTTACTTTATTCCACTTTACTTTATTCCTTTGTAAAACAACGGGGCTCTATTTTAGAAACCCTAGTTTACAGGAACGACATTGTAGCACTCCAGGAGACGAGACTGGGCGATCAGCTACTCCGAATTGCCGGCTTCAAATGTTTTTACAACAGACGACATCTGGGAACGGCGATTCTCGTTCGCGACAGCATGGTGGCGTCAGAGCTAGACATGTCCAGTTGGGACAGTGACGATATACAAATACAGGCGTTGAGAGTTCATTCCAGTATACCATTCGTGTTGGTTAATGTTTATGCCCGCAATGCGAGTATGGACGCCCAGAAGTGGCAGTGCTTAAGTGGCATATTAGGCCACGAGAGAAATGTTATTTTCTGTGGTGACTTCAACGCTAAAGGCAGAGCATGGGGAAACACTTCCTCCAATACACAAGGGGAGGAGCTCGAGACTGCACTGGAAACCATCGACCTGGTTTGTATTAACAGTGGCTGTGTCACCAGGACAGCAAGCCGTCCAGGCGATGAGGACAGTGCTATTGATCTGGCGCTAGTTTCACCTTCACTCACTACAGTGTGTAGATGGGGTGTCCTAGGACACCATGGCAGCGACCACCACCCGTGCAGCATATTGGTGGAGAAAGGCAGAACCAGGCAGCACAAGCTAAAGGTAAAGATGTTCCAGTATGACAGTACAGGGCAAGATGTGGTGAGTAAAATAAGACGTGACAAGCGCAGAACGTTTCAGGGCAGAAAAAAAGCTGGGAGCAGCCACCGTGGTGGAGTTTCGAGGTGGAGAAGGCCTGGGTGGATAAGCGTAGTGCTGTAAGGAGATGGCAAAATGCCAAGAAGAACAGAGCTGGTCATCCTAGTCCCTGCTTGCACTTAGAAAGAGAGATGCACACAAAAGTAAGCTATTTAAAAAAACTGGTCAAGGTGGTTAAAAGCGAAAAATGGGCAGAGGTGTGTCAAAGAGTAAGCACAGACAAGTCACTGAAATTGTTCTGGCGACTACATAAAAGCATGAGTGGTGTAGTCAAGAATAAGAGCATTTCAGACTTCCAAGGTGCTGACCTCACCTGGCAGAGGACTGACGAGGACAAGGGCAAAGCCCTCTTTGAACGCTACCTTGAGCAGGGCAACCAGACAGACATGGGAGGCCGAAATCTGGCCAAGGAGGTCACCTCAGACAGATGCAAGGCCCAGAACACTTCGGAGGAAGACACAGTGACAGTGAAAGAAATCAAGGCTGTGCTTCGACGATCAAAAAACAGTGCTCCAGGTCCTGATGGCATAAGATACGACGACATAAATAGGTGTACCGACAATGAGCTAGAGAAACTAGCAGACATGTACAACAACAGTATAGGGAGTGCTAGCATCAAGGAGGAATGGTTACACAGCTATCTGATTCCCTTGCCGAAGCCTGACAAAGACCACAAAAAAATTCAGGGATATCGAATTATAACCATGCAGAATACAATAGGCAAGCTGCTGGAGAAGGTAATTGCCAGGAAAATATCAAGCCAACTAGAGAGGCAAGGTGTTTTCCCACCTACCCTGGGTGGGTACCGTCCAAAAAGAGAAACCTGGACCAATGCAGCAGTCTTTGCCCATGATGTCTAGGAAGGTTTCCACTCAGGCACTGAAACCGTTGCTGCAGCGATTGATCTTGAGGACGCATACAACAGAGTACCACTGGATTTTTTAATGTTTCAGCTTCTTGAACTAAACGTAAGTCCATTCCTCCTTAGTTGGATCGCTGCAGCCCTCTACCAACGGAAAGTAGTTTTTAGATGTGGCAGTTGGACTTCGGAACCAACAACAATATATCCTGGCCTACCACAGGGATCACCATTATCTCCGGTACTGTTCAACGCCTACACAGTGAGAATCACCAGTGAGCAGATCACTGGACCTGGCAGGACATTGTCGTATGCCGATGATGTTTTAGTGTATCGTCAGGGTAAGGATAGAGAGGAGGTTGCTGTGGAACTACAAACCGAACTCAATCGCATAAGTACTTGGTGTGATGAAGCTGGGGCAATGGTCAACCCAACAAAGGCAACAGTGACTTGGTTCTCGTTGAATAATCATATTGTCAACAATCCAACACCAACTGTAATGCTGTGTTCAGAGACGGTGGAAAGAACGCAGGCAATGAATTACCTGGGGATACGGTTTGATCGAAGCCTTGCTTATAATGTGCACATAGACCAGGTGATAACAAAGGCCAAGCGGGGTTTGGCAGCGATGCGGGTGATGGCGGCAGCAAACTGTGAGCAGCGCCATCTATGTCTTCTGTACGAGGGGCTGGTCATGTCTGTTTTGGAGTATGCAATGGCAATCCTGACTCTCAGCCATAAGCAGATAGAAAGGATGGAAAGGATACAGAATGAAGCTATGCGCATTATTCTTGGATGTACAAGAGATACAGCATGCAGGGCGATGCGCTACCTTCTTGATTTTCCAACCATTGAAGAGAGAATACAAGTTTGCAGCGCACGCGCCTACCTCAGAATTAACGAAAACACACAACATCCACTGCATAGTGAAATTAGGAAGGTGAAGGGCAGCAGGTTAAAAAGAGGACGGCCGTGGATGGGTCAAGCCGAAGACATTCTTCAACAGGTGTGTTCACTTGAGGACTTAGAACCTGGCGAGGAGTGGGTGCAAGTGCCAACAGACTTCTGCACATCCTTTTCAGTTTGCATCCAACTAGATAGAAAATGCAGACAAGAAAATCCGGCTGCTGTGGAGGCTGAAGTACAAGCGTTGATTTTCGAGAATTCGCTAGACGGTGACGCGGTCATCTACACAGATGGGTCGGTCGTCCGACATGTGAGAAGCTCATGGGCCTTTACAGCTCGGGCCGGAGGGAGATTTGTGAAGGAGGACTCTGGTGCTTTCACTGAAACCACAAGTAGCCTGACCATGGAAGTCATGGCAGTAAGTAAAGCAATAACATGGCTCGAGACACAGACATTCACTAGGGCTTGTTTCCTTAGCGACTCAATGAACATGATCAAGAGGATAGAGGAGGGGTCGATCCGAAGAGAATGGTTGCTGCCTCTGAAGCGGTCTCGGCTGGCAAAGATTAGTTTCATCTTCGTGCCAGGTCATGCGGGAGTACAAGGAAATGAGCGGGCTGACAAGCTCGCAGGTGAGGCTACTGTGGAGGGCGGACGCGCCATGGACCAGGCTGACATTCTGAATGCTCTACGAGAAGTGAGACTTTTGCGAGAACCAAGTGATGACTGTGAATCTACAACAATGGCCAGACTGCGGGAGCAGCAAATTAAAAGAGGGGTGGCCAAACAAGAACACTACGCAGGAAGCCAAAGAAGATTGATAAACCAACACAGAACTGGCGTCGTTAGCCGCTACACGCTGCGGGATTTGCTGAGGAGGGGATCCGAGCACTTATGGACTGAATGGTTCGATGTGCAACGAGGATGATCTGTCGACTAACTAACTAACTAACTAACTAACTATTCCTTTGTAATTTATTCTACTTTACTTTATTCTACTTTACTTTATTCCACTTTACTTTATTCCTTTGTAATTTATTCTACTTTACTTTATTCTACTTTACTTTATTCTACTCTACTTTATTCCACTTTACTTTATTCCTTTGTAATTTATTCTACTTTACTTTATTCTACTTTACTTTATTCTACTTTACTTTATTCCACTTTACTTTATTCCTTTGTAATTTATTCTACTTTACTTTATTCTACTTTACTTTATTCCACTTTACTTTATTCCTTTGTAATTTATTCTACTTACTTTATTCTACTTTTACTTATTCCACTTTACTTTATCCTTTGTAATTTATTCTACTTACCTTTATTCTACTTACTTTATTCTACTTTACTTATCCACTTTACTTTATCTTTTGTAATTATTCTACTTAACTTTATTCTACCTTTACTTTATTCTACTTTACTTTTATTCCACTTCTACTTTATTCCTTTGTACTTTATTCTACTTTAATTTTATTCTACTTTACTTCTATTTTTTCTGTACTGTATCACTTACTTTATTCCTTTGTAATTTATTTCTACTTACTTTATTCTACTTTACTTTATCCACTTTACTTTATTCTTCTTTACTTTATTCTAATTTACTTTATTCTACTTTACTGTATTCCACTTTACTTTAGTGAATCGTTATAATTATATCGGAACAGTCATAACATCTGAAGGGAGATATAAGAGAGATGGGCCTTGAAGAGATTAGAACAAGGATTGCCATGGTGAAGGTAGCCTTTTGCAAGATAAAAATCATACTAACCAATAAAAAGATGTCAATTGCAACGAGAGAAAGAGTGTTGCGGTGATATGTAGAATCTTTACTTTTGTACGGATGTGAAACGTGGACAATGAGCAAGCATACTGAAAAACATCTTATGACCGTGGAAATGTAGTTTCTGAGGGAAATACAAAGAATACTATGGACAGACAGAAAAACCAATGGCCAGGTACTACAGGAAACAAATGAAGATCGTAAACTGATTAGAGCAATTAGAAGTAGACAGTCACAATTTTTTGGTCACGTTATGAGAAGAAATAAATTGGAGAACTTTATTATAACTGGCAAGATCGAGGGGAAGAGAAAAGCGGAAGGCAGATAAGTAAATACCTGGATAGTTTTGCCACGTTCTATGGTCGAGACAAGAACACTGAGCTGATCCACGATTCTGGTGATTGAGTGAAAGTGCGAAACAGGACCGGCACACGACGATACCTTTACTTTACTTTACTTACTTTACTTTACTTTACTTTACTTTACTTTACTTTAATTTTACTTTACTTTACTTTACTTCAGCTTTACTTTGCTTTACTTTGAGGAAGAGCGCAATTGGGAGGGTGCAAGCCTTATCCTGGTGCGAGGAATAAAGACAAAGGAGGAAATGATTGCAGATAAAGCACACACAGAGCGTGAGAGATGTAAGATGGTGCATGATGGTAGAAATAACCATGTGTTCACATGCATCCACTGTTGACGAACATTTACAGCGCAAATTGGCCTTGTCAGCCACATTCGCCACCGCCATGGTTTGTAGTTATTATGCCCTTTTGAAGAACAATGTACCAAACTATCGTCTGTCAAGACGGAAAGGGCCAATGTACTTTACTTTACTTTACTTTACTTTACTTTACTTTACTTTACTTTACTTTACTTTACTTTACTTCACTTTGCTATAAATACACATATGCTAATTAGCTCGCACAGGAAGAATATATTTTAAAACCCCGCATGGAGGTCAGCGTGACCGAATGGATAAAAGCCCATATTCTTAAACGTCCGGTGTGCTGATATCGAAGTAGCGGGTTCAACCAATACATGGGTCAGTTGGATTAAAATGTTGACTTCTCGTCCTTGACTTGAGAACATAAATTACAAGTACCTCAGAAGTCGGAGTGGGTTCCCCTGATAGCTAGGGACACTGATAATATGGAAAGCTAATCCATACGCAAATATTAGTCAAGTGCACTAGATGTAGTAACACGTATACGAACTAAGCTTGAGCTCAAAGCTAGCGGGAAAACAATCTCCACATTTGATTCTTTATATTAATATACACATATATTAATAAGAGTGACAACTGTTACCTCAGTGCAGAACTGCATGACTGTTCATAGACTACTCCATTGCTACAAGTCACAAATCTTTTGCCTTTGTCTCCTTCAGTCTCTCCAGCGGCGAGTGGGGCACATGCTGTTTCTCCATCCAGCATAGCTCTAGAACCTTCGCCAGTTGCCACATTGACACAGTTGCCTGCGACTTCTCCTGCGTTGCTCAGAAGTACGGCGACAAGAAGGATGAACTGTTTCTTCATCATGTCCTGGTGTGGGTCAATGAGCTGTTATGAATACAGACAGTCAAATCGTTAATAAATCAGTTGAATCATATATAAGTTGATTAAATCATTTATAATTCAACCAAATCATGTATAAGCCACTCACAACATTTATGAGTCAGTCAAATCATTTATGAGTCAGTCAAATCATTTATCAGTCAGTCAAATCATTTATCAGTCAGTCAAATCATTTATAAGTCATTTAAATCATTTATAATTCAGTCAAATCATTTATAAGCCAATAAGCTCATTTACAAGTCAGTCAAATCATTTTACAGCTGGTCAAATCATTCATAATGCAGTCAAATAGTTCATAAGTCATTCAAATCATTTATAATCCAGTCAAAGCATTTATCAGTCAGTCCAGTCAAATAATATTAAAGCTAGTCAAATCATATGCATATTGCCTCACAGTTTGTAGGTCTGAATGCACAGAGGATTAGGTGACCAATATTTCCCTCACTTGGTAGATGACGTGCTCACACGTCCGACCGTTGTCGTGACGTTATAAGCGTAGTTCCCTATCAACTATTTTAATGCGCCCACAACAAATTATTTATAAGTCAACCAAATAATGTATATGTGTATCATGTCATTCTTCAACAATCATTATTTTTTATTAAGCAACCAAATATATTTATATGCCCAATGTACCATTCATGGGATTATCAATAATTTTTTTTATAAATCAACAAAACATTTTATAAGTCAGCCATGTGTATTTATATGTCCATCGCTGACAACTTGACAGACGATCGTTTGTTATATTGTGCTTCTTAAAGAGGCATAATAATTACAACCCATGGCGGTAGCGAATGTGACTGTTCAGACAATTTCGCGCTGTAAATGTTCGTAAAAGGATGCATGTGAACGCATGGTCATTCCCACCATCACGCACCACCTTGCGTCTCAAACGCTTAGTGTGTGACCTATCTGCAATAATTTTCTCCTGTGTCTTTGTTTCATTTCTGACCTTTGCATCCCTTGCAATACGAACAGCGGCGACTTGTCCCAAATGTCCAATATCAATACCTGTATAAATCATGTCCCGCTTACACACATCTTTATATCGTAGTGGGGGGGGGGGGGGGGGGAATACTCCGAGATCTTTTACTCATTTCTATTTCACTGAAACAGATGTCCTGTTTGTATTCTACCATCCTCCATTCATCCTAATGTGTCCTAACCATCTAAGACTACTAAGACTGAGCATGGAAAAAACCGTCACAACTAAATGTGTATATGTGTCAGCCAAATCATTTATAAATCAGGAAAATTATATTTATAAGTTAAGCAAATTATTTATAATTCAGAAAGAAAAAAAACTATTTATAACTACGCTAAATTTTGTACACGTCAATCAAGTTATTTATAAGTCAACTAGGGTTAGAATTAAATTGTAAGATGACACAGATTTTGGTCGTCTCTAAAAAGACAGAAATACCACAATGCATTATACGGATAAATGGGAATATTCTTAAAGAATACAATCGGTACAATCATCTCGGAACGGTCATAACATTTTATGCAAGATGCCTTGAAGAGTAGAACAAGAAACGCTTGGCAAAGGTATCCTTTTCAAGATGGAACACATACTTACTAATAAAATGATGTCTATTGCAACGAGAATGGTGTGTTGAAGTGCTACATAGAACCTGTACTTTTGTATGGATGTGAAACCTGGACGATGAGCAGATAAGCTGAACAACATATAACGGCTGTGAAAATGTGGTTTTTCAGGAAAATACACAAAATATGATGGAAGTACAGAAAAAAAAACTATGAGCAAGTCGCACAAGAGGCAAATGAAAACCGTAAACTGATTAGAGAAATGAGACGTAGACAGTCAAACGTTTTATTATAAGAAGAAATAAATTAGAGAACTTGGCAACACCTTGCAAGATTGAGGGAAAAAGAACAAAGGGAAGGCAGAGACGTAAATATCCGGGTGGCTTGGCCAAATAGCATGATCGGGACAAGAACACAGAGCTGATCCACGACTCTGGTGATCGTGTGAGATGGCGAAACATGACCACCCACGCTTACCGGCATGACACATGATGATGATGATGATGATGATGATGATGATGATGATGATGATGATGATGATGATGATGATGATGGTGATGATGATGATGATGATGATGATGATGATGATGATGATGATGATGATGATGATGAGTCAATCGAATTACTTCACTTAGATGACAGACTTAGCCTAGGTTAACACCAATTGTCTTACTAATTAAGTTTAGTATGTAATCTAGAGCAATCTTTTAGCCGACGGGACCGATAGTAGGAAGCTGTCTCCATAACATAAAAGCTCACTTAAGTGTAGCATTAATTTTTTTATCTATATAGTTTAGCGAAATACATGTGCGCTATTATTAGACTAACTTCGTGTAGTTACAACAAACTAATGATATCTATTTTTGATATAATTAACTTTATAAAACCCTAATGAAAGAATGCTGAAAATTAATTGTCAGCCAAAATGAGCAATCTATACGTTTTAAGGGAAGCTGAGTCGTAGAGACAACTTATCACAAACATCAGGAAGAGGCAGTCGTCGGTTTTGTTTTTTGTTTTTTTTTTGTTTTGGGGGTTAAAGCTGCTCTAGATTTTATTAGAAAGCAGCAAGTCAAATGGTTTGGCCATGCAAGTAGGCTACCAGTCAACAGCATGCCACAACAAGCAATGATGTACAGACCAGATGGAAACAGAGGAAGAGGCCGACCACGTAAACGTTGGACTGAGGGAATAACAGAATCCATGGGAATGTCGATATACGAAGCCCATAACCGGGCACTCTCACGAAGTTTATACTTCACCTCGACACCGCAAGGTACAAGAGGAACATGATGAGATGAGATGAGATGAGAAGAGAAAACTTGGAACATATTGCGATAACCGGAAAAATTTGCGAAAATAAGAGATAGAAGAATACAGCGTGAGAAGATTGTTTACAGTCTTTTGTCAAGGTACGGACGTGAGTCAACACACGAATTGATATATGAAGTCGGATATCGTAATTTCTGGAGAGGCAAGGTCGCCCACGCCATCCGGCATGGCACTGGATGATGATGAATAGCTATCGACGTGGCTGAAAGATTAGAGCTCTCTAGTTCCTATACTTCCAGTGCTGTGATGGTGGGGTAAAAGGTTCCACTTTTACACCAGTCAGTCGGAGTTCAGCGTTGTATTGTACAGAAAACAATGGCAAACTACTGAACGTAACATTACATAGAAACTTAACCTGTGGTTGGGGTTGATCGCAACGTCCTGCAAAGAACGTGCTGCTGTTTAAAGCCCTAACGTTTTTGCAGATAAGGCGGAACGCCTTGCGGGTAACACGCTCGCCTCTATTTTGAGAGGAATCTGGAATAATTCGTTGTGTGGACAGTGTGGATGTTTATAAAATAAGAAAAAGTGGTTGACACGTCGCTACTCCTAGGGTAGTGAATCGGACGTCCGGCCTCATCGGTTAAGGTTGAAAAGCTAGGAGATCAAATGTATTGTTTGCTGGTGTTAAAAATCCATCAGCAGGTGGAAACTGATAATATCAAGCTCGACAGGCCACGAAGCAGGCTAAATTTAACTCTTTTATTTTAAACCCCACCAACAAATGCCTGTGGCGAAAGTGTTGTGAACGCAATTCATAATCGGCATAATGCGTTCGGATTGTTCAATTCGTTCTTCTTCGATCTCTTGGAAAATCTGTCCTATCTCCGCCATCAGCTTGTCATCGTCCCAGGGATTTTTGAAAGGGTAGACAATGGTCTGCCTTTAGAATTGTCTTTGTAGATCTGTGGTTCTCAACCCTTTTAAGCCCATACACCCCTTCACCATATGTTCAGAATGCTCACCCCCCCCCCCCCCTTCGTATTTCCTCCCTATAAATTCCCCCCGCCCCTACACAGTATAAGTAAAAATAGAAGCTAAATTTAATAACACATTCTAGAAGAAGTCTAGACGTCTACATGAAACGTGATTTGCGGGTCTACTTACATTATAAAATGAATTTCAGAAGGGAGAGAAGTCAGAACAGTAAAGTATGTGAGGGAAAAACAATACCAAGTAATCGGTTCTTGTATTAACGTGATCTTGAAATAATCTTAATTTCCCCCCCCCCCTTTTTTTCGCATATTCTTTACAGGACATCGCTGTCAACATCAGCATCTTTCAGCCGATTGTTGATTTCTTGGCAAGATTACGCTCAGTATGGAAACCCTAAAATTCCTCCCTGGGGGGAATCCCCACCGGATGAGAATCACTGTTGTAGATGGTCTGCCGGCTTTAGCTTGATTTGTGGGTTTGGTATAGTTAATATAAAACTGTGCTCCCGTCATGAGCGCAGTCGGAGGAGACGACGAACCTTGCCTTTGTCTCCCATAAACAGATAAGATGCATTCAATCCTACACAATGTGTCAGCCCCATCACATGACAGACCCATAGCACGCTCTAGCTTCCTATTAGGCGTATGGTGCTCAATGCATGTTATTTTAGACTGATCGACACTCATAAAGTCTGAGTGGATGACGTGTCAGTATCACGCCGGTCGCCTCTACTTCCCAAGACTTTTCTTGGTACCACTTTTAGGCTGGGTCGACCTGGGAGCCATTTTATAGTTTTTTTAAACATTCGATTGGGCCTCCGATGGGGATTGAACCGATGATCAACGCGCCTGCGTGGTGGTGTCTAGCCATTACGATCTCGCAGCTATGTTAATATATAGATATAACCCTATTATTTATCTTAGAAAGTAAGGAAAACACCCAATTATTTAGCTTAAACAGTATGGAAAAGATCAAATTATGTATCTAAGAAAGTATGGAAACAACCCAATTATTTATCTTAAAAGGTAAGGAAATAACCCAATTATATATCTTAGATAGTATGGAAACAATTCAATTATTTATCTTAGAAAGCTCGTTCAGAGTAGATTAAATAATATAGCTTCTGTTTAAGAAGTGTAGGTCCAACCAATGTTTTAATATTTAAACAGAAGCGATCTGCGTGTCCACCACAGGAAGTCTCAGCTTACCCCAGCATCTACTGGCTGTTTGTGATTTTCTTAGCAATTTTACGTTCAGCAAATTGCCATTGCTTAGAACGGCTGTCAAAGTCATCGCAAAGTGATCTTCCAAATTGATTGCAGCGTACTTGGAACACAGACGCCGGCGTTTTAATAGTACAATAATATATTAATCTCTAACTTAAGAGTTTATATTATTGGATATGACATCCCTAATTAACAAGGAATTTTAAATCATAGGATATTTCAACACTAATTAACGTAGAAGTTTATATTATAGGATATTTCATCACTAATTAACGTAGAAGTTTATATCATTGGCTATTTCATCACTAATTAACGTAGAAGTTTATATCATTGGCTATTCCATCACTAATTAACGTAGATAGTTATATCATTGGACATTACATCGCTAATTAACGAAGAAGCTTAAATCATCGCATATTGCATCACTAATTAACGTAAGCCAATCTCCGTGGCGAAGGTGTTAAGGACGTTGTTAGTAATTCCGTATACCCAGGTATGGAACACAGCTGCTCGAGATTCGGCAGCGGATCGCGTCGCGCTGGTTACTTATGGGGGTATGTGAGCCAGTCGTTCAGAAAGCAAAGGCAAACTAGTAAAAGTAAAAACTTGCCAAGACATCAACAGCATTTAAAAATTGCTGGTGATGACTGCAGTGCCCTGTAAAGGATATGCGAAAACTAAAAATTAAGAATTTATATCATTGGATATTTTATCACTAATTAACGTAGACGTTTATATAACTGGATATTTAATCACTAATTAACTTAGAAGTTTATATCATTGGATGTTTTATCAATAATTATTAACACGGAAGTTTACGTTATAGGATACGCTATGCATCGATAGAAATCACGTTTTAACAGAACTATCTTAATGAAAACAATCTCATGAAAAGAAACCAAACTGTTTAAATCGTAAACGGGAGACCAACAACGTGAAACCACATATAAAGTCGCTACAAGCACCAACCTTCAGTTTCACAAGCTAAATGACTTGCACAAAGTAACTAACGGAAAATTATACCTGTCCATGTCGCGGATACGCGTATATTTATCACCCATCTAAATTTCACAGGTGAATTATTTCTGTCTTCCAGCAATACGGATACTCATTTTTCAAAAACGCACCTTCATATACAGCTTTTTATTTTTTTTCGTTTCCTATTTAGCTAAACGCTATTTGTGTCTCATACATTTTGTTTGTATGTTCCGGTCGAGTTAACTTCAGGCAATGTCCTCGTTCTACGTCACAAACTAGAAAATACTTCAACCTCTCCGTTGCCACTTTTTTATTGCTGAAAATACTGGAGGACAAGATAGGACAAGATATCGGTGAAAAGAGAAAGGGGGGCGTCCTAGGAAAAACTACATTACGCAAGCATTTATGGAAGTCGTGTATAGATGTCAGATATTCCTGTTTTCCGAGACAGTCCCGTTTTTTTTTTTTTTTTTTTTAAATGAAATAATTCACTACCTCGAAAAATGCTTTTGTCTCGATTTTCTTGTCAAAGGAAAAATTTAATTAAATTGAACGTTTCGTCAATTATCATTTATTAGAACTGTTTAACATGTGACAAAGATTAAGAGCTGAATGTGTCGAGCGAAAGCTGCATTTCAGAAAATGAAAAATATCCGATGCAATAAGTCATTATCATTGAATATCAGAAAGAGAGTGTTGCTAAGTTAAATAGAACATGTATGGCAGCGAGTCATGGAACGGGAATGAACTAATTAGGAAGAACTTGTAAGCAACGAAGAGTGATTCTTGAAACGAATGTTGCGAATACCTTGGGCTGCCAGAATAGCTAAGAGAGATAGCCTGACAGGGTGTAATGAAAGTATAACATTATATACAGCTATATGAAAGCTACAACCAACTGTTAACAGAGTTGATCAGGAACACAGAGGGCAGATATCTGTGGAGATTCATGAAAACTAAGGCAACTGGCAGGACATGTGATGGTGATGATAGATGACAATATTAATTTGTGTGACCTCTTTGATGTTAAGAGAAACGTGTCTGTGTCTCAATTATAGGATCTGGTAACCTAATGTTTCATTATTTTTCTTCAAGCAGTAGGAAAAAAAACCTCTGCTGGCTCGCTAGGCCAGTCGCAAGTTTTGAACATGAAAATCTTGACTAAGGAAGTTCCTCCCCATTAATGAGATGTATTGTTGGATAGCGATTTCGCGGTCATGGTTTCCCGGTCTACATCACGTGGAGGTGAGGCTGATGTAAATAGTCTGTTGGTCATCAGCAGGCTACTAATTTTAACTGTTCACCCCTCTAAAGAGAGACTAGCCCATCCTGCCCTATGGCTGCAGGGCCAATCGCAGTCCACACATTGTAGACCTAATATGAGGGCACAGACATGCTGAGTTAAATGGAGTTGATGAGAAATGGAGACAATGGAAGCGCGTGATCTACCAGCTTCATTGCCAGTCTTTGAGCAGATTTTTCTCATGAATAAACTGTCACAGATATTAACGGAAACTGGTACAGCTAAAGCAAGAAAGTTGGGCAATTGGAAATCGTGGTGACAAATTTAGAATGTTGTGTTGGGAAATTAGATTTCTTGCACTACTTGTTGTTGTTGGGTTAAGTTGTAACAATAACGTGTGTTCGTGCTGAAGTATACAAAGAAGAGGACTCTTTATTTTCAAGCCTTTGGGTATTTTGGGTGCATGGTTTTGTTATAACAATATACCCAAATACAGATATAGTATGAATATAAATACAACCAAAACTGACGTAATGCAGGATAGCAGGTCTCCTGGACTAATAAATCTACTGAAATAGTAGACCTCTGAAATAAAGTAAAAGAATTTAAATATCTAGAAAGTGTGATCACATTAGATGGCAGAATAGACAGAGAAATCGAAACCACATGTCAATTCCAATTCCAACTCTGGAAACGAATGGCCCCGTTCAACCTTCGACTGCATCGGTTTGGTTGTATTTGGGGCCTCTATGGTGTGGCTTATCTTGATTCGTTCGTAGATCGAGCTGCTTGTTATCAGCTAGCTCCTGGCTTCTGGTTTGTTGATTTTGTTCATTACTTTCTTGATGAATTTTTTCATGTCTGGGCAGAGTCGCGCATTTGTTGAGGCCTGGAGTAATTGGGTACCCACCCCGTCATATGGTGCTGTACAATTGGATGCAATATCTTGCTTAGTTTCTTGTCTTATTTGCGTATTGGTTCTGAAATCTGTCCAGTGGAGGTTTAGGATTCTTCTAAGACATTTGTTCTCAAAATTGTCTAATTTTTTAATCTAAGCTACTGTTGATTTCCAACTCTCACATCCATATTTTAGCACTGGAATCACACAAGAGTTGAAGATTTTAAGTTTCGTATGTTTGCTGAGTGTCTTTGACTTCCAGATGTTTGACAGTTTATTGAAGGCACCAGATGCCAGTGCGATTCTAGATAATATTTCTGGCGTTGAGTCCCCTGTAGATGTCATTTTGCTTCCTAGGTATGTGAAGCTGTTGACTTTTTCCAGAACATGGTTGTTTAATTTGGTGTCGTCTGAACTGTTGGTAAGATCAATAGTTTTTGTTTTTGCTGTGTTAATTTGGAGACCAATTTGTCCTGAAACATTTTGGAGATGGTTTATTTTCTCTTGGGCATCTGGGTGTGTTGAACTTAAAAGCACTATGTCGTCGGCAAAGTCCAGGTCTTCTAGAATTTTGTCAACCCAATGGATACCCCTATTTGTGTTGTTTGTGCATTTGCGCATGACCCAATCGATAGCTATTCCAAAGGCATCGGTGACAAGACACAACCCTGTTTCACTCCCGTTTCCACTGAGAACCAGTCAGAGTTGCCTGATTCTGTTCTCACGCAGCAACGTGTCTCTTTGTAGAAAGATTTTATGATGTTGATATATTTGGTAGGGAAACCATAGATGTTAAGTAGATTCCAAAGTGAAGGACGGTGGATACTGTCGAAGGCTTTTTGAAAGTCGACAAAGTTGGTGATTAATTTCGACTGGAATTCTACAGTCTTCAATGATTATTCTAAGGATGAAAATGTGGTCTATACATGACCGTTTTGGTCTGAAGCCAGCTTGTTCTTCTCTGAGCCTTTCATCTATAGACTTTTTCAATCTCTCAAGTAACATGCTACAAAAAAGTTTTCCTGGTACTGACAGTAGGGTGATACCACGCCAGTTATTGCAATCAGACATGTCACCTTTTTTTTCTTTTGGCAGTTTGAAAATTACACCATCCTTCCACTGTTGCGGTGTGCATTCGTTTTGCCAGATTTCATTGATCAGCTGTAAAAACGTTGTAAGGTATTCTCATCTTATGCTTTGAGCATTTCTCCTGAGATGTCATCTCCACCAACAGCTTTGTTGTTCTTCAAATGTTTAATGGCTGCTTTAATCTCTTCCATGGTGAATGACTCACAGGAGGCATCTAGTGGTGGCATGGTGGTTTCTCCATCCAGGTTGGGAACACTGTCAGGCTGCGGTCTATTTAATATTTCTTTGAAATGTTCTGCCCATCGTTGCTTTTGGTGGTCATCAGATAACAGTAGTTTACCTTGTTTGTCTTTGATGGGTTTGTTTGGTGTAGGTGAGTGATTGCATAGTTGTTTTATGATGTGGAATACGGTTTTGTTGTTTCCAGTTTTGGCAGCTGATTCGGCGTCGGCGGCCAAGCTGTGTATAAAGTTCTGTTATCTTTTCGTGCGCTTGATTTCACCTTTTTATACAACATGGAGTATTTTTGCTTATGGGTTTCATATGAAGATGTGTCTTTTGTAGAAAGAAGTGTTAGTTTTGCTTGCTTTCTTTCTTGTATCTTCGTCCAGGTGTTATCACTTAGCCACTTCTTCTTCTGTCTTTGTACGTAGCCAACTGTGTTTGTTGCCGCATTTAGCAAGGTCTCTTTCAGGAAATTCCAATTTTCTTCAATGTTATTTTTACTATTCGCATTGCTCATTATACTTTCTTTGTTAGCGTATATGTTTTGTACCTCTGCGTTGAATGCGAGTTGGTGTTCTTTAGTCAGTAGGGACCGTGAGTTTATTTTCTTGGTTCTGGGTGTTTTATACAGTCTTAAGCTGCTTTATTTTTAGCTTGGCTATGCAGAGATTGTGATCGCTACCAGCATCTGCTCCTCTGTAAGCTCTGACGTCTTGTACTGATGAACAGAATTTGGCACTAATGCAAAAATGGTCTATCTGATTGTTTGTGATACCATCAGGCGAATTCCACGTGATTTTATGTATATTTTTATGCGGAAATAGATCGTTTGCTATTATCAGATTTGCTATTTCACAGAATTCTAGTAGTCTCTCTCCGTTTTGGTTCATGTCCCATAGACCGTGAATTCCCATATATTTCTCGACACCCTTATTGTCAGACCCTATCTTGGCGTTGAAATCACCCATTACAGCAACAATGTCGTGTTTGGGAGATGAGTTGATGGTACCAATTAGTTGGTTGTAGAAATTATCTTTGTTGATGTCGGTATCATCGTTGGTAGGTGCATAGCACTGTATGAGTGATAGCTTGAAATATTTTGTTTGGTAACGCGCTGTTATGATTCTGTGGTTTACTGGTTCCCAGCTGATTAGTGATCTTTCTGCATTTTTAGACATGATGATAGCGACTCCGTTCGAATAATGGTTGTCAGTTCTTCCTGAATAAATTATGTGTCTTTGTTCGTAATTAAGAAACGTTTTACCTGAGTCAGTCCATCTGCACTCGCTAACCCCGAGAACATCTCGGTTGTATTCATTCATAACACTACAATCTGAATATGGCTTCGATTATTTTTTTGTTGTTGCTTGTATCTTGGCTACTGCATAACTAGATTTTACATAGCATGTTGACTATGAACCCGCTCTAGTAAATATCTTTTACAGTGCAGAAATGTTTTTATTTAAAGTAATTTACTTGGTCTTGTCGAAATTGCCCTTTGTACTTATCAAACTTATTTGCATGTTTGGTCACGAAGTACCGTTTCAAAACAGAAACAGATTCGTTGCATATCAAGCACATGGGCTTTGTTTTAATTTCCACGCAAAAAATAGTTTATAGTCCACCTGTCTTGAAAACTTCTTAATTCTGTGATTCTTCTCTTCTTTGGTCCAACGTCTTTACTAGTTGACGCCATAGTAGGTCTTGGGTTTTAACTGGGGAAAAAAAAATAAAACACCACGGGTAATACTTTTTTTTTTCTGTTTGCATATCCCTTACATGACGTTGCAGTCAACACCAGCATTTTTCAGCCGCTGTTGATGTACTAGGCAAGATTACACTCAGTAGTTTGCCATTGCTTTCTGAGCGACCGGCTCACATACCCCGTAAGTTACTAACGCGGGCGAGAACCGCTACCGATTCTCGGGCAGGTTACGTTACTCACGAGAATATACGAGATGACGGAGAAAGACATTAACCCATAGGCCAGGCGGTAATACTAATTAATAATGATTAATCAATTTAAATTACATAAATAAAACGTTTCAGGGTTTACTTACCTATAGAATTATTATGGTAGACGGGATACTTAGTTAAAGTAGTTTGAACTCTTATTATAAATATGATAAATATGTATTTTAACGTCGATCGCAAAATCTCTCCAGACGCAGTAACGATTAAAGAACGAAACTACACAATAACAAGGAACTTTGTCAAGCTGAACTGAAAATAGTTATGAGTATGAGCCCCATAGCGTTGCGAGTTTACCGAAGACGCCGAAGACAGAAGAACATATATCAGAAGTTGAAGTCTCATATTAAATTTTATCAACAACTAGCGTCGGACAAAAAACTAAGTAACCTTGAGTGTCAAATAGCGGGATATTCGAAATAGCTAAAACTGTGAATTTTCCCGAAAATACGGGATATTTAAAATAGCTCAAAACCAATGATTTTTTTTCCCAATATGCGAGATATTTCAAATTTCTCTTAGCTAAAATTTAAAAATGTATGATACGAACGACTCATGATGTAATGTTCTTTTGGTGATATGTACAATAAAGTTAACATTTATGTTCATTTGACCTAGCTCCGCGGGCCGCAAAATGACTCCCGGCGGGCCGCATGCGGCCCGCGGGCCTCGTGTTGGCCACCCCTGACTTAAAGGATATTTTGGGTATAAAAGGGAATAAAACTTTTCAGTTATTTCCTGAAGGTATTCCTTGGTTCTCTAAAATTCTATTTCTGGTCTCAACCAATTGAGTCAGTACAGCGAAATTAATTAAACGGGCAGGATCACATTGGGGAAAAGGACTTTGGATCCTTTCCCTCTTTGGGGTTGAGCCATTAATCTCGACGTATCCGACAGCGATTTGCTCTCGATAGCGCGTCGAGTCTGCGAAAAAGATGTCAAAAAGCAAGTGCGCTTATATAGCATCTCTCACCCATACTGAAATATCAAAATATACCTATGTCCGCAAAACTGCATATAATAGGTAGCATATTCACACAATCTCTATGCTAATAATGTCGTACTTGGACATTATCTAAATTACATAAGCAAAATCAACACCTGCGAGATGAGATGCTTGAGGAGAGCTGCCATCTTAACGATCCGAGATCATGTAAGAAATAATGTTATCAGATAGACTGTAGAATCAGCACACAAGATCACATGGTTGGCCATATCGATGGAATACAACAATAACAACTACCAACACTCGCGCTACATCAAAGATGATTGATACGAGAGCATGAGAACGTCCGAGAAAAATAGGAATTGACATCAAAGACATTGTACAATCACCCGTAATTACACTATCCAGTGCCACCCACAGGACGCTGGAATGTTAACTATTCTTCCCCAAAACGCTTGACGGCAGACGTAAAAGAGGATGATGATGATGATGATGATGATGGTGATGTTATGTTACCACTATTGACGTCATTATACATTGCAACATCTCATGCTTGCGCAGTCTTCTGATGCAGCAGTCATCCCAAAGTATTTCTGCCCAACTGTTCCCATGTGGAGTCTGATATGACATCTCCTTTCTTGACCTCGAAGACATGGGTCGGACCTGAGTCTCGCCAGTATTCGCTAAAAGCGTCCATACTGTACTGACTTTATCAGATATGCCCTTGGGTCTATGGCACTAGACCTATATTTCTATAATCTTTCGGCAATCAATAGTTGACGTAATATCTTGCAGGCCGATAATTTAACTATCTCGCCTTGATAACATTCAGTAACTGTGGCTACTGAAGCTACATAAGGCAAACATGGATCCACGCTCCTTTTTCGCCCTTTGTCCCCAATTGAACCATAGATCCTAAACCAATTAATTCCCAACCGTTCTGCATTTAGCCATCCCATTCAGTTCCGTCCATTTAAGTTAATTGTATATCCTTTACAGAAAGTCGCAGTCATCTCCAGCAATTTTTGGCTGCTTGTTATTTCTTGGCAAGGTTACGTTCCGTGGTTAGCCATTCCTTTCTAAACGATGGGCACTCATGCCATTGTATGAAAATTAGTGCAATGCGGTCTGCTTCCAAATCGTCCGCAGTTGAGTTTGGAACGCAGTATGGGGGATTGCGAATTGTATTCGTAACTCTTTCGTTCGCCACAGCGCTGACTCGTCCGCCCATATCCTTCCCCAAATTATTCATTTATATCTACACTAATTCACATTATAATACAGACATTTCTATCTATACTACTTCACATTATAATACAGATATTTCTATCACCACTACTTTACATTATAATAAAGGCATTTATATCTACACTACTTCACATTATAATACAGACATTTCTATCTACACTAGTTCACATTATAATACAGACAATTCTATCACCACTACTTCACATTATAATACAAACATTTCTATCACCACTACTTCACATTATAATACAGATAATACAGACATTTCTATCACCACTACTTCACATTATAATACAGGCATTTCTATATACACTACTTCACATTATAATACAGACATTTCTATCACCACTACTTCACATTATAATACAGACATTTCTATCTACACTACTTCACATTATAATACAGACGTTTCTATCACCACTACTTCACATTATAATACATACATTTCTATCTACACTACTTCACATTATAATACAGGCATTTCTATCTACACTACTTCACATTATAATACAGACATATCTATCTACACTACTTCACATTATAATACAGGCATTTCTATCTACACTACTTCACATTATAACAGAGACATTTCTATCTACACTACTTCACATTATAACACAGACATTTCTATCACCACTACTTCACATTATAATACAGACATTTCTATCTACACTACTTCACATTATAATACAGACATTTCTATCTACACTAGTCCACATTATAACACATACATTTCTATCTACACTACTTCACATTATAACACAGACATTTCTATCACCACTACTTCACATTATAATACAGACATTTCTATCTACACTACTTCACATTATAATACAGATATGTCTATCTACACTACTTCACATTATAATACACACATTTCTAGCTACACTACTTCACATTATAATACAGACATTTCTATCTACACTAGTTCACATTATAATACAGACAATTCTATCACCACTACTTCACATTATAATACAAACATTTCTATCACCACTACTTCACATTATAATACAGATAATACAGACATTTCTATCACCACTACTTCACATTATAATACAGGCATTTCTATCTACACTACTTCACATTATAATACAGACATTTCTATCACCACTACATCACATTATAATACAGACATTTCTATCTACACTACTTCACATTATAATACAGACGTTTCTATCACCACTACTTCACATTATAATACATACATTTCTATTTACACTACTTCACATTATAATACAGGCATTTCTATCTACACTACTTCACATTATAATACAGACATATCTATCTACACTACTTCACATTATAATACAGACATTTCTATCTACACTACTTCACATTATAACAGAGACATTTCTATCTACACTACTTCACATTATAACACAGACATTTCTATCACCACTACTTCACATTATAACACAGACATTTCTATCACCACTACTTTACATTATAATACAGACATTTCTATCTACACTACTTCACATTATAATACAGATATTTCTATCTACACTACTTCACATTATAATACACACATTTCTAGCTACACTACTTCACATTATAATACACACATTTCTATAACCACAACTTCACATTATAATACAGACATTTCTATCACCACTACTTCACATTATAATACAGACATTTCTATCTACACTACTTCACATTATAATACAGATAATTCTATCACCACTACTTCACATTATAATACAGATATTTCTATCTACACTACTTCACATTATAATACAGACATTTCTATCACCATTACTTCACATTATAATACAAACATTTCTATCACCATTACTTCACATTATAATACAAACATTTCTATAACCATTACTTCACATTATAATACAGACATTTCTATCTACACTACTTCACATTATAATACAGACATTTCTATCTACACTACTTCACATTATAACACAGACATTTCTATCACCACTACTTCACATTATAATACAGATATTTCTATCTATACTACTTTACATTATAATACAGGCATTTCTATCACCACTACTTTACATTATAATACAGACACTTCACAGGTAGTCAAACCCCTGGCTTCTGGCCAGGCATGAAGTTGTACTATGGCCCACTTCAACAGAAGCTTGCAATGATGAAGTCATGAGGAAGTGGAATCTATAACCCAAGTCATGGTAGCTTGGAAACAACAACAACAACAACAACAAACATAACAACACGTCCAGAAGGAGGTACCTTCTATTAGCCTGTGGTGTGATAAGGCCATTACCTATTGTAGGCCTGAATGCATCAAGCGATAGGTGGTCAGTCTCACTTAGTGAGACGACGAACCCAGGCGTCGAAGCCTCTTCTGACTGAGTTCCTAACATTATGTCTCAAACTATAAAACCCGTAAAATAAAGCACCCTTTTATACGTCTTGAGTTTATTGGATATATGGTGCTGGTTTAATAGATTCAGTGCCAAACAAAACGTAGATTTGGACCAAACAAAAATGGATGGTGGAAAATGGGAAGCAGGGGTGTGTCAGAGTTATGATTTAAAAGTTGTTAATATGGTAATAGATATTTTATATATATATATATATATATATATATATATATATATATTATATATATATATATATATATATATATATATATATATATATATATATATATATATATATATATATATATATGGCGTACATCATTACATAAGGGTGCAGTCACTTGTGAAGCAACCAGGACTGCAAGAGCTGTGAAGAAAGGGCTAGACAGAAAAATCACTGCATGAGATCCTCCTCATGGAACGTCAAGCATTCTTCACCCACATTGTCAAAGAACATTTCGAGCCAAAATAGGCCTTATCAGCCATCTTAGAACTCACGGCTCTATACATTCAACCCCACTGGATGAAATGAATGATCATCATCATTCTTGATGGACAAACAACAATATGTATATGTATGTGTGTGTGTGTGTGTATATATATATATAACCTTAAAGGGGATTGCATAAGAAAACTACCGTATATAAGCCCATGGCAGATACGGGAAGTCGCTTAAGACGATTAATCATCCCATGGCACTCAACAATTAATATCTATACAGAACAACCGGCAATGGACGGGCGATGTGGTCAATATCAAGAAGACACCTTATCAGAAATAAATTAGCAGGTATTGATCGACACTCATAGATCACAATTAAAGAAGTAGCTATCAGATAACACACTATCATCAGATAACAAGTTCTTTGCAGAATATGGTTCTAGTCGCAGTCTGGCAAAAAGAGTCTCGATCCTTCAGTCGTTTATACTTGCACACTCACTGTAGTTGTAATGTCCAGGTTTCGCTATCGTGTTGCCTGGCCCCTGCCTCGTCTTCTGGGAACCGTTTATTCCATGACTGTTCTTTCTGAAGGCTTGTAACATCTGCTGCGCCCGATGTATGCTGGTTTCCAAGCCATGGGAGAACATTAAACATTATAACACTTGAAAGGTATAGTTTCGTTATGATTCGATTCTCCAAAAGATAACAGCGCCTCGATTTTCGTGTGTCTATTTTCATTCGCTTGAAATGTGTCTATATCTGCAATGCTGTCTCTTGTATGAACTTCACTGTCGTTTTTGATTCACTCAGTGGTCCATAGTGTCTTTTTCTCGGTTGTTACTCTAGAACAGAAGGTTTGCCTAGATATGTCGTATATGGGCAGTCTCGGAGTATGTGATCTGCTGTCCGCGGATCCACATTTGCACATTGCTGATTCTCAAATCTTGAATTGTGTATGCACGTGGAACAGTTAACAAATAACTGTACTTCGATACGTGGCCAGTTTGATTTCCTAATGGAGGCGGGTTGTTTAGTTTTTATAATTCTTTGCGTGCCTTCCGTACCTACTTGTTTCTTTTTTTTTTTCTATAAATATCTACACTAATAATCAACGCTTAATTCTGTGCATGTAGTTCTCGTGCTGTTTCTTCTTCTTCTTCTTCTTCGTTCATCCGGAGTTTTTTTTCGGATGTGACTGCGTTGTGCCTGTTTACAGCAGAGCTGCGTTCTTCCGCCGTTAAGCCGACACATCCGACTTCTGCGGGCATTTGTTGACCGGGTTAACCTTCCCGGGGGTTTCTTAGGACGTTTGACTCTCACTGTTGTGGTGTTATCCCCCATCCCAGCTGGTCCATATAGAACAGCCAAAGATCCTGGTCAGCCCTCAAGGGAAGGCAGGGGCAGACCATGGGCATTCCCCGCCATCCAAGGAGGCTTCCATACTGCAGAGCCGATACATAGCGCTCTGGTACTGGGCTCACCCAAGGAATCGTCACGTCCTGCACATGGCTGCTTAGCCTCACTTCCGTATATTGGGCCTTCCGTTCACCATAGGCTGTTCTTCCGGAAACCAGAAGTATGCAGTCTGCAGATGACATCCACACAGTGAGCTTTCGATTCGGACTTTCCACGTAATGGATTTTGCTATCCAAGCAATATTCCATTTCATGCCACTAGGACACTTTTCCACCTTTTATGAAGCCCACACAATGGGCTTTTCTTCTTCTTCTTCGTTCATCCGGAGTTTTTTTTCGGATGTGATTGCGTTGTGCCTGTTTACAGCAGAGCTGCAATGGGCTTTTGATTCGGACTTTCCACGTAATGGATTTGCTATCCAAGCAATATTCCATTTCGTGCCACTAGGACACTTTTCCACCTTTTATGAAGCCCACACAGCGAGCTTTCGATTTAGACTTTCCACATAATGGATTTGCTATCCAAGCAATATTCCATTTCATGCCTCTGGGTCTTCATGCACCTTTAAATGTCAACCTGTATGTAGTTAAAGTAAGCTGCGGTCAACTTGAGCTTGTTGATATCTCCATAGAGCTTGTCCTCAAATGAAGCAGGTGTGGGCCAAAATATTCTTTCTCTGTTCTGCATACGTTGGGCAATCCTGCAGCAAATGTTTTGCTGTCATTTTTCCAGTTCTACAATTACATTCATCAGTATCTCCTATCTTTAGTTTATTGAACAAGTGGTATTTCAGCCTGTTATGTCCTGTGCGGAGTCTGAAGATTGCTACTTGTTCTCTTCGGTCGAGTTTGTAATATGCATCATCCTTCTGATGGCCTGGATGCTCAGATTCCCATTTGGTTCTATAAGTGCTTTTTATCAACCTCTTTGCCTCATTATAGGTTATGTCTATGTCAGGCTGTGGTAGTCGTCCGCCCTCTTTTGCCAGTCTGTCAGCCTCTTCGTTTCCAGGTATACTGCAATGTGATGGGATCCACTGTATTACAACTTTTTTGGATTTCTGGCATAGACCATGGAGTGCTGCTCTTAGGTCAGTTAGTTCTGTGCTGTTATTGCTCTTGAGTATTGAGACAGCTGACTTTGCATCTGTGAAGATAGCTATTTGCTTCTCTTTATTTTCCTCCATCAGGAGCATTTCTGCTGCAGTTTTCAAAGCCTCTACCTCCGCTTTGAAGTTACTTGAAAATTTTCCAGTTGCCATTGAATGTGTTTTTTTCACTCCATTTTTTAAATTTAGGAGAATTCCTCCTCCTCCATTCTCTATTGAATTTTTGGCTGATCCATCTGTATATGCATGGGTCCAATTCCTGCTTGGGTAATGTTCTTTTATGTAGTTTAGGGTTATTTCTCTTCTTTCGGTTTCATGCTGAGTGTTCTTTTTCTCAATACCAGGAATGTTTTCTATCATCTCAGGCAGTTGCTGCTGTCTCCAAGCTGGGAACTTGTGTGTATTGTGTATGGGCTTGACTGTTGATATGTTAAGAATAGGATCTGACCTAATCCTTCGTTTTGCAGTTTCTACAAAGTTGCTACGCTTCAGTCTTCCCTTTCCAAAACCATTTAATCTGTTGTACATAGGGTGGTCTGTCAATCTTCTAAATTTTTCTGCTTGTTGCTGGGCTCTGCTATCTCTTCTATCCTGCATTGGTTGTAAACAAGTGATCTTTTCTAGTTCATTAATAGGCGTTGTCTTCAGGCTTCCAGTTATGATTCGCATTCCTTGATTTTGGACTCTACTTATTTTGTTAAAGTTTGACTTAGCTGCTGTTGCCCAAGCTGCAATGCCATATTCCAGTACTGGCCTCACCCGTCCAGTATATAACTTCTTGAGAACTTTCTCATCTGCTCCCCACGTTGTACCAGCAAGCTTTTTCATGATTGCCATTCTCTGCCTTGCTCTTGTTCGATTTTTCTCAACCTGTGTCTTCCATGTCAGGCGACGATCAAAGGTGACTCCTAGATAGTTTGGATTTTCTTCATGGCGCAACATTTTTTCCATTCAATACCAGCTTAGGTTGCTGAGTTTTAGTTGAGAGGGAGAACACTGTGCATGTTGTTTTCTCCTCACTTATCTTCACTAGCCATGATTTTGACCAGTCCTCTAGCGCTAATAAGGCTTGCTGTATTCTGCTGTTAGCTGTACTAATATATTCTTCAGATGTCCATATGGCTAGGTCATCTGCAAAGGAGGATGTGTGTACTCTGGCTGGAAAATTTTCTGTGATGTCATTTATATATGCTAGGAATAATGTTGGTGAAAGAACTCCTCCTTGGGGGACACCTTGCTCCTGCAGCATCATTTTGCTTGTTTGTCCTTGTACTTTTGTCCTGGCAGTTCTGTTCTCAAGGTAGTGGCTGATCCATTTATACATTTTTCCACAAACATGCATGTTTTGCAGTTTTACTTTCAGTCCTTCCTTCCATACTTTATCAAATGCTTTTTCTAAATCTATCCAGGCTGCTAGTGTGTGCTTTTTCTCTTGGAAGGCATCCTCTATTTCCTGAGCTATATAGGTTATTTGATCTTCAGTGGATCTGTACTTTCTGAATCCTGCTTGGTGTGGTGTTAAGAGTTTGTTTTCTTCCAGATGCCATGTTAGCCTGCCATTGATAATGCGTTCCATTAATTTTCCTACACAGCTAAGTAGACTGATAGGTCGATAGCCATTTGGTTTATTCCAGGTCTTTTCCTTTCTTTGGGACTGGTATTAGTATAGCTTCCTTCCATGCCTGTGGGACTATTCCTCTCTTCCAGCTGTTATTTAGGACTGCTAGTAGTTTCTTCTTTGCCTTGGTGCCTAGTCCTATTAGCATTTCATTTGTGATTCCATCCTTTCCTGGTGATTTCTTCTTTTTTAGGGTATTCATTGCCTGTTCCATTTCTTCCATTGTTAGATTTGCCATCATATATTCTGCTGCTGTCTCTGTATTTCTATGATGTATCTGTTTGTCTTTGATTGCTTTCTTCTGTTCGGTTGTAATATCAATGTGGTTTGCATTTGCATAGTGTTCCATTAGTGCATTTGCAGCCTTTTTGCCTGTAAGCAAGGCATTTCCTTGTTTAATTGTTATTTGTTTGTTTCTAGGTCCTTCATTGTTCATTGGCTTTCACTAGTTTCCATAGTTTGTTTCCATCCCTGTCAAAATTCAGGTTTTCTGTTTTTTCCCTCCAACAATCTCTTGTTGTTTGATTTACTGTTCTTTTATATTTTGCTGAGATGGCTTTGAGAGAGATGTTTGCTTCAATTGTTTGTTCTCTCTCTGCTGTCTTCCTGGCATCTTCAACTTTGTCCTCCAAACTTTGTAGTTCTTCAGTCCAGTATGGTTTGTAATTTTCCTCGCTCCTCTTGGAATGGACTCAGTGGCTGCCTGTATTATCGCTCTGTTTAGACTTTCCACCATTTGCTTTATGTTGCCATATCGTGTATTTATG
Organism: Cepaea nemoralis; assembly: GCA_014155875.1. Taxonomy (NCBI): domain Eukaryota; kingdom Metazoa; phylum Mollusca; class Gastropoda; order Stylommatophora; family Helicidae; genus Cepaea; species Cepaea nemoralis. Next base: position 96,227 of record JACEFZ010021780.1, on the reverse strand, counting down.
TTTTCACAATATTTGTCTGTTAGTTATGGCAAATCTGTCCCAATCTGCTCGTTTGTAATTCCAGCGGGGCAAGGGCTTTTGCTCCGTGTGGAACATACTCCATATTCATTTCAAGCTTGATTGGTCCTGTGGTCACTACCTGCTAATTGGTCCAGCACATGGCGATCGATTTTGTGGAGGATGTCTCCTGTGCAGAAAGCTAAGTCTGGAGTAGAAGTGGTAAGCCATCTTCTGGAGTAGAAGCTCGGTGTGTCATCCGCTTTGTTGAGTAGATGGAGATTTGAGTCTATTTCCCAGTCCTCCAATTCATCTCCTCTTTTGTCAGTATCTGGGTATCCCCATCTTTCTGAACGGCTATTAAAGTCTCCGACAATAATGCAGTTTGTGTCAGTTATTTTCATGTTTGAGAGTGTAAGGTCCTTATCTGCTGGGCTATACAGATTGTAGATTCTTATTTTCACGTCCTTTATCATTATATCAACACCTATAATTTCCGTTTGGTTGTCAGAGATCACAGATACTTCGCTGCAAGGTATTGTATTTCGTGTAAGTATTAGAACTCCTCCTTTGTGTCCTTCGCGGTCGAAACGTGTGGCCTGATATCCTCTGACTGAGAATTTGTGATTGGCGTTGAGGTGTGTCTCTTGAATGCATGCCACATCTATTCTATCTTTATGAAGACGCTGTGTTAGGGAGTCTTTCTTCTTGTAAACTCCTTCGGCATTCCACTGTAGTAATGTTGAGTGTCCGGGGTATTTGGTCAATAGCTCTTAACCTACTCCTCTGTGCCTTGACTCCACAGCACAGGGGAAGGTGACCACCAGTAGTCATGGGTGGACCCCCTCGAGGCAGGGGGCCCGGCACTATCACCGCCTGATGGGACTTCACGGGATTAGCACCATATCGATTAATTTTGATTTGTGACATCATGAATTAAGTTACGTTGCACTGCTTTGTCAAGCCTGTGGCTCAGTACATCCGATTTCGACAAAGCATTTATTCGGGATGCTTTCCCTAGCCTTTGACTGTCCCCAGTCTACCTACAAGGCAGCAGGTTTCACGTTGCACTGCTTTGTCAAGCCTGTGGCTCAGTACATCCGATTTCGACAAGCATGTATTTGGGGTGCTTTCCCTAGCCTTTGACTGTCCCACAGTCCTACCTACAAGGCAGCAGGTTTGTGTGTCTCTTCGTCTGGTCCCTCTCCCTTGAACTGTCCGACATGGGTGGCCCTACCAGTAGCTGTGCTACCGTCGGCATAGCTCTTGGGGTCATCGGGACGCACAAGCCCCTCTACCTCGTCACGGTGGACACACAGCAGAGGGGGGTGCTGTTTCAATCCTTACGAGGTTACACAGTAATGTAAATAAACAGTAATATGGTATACATATCTGACATGTCCCTAAGCATAAAGATCATGAGCTCGATATCCACTCTCTAAAACACGGAGGACTAAATCCACTCCAAAACAATGAATTCGATATAGCTGGCTCGTAGACTTTCACAATATAGAATGAATATCTGACACATAACACACACTGAGGATAATATAACTATACACTTTCTCTGGAGCCCACGAGACGAAAGAAGTGGTGGGAGGCCAAACACAATATGTAGAGAAGATAACTACAGACAAAGATGAATATTATGGGGAGGGCATCAAGGGAGCTGCATGAGAAATCAAAAGACAGGATTTGTCGTGGGTTGGTTGAGTGCATGTTCCCCAATTGAAGATATAGCGCAGATGAAGAAGAATATCTTTACAAGAACTCCCACATATTCCCACTAAAATAACATGCCATATACCTAGTAGATCCACACCCAACCAACAGAAAGATTTACTTGAAACGTCCCAAAACATCGAGTCGATATACTTCACATATGCATTCCCAATCCATTCCCAAACCATCTACTTTACATACTTCAAACATACATTCCCAAACCATCGACTTGATATACTTCAAGCATACATTCCTAAACAATCTACTTGTAACACCTCAAAGATCCATTCCCAAACCATCTGCTTGTTGCACCTCAAAGATCCATTCCCAAACCATCTACTTGTTACACTTCAAACATACATTCACAAACCATCTACTTGATATACTTCAAACATACATTTCCAAACGATCTAATTGATATACTTCAAACATACATTCCAAAACCATCTACTTGATATACTTCATACATACATTCCCAAACCATCTACTTGATATACTTCAAACATACATTCCCAAACCATCTACTTCTTACACCTCAAAGATCCATTCCCAAACCATCTACTTGTTACACCTCAAAGATCCATTCCCAAACCATCTACTTCTTACACCTCAAAGATCCATTCCCAAACCATCTACTTGTTATACCTCAAAGATCCATTCCCAAACCATCTACTTGTTACAGCCTCAAAGATCCATTCCCAAACCATCTACTTGTTACACCTCAAAGATCCATGCCCAAACCATCTATTTGTTACACTTCAAAGATCCATTCAAAAACCGTCTACTTGACATACTTCAAATATACATTCCCAAAACATCTACTTGTTACACTTCAAAGATCCATTCCCAAACCATCTACTTGTTACACTTCAAACATACATTCACAAACCATCTACTTGATATACTTCAAACATACATTCCCAAACCATCTACTTCTTACACCTCAAAGATCCATTCCCAAACCATCTACTTGTTACACCTCAAAGATCCATTCCCAAACCATCTACTTCTTACACCTCAAAGATTCATTCCCAAACCATCTACTTGTTACACCTCAAAGATCCATTCCCAACCCATCTACTTGTTACACCTCAAAGATCCATTCCCAAACCATCTACATGTTACACCTCAAAGATCCATGCCCAAACCATGTATTTGTTACACTTCAAAGACCCATTCCCAAACCATCTATTTGTTACACCTCAAAGATCCATTCCCAAACCATCTACTTGACATACTTCGCTCGTCCACTCCCAAATTCTGATTTATAAAACGTGATACAGAAGTTGATGTGGCAGAAATGGTAAGAGCAATGGCTCGTACATTTCTGGTGCACTAATGGCGAGATAGGGATGTTCAAACCCAACACTAGCATTAAGTTGAATTTAATCGTTCATTTCTCGTTTAAATAGTAATGACAAACTACGCAGCGGAAAACTGCCTAGATAAACAATCTAGAGTTGATCGCAACGTTCAGTAAATGATATGCAATAATACATGTCACGGGATATCCGGATTTAACATGAAATGTGAAGCAGAGAATGTATGACGCGGTTATTCTATTTTTCACAATCAATGAAATCTGATCACTACAACGGACATGACATGTAGCAGGTTTTCGGGACATGCTAAACGCTCAAAATCATAAAAATGTTGATGTAATAAGAAATACGTTCGGGATGGTTAGCGGGATGGGTCGAAACAACGGTGACTTTCTATGTGCACAAAACTGGCCTATGTAGATTAACCGTGATGGCTTCTGTAAACTTTAACAAGCGAAAACAAACATAATCTTTGCTTTAACAAGCTAAACAAACAGAAAGATATGATAGTCAGTTTAAAATTACCGTGGTAAACAATTGACATTACTGTGCGAACATGTGTATATTTCATTTTGAAGGGTGTATCTAGCTATTTTACTATATGTTGTGTGAATTCTGCAGTATGTACCTGACGAGATGCAGCGAAATATGCCAGGACAATAAATCGAACAATCTATTGTTTGTATCTTCTTTATTCAAATGCATGTATTGTTAGTCGCTCATAGAAGTAGATGAAAGAAACAGAGGCTAGAGCATGCACTAGACAAAAATGCATGTTTCGTTTATTTATAAACTGTTTTAAATGCCTCTAATAGTTTCCCCAATTGATACTTCCCAGTTGAGAAAAAATAATAAACTGTCATGTTTTCTCCTAGCATATAATCCGTAACCTAAAATATAAAGAAAGCGCACAGTAAACATTACCCAGCAGACTACTGTACAAAGACTCGTTCAATCTATATCTATAAAACAAAGTGTATGTATGTAAATATGTAAATATGTATGTCCTTTATTTTTTCGCTAACGGCCCATCCGATTGAGATGAAATTTTCTACACGCCTTCCTTTCATTCCAGAGCTGTCAACTGTCGTATTTTTTTTTCTTCTTCCTCCTCCTCCCTCCTCCCATTCCCAAAATACGTACGTAAATATATGATGATGATGATGAAAGAATCCCCGAACCAAAACGCTTGGGAAAGGGAAGAAAATGACGTGACTACACATTAGCTAAGGGACTTAACTCTATAAAAAGTTATTTCAAGGGGCATAACTTTTAATAACATTGTTGTATAACTTATAGTCATATTGTTGTATCGTTTTCAATGATTTATAAACTCTTTGTCTATAGTTATTTACCGGCATATGAGTTATAATAAATAATGATACAATCTTTTAGACATTTTCAAAGTTTACATAAAAATAATGCATAATGCATAACATTGTAACTCATCTTTCTATACTTAAGAAGTTATCTAAAAGATGTTGAACAATATCATCGCATCTTTAGTGTTTTCCGCCATCATATCGACACGATTCGCTTGACAGCACTTCTCAGCGCTATCAAGCCAAGACGCCTTACACATTTCAAGCAGTCTGATACGGGGGGAAAATGGCACGTCGTAATAGCACAAAGAAACAAGCAGCTTCCAAGATGCATAGTGAGAAAACCGACCAGACTATCAAGAAGACGAACCTGCCTTTGGAGAGTCTGCATGCAAGCTGTAATAAAGTATCTGAACCTACAGTCAATGAAACTACCAATAAGAAGAGCGACGACTACCCACAGACGAACACAAAAACTTGTGAGAGGAAGGAGGACCAAGACACCAGAATCAGAAACACTGATTCAAACACAGTCAGATGGGTGGTCAAGCGGCACATGCATGAATACGCACAAGATGCAATGACATATGTTCGCGCATATGGCCGCCCAGATTTGTTTATTACCTTCACATGCAATCCTACATGGGATGAAATAACAGAACTGTTGTTAACTGGACAATCATCATCAGATCGCCCTGATATTTCCGCACGTGTGTTCAAACAAAAATTGAAATCTTTAATGGATTTAATTGTCAAGCATCACGTTTTTGGAGAGACACGCTGTTGGATGTATTCCATCGAATGGCAAAAAAGAGGATTGCCACATGCACACATTTTGATTTGGTTGATGGAAAAAATCACACCAGATCAAATTGATCAAGTCATCTCAGCAGAAATACCAGATGTCGACATTGATCCAGAGTTACTTGAAGTCGTCACCAAAAACATGATTCATGGTCCATGTGGCTTCCTCAATAACAATTCACCTTGCATGTCTGATGGAAAATGCACAAAACGGTACCCAAGACATTTACATGCAGAGACAATCACTGGCAATGACGGATATCCACTATATCGTCGACGCTCAACTGAAGATGGCGGCAAATCTATCACTTTAAAAGTACGAAACAATGATCTTCAAGTCGATAATCGTTGGGTTGTACCGTATTCACCGTTACTCTCGAAAACGTACAAAGCACACATCAATGTCGAGTATTGCAATTCGGTTAAATCGATCAAGTACATTTGCAAATATGTCAACAAAGGAAGCGATATGGCAGTTTTTGGAGTGGGAAATGCAACTGCGTCTATCGATGAAATAGACCAATATCAAGTGGGACGCTACATTAATAGTAATGAAGCAGTATGGCGTATTTTATCATTTCCAATCCATGAACGTCATCCAACAGTTGTTCATTTGGCAGTGCACCTTGAAAATGGACAGCGCGTGTACTTCACAACAGAAAATGCAAGTGAACGAGCATTGTCACCACCACCAACAACGTTAACTGCATTTTTTTCATTGTGTGGGAATGATATGTTTGCAAAGACACTACTTTACTCTGAAGTGCCAACATACTACACATGGAATGCATCAGCGAAAAAGTTTCAACGTCGCAAACAAGGTAAAGCAGTTGAAGGACATACCAATTTATATTCGACCGACGCGTTAGGCCGTCTGTACACTGTTCACCCAAACAATGCAGAATGCTTTTACTTGCGATTACTGTTAATCAACGTACGTGGACCGACATCCTTTCAAGAATTAAGAACAGTAAACGGTCAAGTATGTGCCACTTATCGTGAAACTTGCCAAGAATTACATCTTCTTGAAAACGATGCACACTGGGACACTTCACTCGCTGATGCATCAAATACTGCTCAACCACAGCAAATACGCACATTATTTGCCATCATATTGACAACTTGCTTCCCATCCAATCCAAAAGATCTTTGGGAAAAATACAAAGACTGTATGAGTGAAGACATCCTACATCGTTTGCGTGCAATGAATCAAAATCCGGACATTCAATTCACACAAAATGTGTATAATGAAGCATTGGTTTCGACGGAGGACATATGTTTGGCAATCGCTAACAAACCACTGGTACAATTGGGAATGACTGCGCCAGATCGATCTGCAAACGATCTTTTCGATCGTGATTTGCAACGAGAATCACTCTTTGATGTCGACGAATTGTGTGCATTTGTTCAAACGAATCTTCTGAAATTGGTTCCAGAACAACGTATAGTGTATGACATAATTATGCATGCAATTAAAAGCCAAACCGGCGGATTGTATTTCCTAGATGCGCCCGGGGGCACAGGGAAAACTTTTCTCATTTCACTTATATTGGCAACCATACGATCACGACAAAATATTGCGCTGGCTATCGCATCATCTGGAATTGCGGCAACTCTTTTGGATGGTGGCCGAACAGCACATTCAGCACTAAAATTGCCCTTGAATATTCACATCACTGAGACACCAACATGCAATATCCGAAAAAATTCTGGAATGGGTAAAGTACTCCAATCATGTCAACTCATTGTATGGGACGAATGTACTATGGCACACAAAAAAGCATTGGAGGCGCTTCATCGTACACTACAAGATTTCAGAGGAAATGAACAGCTCTTCGGTGGCGCACTTATTTTATTGTCTGGTGATTTTCGACAAACTCTACCAGTTATACCACGTTCAACACCCGCTGATGAACTTAATGCATGTCTGAAATCATCAGTTTTGTGGCGACACGTTCAGAAATTGACTTTGAAGACCAACATGCGTGTACAACTACAACATGATGCATCCGCAGAAGTTTTCGCAAAACAATTGTTGGATATTGGGAATGGAAAAATGCCAATCGATGAATCCACACATAGTATCACGTTGCCAACAAACTTCTGTAACATCACAGCAACTATAGACGAATTAATTGACAAAGTTTTCCCAAATATGGCACGGAATCACAAAAATCATCAATGGCTCAGTGCACGTGCTATATTAGCAGCTAAAAACAACGATGTCAATGCCATCAATTGCGCCATTCAAAACGAAATACCAGGCGAAGCGACAACGTATAAGTCCATCGATTCTATGATGAATCAAGACGAAGTTGTCAATTATCCAACTGAATTCTTGAATTCCCTTGATTTGCCAGGCATACCGCCGCACGTTTTAACATTGAAAATTGGTGTGCCTATCATTCTTCTCCGAAACATCAATCCACCTCGACTTTGCAACGGTACCAGGCTTGCAGTCAAAAAGATGATGAACAATATCATCGAAGCTACAATTTTGAATGGGAAATTTAAAGGAGAAGATGTACTGTTGCCTCGCATCCCAATGATTCCAACAGACATGCCATTCGAATTCAAACGCCTGCAGTTTCCGGTGCGAGTTGCATTTGCCATGACGATCAACAAAGCACAGGGACAATCGCTACAAGTGTGTGGACTAAATTTGGAAAATCCGTGCTTCACACACGGACAGCTATATGTGGCCTGTTCACGCGTTGGAAAATCTTCGGATTTATTCGTCTACGCACCAGACAGAAAAACAAAAAATATTGTTTATCAAAAAGCACTACGTTAGACATCATATTTGGTGTTCGGCCATAACTTGAAATTTATACAAGATTTAAAAAAAAATAATCCTAGCATTAAGCAAACTTTTCTCCTCTAGATAGACAGACAGACAGGCAGGCATGCAGGCAGGCAGGCAGGCAGGCAGGCAAGCAGGAGAGGAGGCAAAGAAGAGAAGAAGGATGGGAATATGAGAAGAAGTAGAATTTGGGGATGAAAAAGAGGGGAAGAAGAAAAAGAGGTTGAGAAGAAGAAGGCGAAAAGGATGAGAAAGATAAAAAAAAAAAAGGAGGATGAGGAGAATAGAATGAGAAATAGTAGAAAAGTACAAATGTCTTCATGCTTTTTAAATGCATTATGTTCTGGTGTTTCTTTAACACATTTGATCCTGGGGGAAATTTTTGGCTTTATGTCATAGTCGTAATCTAACACCTTTAGTTTTGGGGTATATTTGACAAAGCTGCCCTCGTGTAACTTTAACCCATTCTGCCTTGATTATTGCTTTAGACTCCTGCCTCTGAACCACTTGGATCCAACATTGATTATCCTCTAAACATGATTGTCAGAAGATGTTGATTTAAGTGCCGGGGTCCATGTGGTACTTCCAGCATGCCAGCACAATAATAACAACATCAAGTGCAGTTGTGTTTAGAAAATAGGTGCATAACATCGTATATTCACAGCAAATGCCCGGTATCAGTTGCAAGTTTATTTGTTGCTTTCACTTTCTGTATTTCAAACTGCTATAATAATAACTCTTTCTGTTCCAGGAGTTTATTACTTTAAAATAACACATTTGTATGATATTCTTCATGTCAAGTTTCTCAAATACAAAGTTAGTTTATCTATTTGCAAATTATTTAAAGTAGTCTCAGCAAGTGTTACATAAAAACTGCACGTCATTACGAGTGCAAATGACTCAAGAGTCTCATTGTTGATGTTAACCTAATGAAGAAATAAATCACTATTACTGCCTCTAAAATTGTCTTATTTAAAACGAAATCAGCCACAGGCAAGTGAGGACTACATTATTGTATTACTTTAGGCTGACCGTACATACTTCACGAAATCATGCTCATTATGTGAACGATCCTGCAAGATTCTCGACTCTACAGCAGACAATATAACTATAGTGAATATTTCTTGAATTCAATAATTCAGTTTTCCATTTCATGTTTTCAACTTGGCATTGCTTGTCAGACAGATAGTGGGGAACGGGATCTTATATGACTACTTATATAATTTAAATGAGATGCTCTCCACCATGGTCTGGGCCGGGTCAGACAGACAGACAGATAGATAGATAGACAGACAGACAGACAGACAGACAGACAGACAGACAGACAGACAGACAGACAGACAGACAGTCGGGAACGGGAACTTATATGACTACTTATATGAATTAAATGAGATGCTCCCCACCAGGAGTTGGGCGATGCCGGGCCGGGTCAGACAGACAGACAGATAGATAGTCGGAACGGGAACTTATATGACTACTTATATGAATTAAATGAGATGCTCCCCATCAGGGTCTGGGCGAAGACGGGCCGGGTCAGACAGACAGACAGACAGACAGATAGACAGACAGACAGACAGACAGATAGTCGGTAACGGGAACGAGAACTTATATGACTACTTATATGAATTAAATGAGATGCTCCCCACCAGGGTCTGGGCGAAGCCGGGCCGGGTCAGCTAGTTAAAGATAATTTGTGAGACACCCACGATTCTGCATACATCGCTGGACATCCGAGTATACCTGAAATTACTTCATCCTTTTTATATCTTTCATGACCCGTACTAATTTACTGCATTGTAAACATGGGCGATACACTTGCACGTTGTTAAAACTGAACTGCTTTGTCTATACGAAATTGTTATATGTGTATCATACGTTTTATTTATATTATCATAAATCGGTAAGTATCTCTTGGTACTGAACAAGGATTTATAAGTGTTGTGTCACACGGTGTCAGCGTTTCATTATTCCCCGTTATAAAATAGCTGCTGCATAATGTTATGGGTTCATGCAAATGTTGCATAATCAATAAATCAAAAGACCTTTAACACAGTCAACAGAAATCTTCAAAATCTGTTAAGCGGGGAAAAAAGCAATTACCAGGTATTCATCGTCATCACCTTCCACTTTTGGTGCCAAGCGTCGTGGGAATGTATAGTTGATTGTAAAATGTGAGTGTACAATATCTTTAATTTCGTCAATCCATTTTCTTCTCAGGCGTCCTCTCGCTCTCGTATCAGATCTTCTTGGATGTAGCCCCAGTGATGGTAGCTTGGTGTTGTTGCAGGTGTTGATTTTGTGTAAATGTGACTTGGATAATGTCCAAGGTTGACACTGATAGCATAAGATTCGTCTGAATATGCTATTTATTATTTGTTGTTTTGTGGACATGTGTATATTTGGATGTTTCAGTATGGGTGATAGTTGATATATAAGCACACTTACTTTTCGACATCTGATTTCAACTTCTGTGTCTATTCTCCAGTCTTTTGTGATCATACTTCCTTAGATATTTAAAATGTTTAACTTGTTGCATGAGTAAACTATTTATCTTGTACATTTAGTGGGCCAGGAGATCAGCTAACATGTTATTAGATAATAATCATCATCATTTGCTTTGCAAAGTGGCGTAGACCTTCGTGTCTCTCCTTACTCCTTTGCTGCACAAAACACGAACTCCGTAGCTCCAGTGACGACCCCCAGGAGTCTCCGAGAAAAATTCACTCGTGAACCGAAAGACGTAGTCCCTAATCGAACCCACAACCTTAGGAGCGCGAGGCAGACGGCTTGACCACTTCGCCACGGAGACTCCATCAAAAAGTGAGATTGTTCCTCTGTATAGCCGAGAACAGCACTGTTTCACCTGTGCTTAGAAGCAGTTTGCCTGCTCGGTTACATCTTCTTTTTTTTTGGGGGGGGGGGGGGGGGGGGATAATTCGTAATGCTAATCTCGTAGTATTTCATTTCCTCCTCCACCCACGTTGTCTTTCCCAATGCATACATAGTGGTAGAATCTCCGCGCGAAGAAAGCAGGACAGGAGGATCTCATCATCAGAGGGGATCCCTCTCGCGGAATGTCTCGACTCCCTATACCTTCTTACATTGTCGGGGGGGGGGGGGGGGTGGGGGTGGGGGGGGGGGGGTGAGTTCGCCTGGGTCATGACTCCCAATCATCTTTCTCCTATCGTTTTTACCACTGTCTTTTCCAGTTCCTACATAATTATAATATTGCAGGTGCCAGTACTGGAAATGTTTGTAGTTGAAAGTAAAAAAATCCGCGATCTCAACTACTTGAGGGTTTCTCCGCATCGTGCCTAACCCTTCTAGACGAGCCTTCTTTCTCTTGGTTGGTATGGTTAATCTCTTTTTCTTTACCTATAGACTTATTCATGGTTGGTTGAATTTTGAAGCCAAAGTTTTTCTATAGAATGGGGAAGTCTGTTCCATACCCAACCCGCCTTCGTCGCCTCTTACAATATTCTGGTATGTTACAGTATGTTACTGTATATAGAGGGTCCCGACAACACACGGACCGAACTTCCTTATTCGAAGTTTACGTCATGCATGGTAGGTAAGAGTGTGTTACTGTACTTTGCTTCCCTTGAGCGTCCCGGTAACACACAGACCGAACCTCCTTATTCGTCTCTTACGACATACATGGTAGATAAGAGTGTTATTTGTTTCTCCTTTGGTTCCCGGTAGGACACTGGGGATAAGTTGTTAGTTACTTAGGATTACACACTGACAGTGCTGGAGACCAATTGCAGCCATCCTTCATTGTGGACTCGGTATCTGATTGATTCAAACATTGACTGTGAAACAAAAGCTGTTAATTACGAGGATTAATCTCCGTCATACAATGTAGAGGTGCGTCTGGTGAGAGGCTATAACGTGTGGATCTCATTCCGGAGACCCAGGTTCGATTCTTTGGCAAGGCGAATGGATTATATTTTTTTTCTCTGCAGTAACAAAAATATAAACCCTAACATGCATAGATTGCAGTGACTGCACTAGATAAGCGGCCTTAATTCCTCAGGCTCAAAACCCCTGTTCTACACCGCAAGGTATAAAATGCAGTAATGACAGTTTTTAAACAGTTTCGATTGTACAACGATGCTCTACTTTTTCTTTAGCATTCCACACACACACACTGTTTCATTACACTATCACGGCACACACGATGTCGTCTCTTCATCCTGCATGCATAATAACATGCTTCAGTTCAGAACCGAAATGTGGGGAACATCTGTAGGATCTTTCCCCCGAGGCCTGCTGGTGTGAAGGGTGGCGGGCATGAGGGCGGATTGGCTGGGTCTCCGCCGTTGGGTGGTGTATTGGAGGGTGATGGGGCAGATGTGGTCGGGGGCATTTGTGATCTCATGTATAATGTAGAAGAACAGATAAATCATCATAGACTGGGGAAGGGGTGGCAGGGAGTCGCCGGAGGATCTGGCCGACAGTTGGTGCTCGGTGATGAGGGGAGGGCATGGGGATTAAAGGCGCCATTAGTTTGGGGACTCATCACTGGCTGTTGAAGATTATAACTAGGGGTGTCCCGTGTGTTATGATGTCGGATCTGGATTCAGCTCAACTCAACTCTTCTTTCTCTCACCAAAAAAAAAAAAAAATAACCACACAGTATCAGCATTTGCTAATGTGATTGTACAAGATTTATTGCATGTCAAGTTAAAAGCTTTCTCATGTTTATTCATGGTATACAATAGCCTATTTCGCGGATGTCCTTTGGAAAGGAGAAGAGCCGAGGGACTGAACTCGTGACCTCATTTTAATATGCGGTGACCTGGAACATGTGAAGATATAACAGTCTATTCCCTTAGGAAATAAATTATTTATTGGCGCACGTTATGAGAACCTGTTATGGAAAAGTGGGCTATAACATTCATACGAACAAGTGCACTTCGGTAATCAACCGGATATGAATTATGAACATTTCGGCGAAGACTCAAGCATGCACCTCAAGGCGGGAATGTGTGTTTCGCGAAATATTACTATGGTTCAGTCTTGCCTCTAAGCTGTGGAGCCGTTGTTAGCGAAGTCATATTAACCCAACAAAGAACCTGGAAGAAGACGCAGCTGTCAATCAACACGGTGATGGATTTGAGACATTTAAAGCACCATGGATCATGAATATAAGTAAGGCGAGAGAACTGACGAAGTAGCAAGAGTCTTTCTGCCCGGTTGTGATGGGAATGACTTTCTGCAAATGATTTGCATTCCGATGATGGTGGTGACTATGTTGATGATGATAATCTTCATCATGATGATTAAGTGTTTTGGCGCCTTGTGGGGATTGCTGCTGAGAACCGTTGTTTTGATCCTAATCCTCTTTTTGCTGGCGTTCCTGCTTTGTCACACTAGTGTATTATTGAAGTGGACTTTCACTGACTTTACTGCATTGTCACACCACTGTGTATTATTGACACATCACTTTTACAGGCGCTACTGCCTTGTCACACCATCGGTGCTAGACCAATATTTGTATAAACCAATCAGCACTCGGCACGCCAGAAATCTTTACTTCCCAAAACATTTCTTGGTACCAGTATTAGGTTGGGTCGACCTGGGAGTCCAGGCAAACTTGAAAAATCCCAGTGTGCCCCGACATGGATCGAACTCGTGACCGCCAGTTTGGCAGAAGTGTAGACTCGGCTCCATTCTATTGTACCATTACCCCTACCCCGTTCAACATCAGAAGAGAAGTTATATTAGAATCCATTGCCAGGTTCAGATCAGTAATCCTCTGACCGAGTCTGTCAAAATTCGGATATTAGCTTGAATGTGACTTTTGCCTAAAGAGGGTAAAGCCTAATAGCACGGCTGACAATCAACATAAGTTAAAATTAGTTGGATATGCTTTACAGGACGTTGCAGTCAACACCGGGATTTTAAGCTCTTATGATCTCTTGGCACGTTTACGTTCCTTAGTGTACCGTTGCTGTCTGAACGACCGGCACCCATACCATTTCGTAAAAAACCAACGGAACGCGGTCTGCTGCCAAATCACGCTCAGTTAAGTTTCTAACGCGGGTATGCGGGATCACGAACTGCGTCCGTACTCTATCGCCACAGAGCAGGCATCAACATAAGAGTTAATAAAAATAAACATTAATCAAAATATCACAGACGTGAAATAAAAATATCACACTTCACAACGCTTACAATCAGACATTCTCTTACAATCAGACATTCTCTCACAAAACTTCATTGGCCATTCTACAAAGTTAGCAACCCCAATTCTGGGTGATCATCTCAGAGTTGGTCAGTGGGTTTTTCATCCAGTTAATGACTTGTGCTGGTGTTACCAACCAGACGTTGTTACGTGTACGAAGAATATCTTGAAACCACCTGGCCAAGGCTGGATAGGAGTTGCGATAGTTGGTAAATAAAGATCCGTGTGTGAATATTGGCATGGGTACTTTGACTGGGTCGAAGTAATTCTGGAAGTTTCGGCTGAAATGACACAAAGGGTATGGCAAACATGTAAAGAAGTCATTACTATTGGCTAATAAAATTTACAATGAGATGTTACATTCGACATTACATAACATAAATAGATAGTAGTTGAAATATAATTTTAACTTACAGACATAACGTTTTTGAGCGACATAATGATATATGTATTAATGAGTGGAGAACACAAATAAACAAAACAAAAAATAATTTTAAACTGTAAGTACGCCCAGGAATACCAAAATTATTAGTTTACACCATTTGTCTGTCTATCTATTTATCTGTCTAATTATCTGTAAGTATGCCCAGTGATAAAAAAATAATTAAGTTTAGACTATTTGTCTGTTTGTCTGTCTATTTATTTATTTATCTATATATGTATCTGTTTCTCACTCGATTTCTAATATTTCCAATGTCACGCCGGTCGCATTCACTTCCAAGAAAATGTCCAGGCACCCATTTAATCTGTATTAAGCTGGGGGAATTAGGTCACTTTAAAAGAACATCCCCACCTCAATAGGGATTCGAACACACGACAACGTAGTCTACAGGCAAGCAAGTTGGCCACGGTTCTACAGTGGCTCCTGATATTTAGCATGTAACAAGTAAAGTGAACCCTGTTACCGGACTTAATGCATATAAGGTATATGGTGCTAAACCCATATTTGGATAGACAAATCGGCACATGGGTGTTGGGGTCAATATGGCGCCGATTCTTAGCAACCTACGAGGAAATCATATCTCTGTGATCTGCTGGCGCTGCTTCATTTGACTTTCTGTTCATTCAGTGTCAATATATATATATATATATATATATATATATATATATATATATATATATATATATATATATATATCATATATAGCCCAGGGTAATATATAACATATTTATTTTAGTTATTTTCAGAACTATGACCTCATGTATCCAGTGCGTAAAACAGCAATCGTGTCAATGATTGTCTCAATCTTACCTGAAATCGCATTGTTCTGACTGCTTACTACTGTATTAACATGACATTAATTTCGGGGCTATTTTTGTAACAATGTCTAGTTAAGGATATTGCTGGTAAACAGGTCATGACAGGTCATTCAATGTCAATAACTCTCAAGCATGTGCCCAAAACGCTGGCAGTGGTGATTCATCTTCTTCTTTCTTTATCTTGAAATATGTCAATATCTGCAAGGTTGTCTCTTGTATGAACTTCGGTGTCTTTTCTAGTTCACTCAGTGGTCCTTAGACTTTATCTTCCACTGTTGTTTCTTTAGGTCAGAAGGTTTGCTTAAATATGTCGAACATATAGAAAAGTCATAACATCTGAGGGGAGTTGCCTTGAAGAGATTAAAACAAGAATCGCAATGGCGAATGTAGAATTTTGCAAGATGAAAAACACACCGACCAATAAAAAGATTTTGAATAACGAAGACACAAACCATAGGTTGTAAGATTTATTGCCTGGCATATTTCGTTATTCAAATTCACTACGGGAAAACATTGTTTTGATTTTCAATTAAAAAAAAGATGTCAATTGAAACGAGAAAAAGAGTGTTGAAGTGTTACATAGAACCTTTACTATCGTATGGATGTGAGACATCGACAATGAGCAGACAAGCTGAAAAATCTCTAATGGCAGTGACAATGTGGTTTCTGGGGAGAATGCAAAGAATACCACGGACAGATAGAAAAAACTATGAACATGTCTTACAAGAAGCAGATGAACATCGTAAACTGATTAGAGAAATTGACATAGTCAAACAAAATTTTTGGTACGATATGAGAAGAAATAAACCAGAGAACTTGGTGACAACTGGCAAAATTGAGAGTGAAAGAACAACGGATAAGGCAGAGAAGTATGTATTATGGCTTGGCCACATGGATTAGTCGAGACAAGAACACGGAACTGATCCACAGACTCTGGTGATGGTGTAAAATGGCGACACATGACCTCCCACTCTTATCGGCATGGCGCATGATGATGAGATATGTGGTATTTTGGGCAGTCTTGGAGTATGTGATCTGCTGTCTGCGGCGCCAATCCGCATGGCTGATTCGCCAATCGGAAGCAGCGATGATAGTGTAGATCAGTGTTTCCCAACCTTTTTTGTGCTATGCCCCACCTAAGCCTTTCTAAAATTCTTATGCCCCCCCCCCCCCCCCCCCCCCAACATATGCATCATTTTTAATATTAAAAAATTTAAATGTTCACTAAAGAAACTTGAATTTTTTTTTTAATTAGAAAGGTTCACTGTTCCTAGAGCGCCCCCCCCCCCCCCCCCCCTCTCCGGTCCCGAGTCTCTGTGTGTCGGTTGTGTTGCGTGAATTTTTTTTTTTTTTTTGGTTTGGCGGTTACCCCAGACAAGCTGGTTCCCCCGCATCCCCCTTGTTTTGTGTGGACCCTTAGTCTCACTGTGAGTTATTGCCCACAGTGTTTCACCGAGGCCCACATCTAAAGTGAAGATATGTGATAGGTTTTTATTTGATCATCCCGGCCCCCGACCAGACCAGCGCACGGAGAGCAGCAAATGCACCCGATCCTAGCCAAAGGACCGATAGGTGTTAGGAAGAAATCACTGGGAAATTATTGAGCAAACACAGTAAGTAAATTTTCAAAACATATAATGGCGAACTGAAATTCAAGTACAAAATAATTTTAATGAAAGATTTTTCTATATTATTTTAATTATTAGTAATTATTTAAATTTAGTGAGATCCTTGCGCTTGATGCTTGCTGCAAGGAGATTTTATGTCAGGTTCCAATTTAGTTAACTTCAGTCTCAAGTCTCCCAGTTTTGTTATATCCAGCCGATTTCTCCATTTTCGAATTGCCCCCCTTAACAATCGAATTGCCCCCCTGTGGGGCGTGGGCCCCACGTTGGGAAACACTGGTGTAGATTAATGTTATAATGACCTGTGTAGTGCCTTGAAGAAGGGCAACAACTCAAAAATAAGTAGCATATGGGAGACTAATGCTAACGTTGGAAACCAACCAGATGGAGGAACAGTAAGTAATTATGCACTAGAGAAAAGTAATGAAAGAGAGGGGCAGAGTTCTAGAGCGGGCAAACAACCATGATATATCTGGTATAAACAACATCCAAGAAAATTATGGGCGTGGAATAAATAAGGTCCGAAATCAGGCTGGAAGTTCAGAATGCTCTTAACCATATGAATTTCGATAAGACTCAGGATGTAAACAACTTCTCAACATAATTTATCAATACCTTAGAATAGTATGGATTAGACAAAGTCACCAGCCTGCAAAACACAATATATGCTACTACAGGTATACCTTCTGGCCATTGTTAATCTATGTTTTTGCAGCCCTGAAGTAATACGGAGAGACTTAGATGTGATCAACATAGAACAATTAGCATGAGTCACATCACACGCATTTTGCTACGAACTATCATGCAAAGGGTTAGGGAGAAAATGCAACCAGAAATAGGGGAAGAACAATGGGGCTTTGTTGAAGACAAGGGGACAATAAAATGTCGTGTATTTGCTGAGAACATTAAAGGAGCGTTTGATAGAAGTAAACAAAGACCAACAGTTATGCCTCACTGATTACACAAAAGCTTTGGATAGAGTGATACACGCTGTCATGATCTCACTGGAAATCTATAAATAGACAGGGAAAGACCTTAATCTTGCAAAGAAACACATTTTGGAAATCAACAAACTGATATAAATAAGTAATAATGAAGCAGGTCAATACCTATCAGTCAAGAGAGGAGTGCTACAAACATAGATGTGTACTGTCTTCAGAGCTTTTTCATTATATAGTGAAAGTGTTATCAGAAATTAACCAAAGAAATCATCATCGGATGACATAGTATCAGCATTGTAAGTTATGCAGATAATACAGTAATTGGCTGCAGACAATGAACAGGAGCTACGGCATTTAGTGAATGCGTTTATTCTAGACAAAGAGCAGCTATTTTATTTTGAAAAATTTAGTTGCATGTCCTTCATAGGACGTAGCAGTTAACCCCTAGCATTTTGCCTGTTCGTAATTCCTGGGCAAGTTTTACGTTCAGTAGTTTGCCATTGCTTTCTGAACGACCGACACCTATACCTTTTGCCAACAAAAAAAAGACCCAGCTCCGCTGTGTTTCAAACCCGGGTATACGGGATTACGAATCACGTCCGTAACACCTTCGTCACGGAGAACGGCTGAGCAGCTATTACATTGTAAGAAAATAGAAATTATGATCACTTCTAAAAAGAAAGAAATAACCACAGTGCATGGATGCGACCATACGTCTGATGTGATCCTGTGGGATGGCTGTCCACTCTTTCTGGAGTATCTTTAACAGATCATGACCACTGGCTGGAGCAACGTCTCGGCAACAAACACGTCTATACAGCTCATCCCACAGGTGCTCAACCGGACATCCAAGTAAATGGGAACATGTGGCATACTCTGAACTAGGAGCGCTAGGCATGATCCGAGACTCTGATGGTCATGTGATATGAGCGCCCATGCTATTTGGAGTAGCACACCACGAAGATAGTTAATAGACGATACTGATATTATCACCTCTTTCAAGCAAACATTATCCAGAAATGACTACACTTTAACATGTACATCCACTGCGCACTACTCACTTGTAAAAGTTGTACCACTGTTGCTCTGTGGCCGACCAAGGGCTGATGCCAACATTACAGTCATCTATCATAGCGCAACCTTGTCCGTTATCGCCAATCCAGCCGTTGAGAGGGACCTCCCAGAGTCCGGGATAGGGCTTCGTTGGACATGGCGGGTTGATACACCTGAAAGAAGAACAAGTTAAATATTACTTGTAGTACATGGATATTAGGAGTGATGAACAGAACGGGCTTTGTTGCTTTCTGCAGGGGTGGCTGGCCTTCGTCAGTCATTGGCCAATTTCTGTGTGGTTTCTAGGACACTCTAGATACTTCTACAATCTAACTAACCTGTTTGTGGTTCGTATAAAAAATATAAAATAACACAAAGTAATACAGCTTTACAGATCATAATTGCGACACGTACAGGACGTTACGGCATATAGCCTTCATCAGCAAACAAATACATGCACGAAACACAACATATAGTACAGGAGAAGATCCTCCGATGACTACATTAAGGTATAAGGACGGGATGAGAAGAATAAGCAGATGAGAAAAAATGAGAGCAATGAAGAGAAAATGAAAATCTGAAGGACAAAAAAAATGTTGCTACTTATCTCAGAGTCCGAGGCTGTACCGAGATAGTGGATGATACCAGGGTGGTGGGTGGTCACGGTTCAGTGAGTCTCAGGTAAATGAGTGGAAGTACTACGTGAAAAAGGGAGGGGGTGTGGCGGGAGACTGGAAGCAATGGAGATGTGATAGTTATCCAAGAGTGAGAGCTGAGTAGTCCCAGTGGATTTACGTAGAATGCAAGAGTGGATATCAGTGAATGGGTAGGCCATAGTGGACGAATATTAAAGAGCAATGATGCGTGCACCAGTTTATGATAGTAATATTAATAAAACTCGTGTTTTGTTCTCCTTTATGTGTGTACGAAGCGAAGATAACTTTAGTAGAGAAAAGAACTATAGTTAGAGACAGGGAGAGTGTGACAACTGTGAGGGTGTGAAAGCAAGAGAGGGGGAGGGGAAATGCCTCTGATTAAATGAAACTATGCTTGATGTTGAGGTCATGTGGTGTTAGGCACCTCATAGAGAATATGAACCGGTTTTCTATATTTTTTGCGATGTTTAGCTGGTATCATCCCCTACCTCGGTCCCAATGACCCACAGACTCCCACGGCTATGTATAAAAAAAACGGTTAAAACAAAAGATGAGGTAACAAAATATTGGGATATAGACGATCAGAAAACAAACATACGATAAAAAAAGTAAAAAAGTAAAAAAAAATATTAGGATTTTTTAAAATGAGAAAATATACATACGATAGAAAAGATAAGATAAAAAGCTATTGGGGTATAAAAGATACGGGACGCTTCTGGGCGCCTTGATGCGTTTGACGTCTATGATGCGTTTGACGTATATGATGCGTTTGACGTTTATGATGCGTTTGACGTATATGATGCGTGCGATGTCTATGATGCGTGTGACGTTTATGATACGTTTGACGTTTATGATGCACTTGACGATTATGATGCGCTTGACGGTTATGATGCCACACACATATTTTATAGATCAGTGGGCACTCGATGGATGATGTGGTCAGTATTAGGTCCGCCACCTGTTCTCCGTAGCCATTTTTTTTTTTCATTTTCCCCCCAGGTCAGTATATAAAACCCTGCCTCGGTGAATATTCGAACGCTTAACCACTAGATTGACAGGTAAACGTTCTAGCCACTGCACTGCCAAATATGCCTCTTAAATATACTGACACCATTCATTTCAACACCAGAATAGAATATGCTCTAAAACTTACTCTCTCATTACGAAATCTAGAGTGAACGGCCAGTCTGGTTGCTTGCCCTGCAGAATGTTGATGTTCAGAATGGAAGTGTCATAGAGGAAGCCAAAGTCACGCAGGACATCAAACTGTACGTCTCCGGCCACACGGAGGTAGGGCGCTCGGAACCCAATGATGGCGTCCACGAGAGTCCTGTTTCCGGTTGCCTTTAAGACCTCGTCCTTTAACCCTTGGATCTGTGGAAGTGTCAGGCGGGAAATGTGAATTAATGTTACAACAGGACATCATTGATGTAGATGTTGTCTGTCTGTCTGGCTGTCTGTCTGTCTGTCTGGCTGTCTGTCTGTCTGTTCGAACGTCCGAACATCCGTCCATCCGTCCGTCCGTCTGTTTGTCTGTATGTATGCGACAGTGTATATGTGCATGGATGGATAGATAGATGGATGGATACATAGATGAATGGATGGTATGTACGTACGTACGTAAGTTTGTAAGTAGGTAGGTTGGCAGGTAGGTAGTAGGCAGGCAGGCAGACAGGCCGCAAGCCGACAGACCTGCAGGCGTGGGTTGGATTCATGTTTCTCTTTACATATATGTATTTTCTATATGTATTGTCTTTAGGCCGGTCTCTATGGCCGAGTGTTTGCGACTTTTCTCCGTAATCTCGTATACTCTCGTAGGTAACGTGACGACCGTGAGAATCAGCAGTGGTTCGAATCGCGTCGGTAACTTACGGGGTATGTGAGCCGGCCGCTCAGAAAGCAATGGCAAACAACTGAGCGTAATCTTGCCTCGAAATCAATAATCAGCTGAAAGATGCTGATGTTGATAGCAATGTCCTGTAAAGGATATGCAAAAACTTATTTTATTGTCTTTAGCGTTTACCCTCCCCCAGTCTACATGTTTGTACGTCCCTTCTAGTCTATCCCCTTTTCTTGGAGTTGCCTGGCTGTAGCATCTACTCTGTCTCCGCCATGACTTCTGGGAGTCATTAGTACATGCAAGACACTCTACCCGTGCAAGCAGAAGACATAGGAAATTAATTGTGGTGTTATATCACTGCCGATCTCCCTGACCTAGGGGTTAACGTCTTTCTCCGTAATACCGTATATTCTCGTGAGTAACGCAGCTGCAGAATCGGCAGCAGTTCGCGCCGCGCTGGTAACTTACTGGGGTATGTGAGCCGGTCGCTCAGAGAGCAATGGCAAACTACTGAGCGTAATCTTGTCTTCTACATCAACAGCAGCTGATAAATGCTGGTGTTGACTGCAACATCCTGAAAGGATATGCAACACACACACATATCCTTTCAGGATATATATATATGCTATATTTTGTTACATGGGTGTATCGGTCGCAGGACATCTTGCTTATGACCGAGACGTTTTCTGGAAGGTTGTTATGGGAACGAGGTTCTGCAAAGGACAATCCACTGAATGAATGAATGAATGAATGAATGAATGAATGAATGAATGAATGAATGAATGAATGTCATACGAGAAAACAGATGCCTACCTCTGCAACCATGTCAGGATAGTCTCTATCATTGTCTCCTTGGGGCAGTCTGTGGTGAATGGTGTGAGATCCAATCTCATTGCCTGCATCCCAAATGGCTTTCACATTTGAATAGTCTGTATTTTCATGGGACACGTACAATGTTGATCTGTCAATAGGAAGAACAGGTAAATTAATCAGTACTGGTATGCCAACAAGAGGACCAATTTATATAACAAAATTTTTTCTGCCAATGAAAGAAGCAATTGAGTTAATTAGTGCTGATCTGTCTACAAAATAATTACTGACCGCTTATCAAAATGGCAAATTAAGTTGATACCTTCCCGATGTGTTATCAAGAAGACCAGTTAAGTTAATCATTTCTGATCTATCCATAAGACCAATAAGTTAATAATTACTGATCTGTTAACAAGAAAATCAGTTAAGTTAATAATTGCTGATCTGTCTACAAGACCAATTACGAGGGTAAGTAAGTCACAAATGGCTGTAGAAAAATAACTAATTATGATAACAACTTGAAACCAGTGTATTTGTATACATACATTGTCCCTTTATTTCTCAATATAATTTCCACCAACATTGATGCACTTATCCCATCGTTTTATCAGTACTCCCAAACCGGCTGTATAGAACCGCGTGCTCTGTTTTATTAACCACGTTTTCACTTCACATTCAACTTCGGCGTCATTCGCGAAACGTCTCCCGCCTCGGTGGGTTGTCAGTCTTTATGCTGACAAATCTTTGTACCGGAAAGTGGTGTGTAGCTGGGTAGAAAACGTTACGAGGACGAGTCAATAAGTAAGTCACACAGTGTTTTGTGGGATGGCCAGTAAATGAAAACAGTATAATGCACTCACTTTATACAACAACCACTCGGGTTGGCACACAAAAAGTTAGGTAAAAGTGGAGTATAATTTACTTACTTTATGCGACAACCACTCGGGTTGTACAGCAGGTAATCGTTGTCAACCAAGAGAGCCCGATAATATGAGTAGTACAAAGAGTTGGTCAGCGCATCATCAAACGTGAGCATGATAAACATCGGCGTGTCCGTGGAGGAAATGTTGGATGGGGTGTCGCCAAAGCAAAAGCAGTTTGGTAGTTTGCAGTTGATGCTGCTGCATGGGCCGGTGGGTGGGGGTCTAGTCGGCGGGGTGACAGGTCGCCTTGTTGTGACAGGTATATGGGTTGTCTGGTGTCCTGGGGAGACTGTTGTCACTGGTTCCGGATCTGAAAAGTATTTATTATTGTTAATTCTTATATTTGTTGCATATGTAATAGAGACTGCTGTCACTGGTTCCGGAGCTGAAAAGTATTTATTATTGTTAATTATTATATTTGTTGCATATGTAATAGAGACTGTTGTCACTGGTTCCGGAGCTGAAAAGTATTTATTATTGTTAATTCTTATATTTGTTGCATATGTAATAGAGACTGTTGTCACTGGTTCCGGAGCTGAAAAGTATTTATTATTGTTAATTCTTATATTTGTTGCATATGTAATAGAGACTGTTGTCACTGGTTCCGGAGCTGAAAAGTATTTATTATTGTTAATTCTTATATTTGTTGCATATGTAATAGAGACTGTTGTCACTGGTTCCGGAGCTGAAAAGTATTTATTATTGTTAATTCTTATATTTGTTGCATATGTAATAGAGACTGCTGTCACTGGTTCCGGAGCTGAAATGTATTTATTATTGTTAATTATTATATTTGTTGCATATGTAATAGAGACTGTTGTCACTGGTTCCGGAGCTGAAAAGTATTTATTATTGTTAATTCTTATATTTGTTGCATATGTAATAGAGACTGTTGTCACTGGTTCCGGAGCTGAAATGTATTTATTATTGTTAATTATTATATTTGTTGCATATGTAATAGAGACTGTTGTCACTGGTTCCGGAGCTGAAAAGTATTTATTATTGTTAATTCTTATATTTGTTGCATATGTAATAGAGACTGTTGTCACTGGTTCCGGAGCTGAAAAGTATTTATTATTGTTAATTCTTATATTTGTTGCATACGTATCATAGTATAGGTATACATCTCACCAAACTCGACACCCCATAGTGCGGCAAGGGCGACGGAGCGTAGTGGGGAGGGTACAAGCCTTACCCTAGTGCGAGGAAACGCAACCTAAAGGCCAAATGTCATGACATGGTAGGGCAGACCAGACCTTAAGTCTTGGCCGGCAACTGGTATATGATGGAAGCTCCGACAGGCGAACATTTAGAGCATTGCTTTGCTGATCCGGCAGCTTCTGCAGCTTGTCTTGTTTTAGACATATTGGTGTTACCCTTCCTCTGGAGTAAACTAGGCAGGCCAAGAGAGATGTCATGATGCATGGGCAACACATGGACTCTAAATTCAATCCAGGCGTGTACTTTGGAGAGGTATAGGGTGCATTTTTAATGACTGTGCAGTGTTTGAAAATATTCCGGGTCTAAGTTTTGTATTCACCCTCTGTGAAGTTCATGCAATGTAACAGGTACATACAAAACTTGGACAGGTAATATTTTCAAACACCGTACAGTCATTAAAAATATACCCCATATAACTCCATTTTACAAACTGTCGTCAATCAAGACGGCAAGGTGCCAGTCAATAGTTGTAATTCAGGGACAATTTTATACACAGTGACGCTTTCAGTCACGGAAAATCTCAGCTCACGTCAAAATGGATGCTAGAAATCAAAACAGCACAATTGCAATTGATTAACTTTTCAGAGAATTAAAAAACCTTTTCCGAGCCTTCTGGCTATTAAGTATTTGGTGCTATTTTCATACTTTATATATCAGCCGGCACTCGTTGGGTAATGCTGTCAATTTCACACTGGGTACCATTTTAGAACGGGTAGACCTGGAGTCAATTAACATTTATTAGTCAATTTAAAGAGAACGTATCCCCGTCGATGGGAGACTCAAACCCACGATCACCGAGCCGGCAGGCAAGCATGCTAGCCACTGCGCTAGCTGGACTCAGGCTTCAGTAGTTCACGTGAGGAATAGTCTATTTTACATGCTACGTGGCATGGTCACACATGGACGATAGCTTTAATTAGAAATTGAAAATATTGACACCGACAGTGACATATTCTATCGACATTAAATTATGTGGTTGTATAAGAAGCAGCAAAGGAAGGGAGAAATTGGAACATTTGGTCGACCATGCACACGATGGACAGGGTCCATGAGCCTGAGTCCAGCTAGCGCAGTGGCTAGCATGCTTGCCTGCCTGCCGGCTCGGTGATCGTGGGTTTGAATCTCCCATCGACGGGGATACGTTCTCTTTAAATTGACTAATAAATGTTAATTGACTCCAGGTCAACCCGTTCTAAAATGGTAACCTGTGTGAAGTAACAGAGTCCATGTGAATCTCCATATATGAATTCCATAAACTGGCTCAATTTCGCAGTTTATGCTTCACCTCGACACCGCAAGGTACAAGAGAGAAAACATATGAGATTATGATGATGGTAAAACTGGAAAGATTTCAAGGAAAGTAGACAGAGGAAGATAATGTGAGATGATTTTTGACAGCTTTTCATCTTGTCTTGAAATCATACAATCATATAAAAAGAAATATATTATTGCAGATCGTAAGATGTATAGAAGAGTAATCGCCCACGTCTGTTGGTAAGGCAGTTGATAAACTATATGACATACTCGTAAGAGGCAACAGATAGAACCAGAATATTCGTAAATATACTAATTGACATAATAGACAATAGAAAGAATCGTATTAATACAGGGTTCACTTCATTAGGAACCCACAGCGTCCACTTGCAAAAGAGAAGCTGACCCCTTGACCACTCCGCCACTGCGTATATTTGGATCTTTGACACTTGTGAACTGTTACAGGATTGTCCCCGTGTGATCTATGTAAGAATACTGGAGTACGTGTGGAGATAGTTAACTGTGTGCAATGATAAAGGTCATTAAAATAAAACCACTATTGAAATATAATAGTACCCTGGATTCAGACAGTTATTTAGAACTGGGGCTAAAAGAGACAGTGACGGTGACACTTGTAAGATGCTTACAACAGGGTCAGGAATCGTTTGACATACACTCTTTTGAAGATAGAGGTCAGCTCTTATTGTGACGTTTAATACACGTCACGTGACGTTCGTGTTCGCAAATTCCGATAGAAAACGGAACGTTCAGGGTTAGATGTGCTGGCACTCTTCCGAATAAGGGTCCCAATTTAGAACTGAGAAAATCGAAATACGTGTGTCACAAGGAAAACTCTGTGCAGTAACGAATCATATCAACTGAATGTGTTGTCAATCACTTAAGGTTGAGTGTGTGGTAGACTGCTAGACCGATCGATGGATGCACTAAATGTTTCTGGGCCCGGAGGGTCGACACCGTCGTCGGAGTGTATATCCATATCTTGTACTACTCGCCTTATCTTGTGTATCTCCCATCTGTCTGCGCTCATCTTTGATTCATCTGGTGGTGGGGGGGGGGGGGGGTCTTGTATCGGTATATCCGCTCTCTCAATCAGGGTAACGTACATGAAGGATACTAACTCCGCGACTGCAAATAACGCTCAGTATTATTCGCAGCGCTCTGCGAATAACGCCTCCCATTGCCCGATGGATTACAGTAGTACTTTATAAGCGTAATATAAGGGGTCGTCACTGGAACTTCGTAATTCGTGTTTTGTGTGACGCTTTCGACAGGCCTCTCCGCGGAAAGAGACCCAGTCATGTGGGATTAGATCGGGTGTAATTAAGTCGATCATGTTGCATTTTAAACCCCTTTTTTTTCACTGCGATGGAGCGTAAGCACGTGTGTTGATATTTTCCTTTAGCGGCCCACGTTTGCAGATTGGAGTCTTTATTGAAATACTGATGTGTGTAATGAAGATGAGCATTTGCAAACCAGACCAAATATTCAAACAGTATTCATATATTAATCAATTAAATGATTAAGTGCTGAAGGATACCATATCGCCAAATGTGACCTTCCATTTGGACAGAAGGGTATATCGGCATACTATGGCCATCGTGCCAGTCTCCGTGGCAAAGGCGTTACGGACGCGATTCGTAATTCCGCTGACCTGTGTTCGAAACACAGCTGCGACCGATTTGGCAGCAGCCCGTGTCGCGCTGGGTTTTAACTTGATGGTAAGGGTGACGGTCAATCAGGAAGCAATGACAAACTACTGAACGTAAACTTGCCAAGACATTAACAGCAGCAAAGCTGGTGTTGACAGCGATGAACTATAAATAATATATGGAACAACAAAAAATGGCCATAGTGTTAGTTGTTTCGTTTAGGGGTATCTGTCAGTTTCAATGCTCAGTGAACTGAAATTTACATTATAATTCCTATTCATTTGATTGCGTATCATGTTTGGTCCAAACCTGCTTTTCATTTGTCCCTGACTGAATCGGTTAAGTTATAAAATAGAATGAATTCAGTAGAAAGTTACTTACGACTTGTGCTGCCAATGATAACTTCTGGAGGCAGATAACAAGTTGCCGATTGCGGCCAGTTGCAGGAGCCAGTAGATGTATCGTATCTGAAAGAGTATAAGTTTTTGGTATATACAATACAAATCAACACTATGGTGTGTCAAGGTGGATGGCACAGGCGACCATATTCGTCTACAAAAATATATTGCTGCGTTAAAATTTCTTCTTCTTCTTCTTCTTCTTCTTCTTCTTCTTCTTCTTCTTCTTCTTCTTCTTCTTCTTCTTCTTCTTCTTCTTCTTCTTCTTCTTCTTCTTCTCAATGCCCATGTAGCGTAGGTGATCATGTCTGTCCACAGCCTTCTGTCTCGATCATTTCTTCTTCTTCTTCTTCTTCGTTCATCCGGAGTTTTTTTTCGGATGTGATTGCGTTGTGCCTGTTTACAGCAGAGCTGCGTTCTTGCGCCGTTAGGCCGACACACCCGACTTCTGCGGGCATTTGTTGACCGGGTTAACCTTCCCGGGGGATCATTTCTTATTCCAACTTTCCTCCATGCTATTACTTCAAACTGTCCAGTGTGTTCTCTATTGGCCTACTACTGTCTCTCTTCCTCTCCTAACTTCCTATTGTGAAACACTCTTCAGGTTTCCTGCTCTCGTGACAAGCCCGAGGAATGTGAGCTGTCCTCTACATATGCGAGTAACCAGCTCTCTTTGTGAGTTAACTTCTTTCAATATATTCATTCATCATGTGCCATGCCGATAAGCGTGGGCGGTTATGTTCTGCCATCTCACTCGATCACCAGAGTCGTGGATCAGCTCAGTGATCTTGTCTCGACATTACAGGTGGCCAAGCCATCCAGATATTTACTTCTCTACCTTCCCCTTTTTCTCTTTCCCTCGATCTTGCCAGTTGTCACCAAGTTCTCCAATGTATTTCATCTCTTAAGAAGACTAAAATATGTTGACTCTCTACGTCAAATTTCTCTAATCAGTTTATGATTTTTATTTGTTTTTGTAGAACTTGCTCATTGGTTTTTCTCTGTATCCATGTATTCTTTGCATTTTCCCCACAAACCACATTTCCACGGCCATCAGATGTATTTTCAGTTTGTCTGCTCATTGTACAGGTTTAATATCCCTACAAAAGTAGAGCTTCTATGTAGCACTTTACAACTCTGCTTCTTTTGCAAATGAAGTCTTTTTACTGGTCAGTATTTCAACATATATCTTAACAGTCATATCTTATGAACCAGTGTCACGGCAAGTCTCCGTGACCAAGTAGTTACAAAACATGCCTCGCCATCTGACGGTTTTGGGTTCGATTCCGGCCTACGTCGTTCAGTTCACGAGTGCAATTTTCTCGAAGGCTATTGGGAATCGTTGCTGGAGCTACGGATTTCGTGATTTGTACGACACTTTCGGCGGGCTGCTGACTTTTTGGACATAAATTACAAGTACCTCAGAAGTCGGAGTGGGTTCGCCTGATAGCGAGGGACAATGGTAATAAGGAACGGTGATCCGCAGACAAACATCAGTCCAGTGCACCAGAAGTAGTAGCACGTGTATGGACTACCCTTGGGTCCAAAAGCTAAAATATTAAAATAAAATATTTGATTATTTGGTTGTTTCGGGATTTGAAATTTAAATATTGACCACAACCCACTACTGGCAACGCTGATCGTATTCTGGTATGAACCTAAGGCCTATCCACTCAATATGGAAGCACTATAAATAAAGAATACGATCAGCGTTGCCAGTAGTGGGTTGTGCTCAATATTTAAATTTCAAATCCCGAAACAACCAAATAATCAATTTGATTATTGCTCACTGGATTTTAGGAGGCCTGGTGTTCCTTGCCAGTGAGAAGTCCTGATCGTTCGGGTCCACATCGATTGACAGGACGTCAGTCGCGGCGATTGGGCAATCTTGAGCATAGCCTACGATGGGTGACGTTGTAATATTCTGTTATGATAATTTGGCGTGTCCAGGTGTGCCGCGTGGTTACACACCCGCTTCACACGCCAGTGATCCGGGGCTTGTTTCCGGATCCGGTCAGGGATATGCACTACTGACGAGCTCAAACGAGAGCGAAACTCGAGTATAGTGCTTCCATATTGACGTGGATAGGCCTTAGGTTCATACCAGAATACGATCAGCGTTGCCAGTAGAGGGTTGTGCTCAATATTTAATAAAATATTTATTTGGATATCCAATACCATTACTTAAGAGATCAAGTGGAGTTACGATATTTTTTATTAGAACCAACAGTCCCTGTAAAATACAATGCACAGCAATTTGATAGATGCGAACCTGGTGATGAATGTGACAAAGTGGTTTCTGAGGAAAATACACAGAATAATATGGACAGACAGAAACACCAATGAGCAGGTTCTGCAAGAAGCAATTGAAAACCGTAAATTGATTAGATAAATTAGACGCAGACAGTCACATGTTTTGACCACGTTATGCAACGACATAAATTAGAGCACTTGGTAACAACTGGCAAGATTGAGGGGGGGGGGGGGGGAAGAACTAGGGGAAGAAAGAGAAGTAAATACCTGAATGGCTTGGCCCCATGGCATGGTCTAGACAAGAATACAAAGCTGATCCACGACTCTAGTGATCGTGTAAGATGGCGAAACATGACAGCCCACTTTTATCGACATAGTACATGAAGATGAAACCTGGTAATTACCAGCCATATGTGGACAAATTAACAACTCAGCCACACAACCTGGTAGTTGTATCTAAAGTCAATATGTTACCTGAGCCCAGACTGGCAGTCTTGAATGTACATCGCTCCAAAACTGCAGGTGACGAACTTTCTACCCAGATCAGCCTCAGTCTCGCCGCTCCTCAATGGAGCGCACGCTCTTTGGTCATGTTTCAGATTTCTTGGCCCTTCACTTGTCATCGCACCATAACAAATATACGTCTGCGCGTCTACGTTGGAAAAGAAGACCATCGATAGAAACGTTAGCACGCTCAAGAACTTCACATCCATGTTTTTAGAGTATATGTAAATATGATTGTCTATGTTTCTTTAGATCTTGCAGCTAAGTCTTTCTCAAGTAAACTGGATAGAATTAAACTTTAGTAATGTCTTTACTTCAGTAATAATTAAGCCGCTGTAATTGTATTCTGAACAAGTCTGATTTGTATTTATACCCTTTAGAAACCGCCAACGCAAATGTGTATAACGTCTAGAGAATCCAACGGCAGAATTCATTGGTTGTAAATAATTTATTGTCGAGAAAACTATTTATAAACTGTTAAGACATGCCTGTATATGTTATGACCTGTTTTCGCTGCAGATCCTTGAAAAGTCCAGGTACTTTGGACGCAGTCTAAATATAAGCAGGATTGATTATACCCAGTTACCTATAATTTAGTTTATTTCCCCCATATATTTCCAAGAAAGACACAGAGGTGGTAACAAACATTCTGTTAAAATATAATCGTAATTGGTATCAGGATGAAACTGATCGCCTTCATTTAAGGATCCAACATGGAGTTGTAAAGAAACTAAAAATGCTGCCATTTATCAATGTTGGCATGAACAAGGAAATAGCGGCAATTAAATTCTTCACCTGTCATGTGCTTGGCTAGGCTTCAGTGTGTTACACCATTCCATGTCTTAGGTGCATCTAATGCACTCTGAGAACATCCGATTTGGTCAGGACACACACACATTACAGTGTCGCAGTTAACCAAGCTTTTTTTTTTTTTTGGTTGTTTGTGATTTCTTGGCAAGTTTACGTTCAGTAGTTTGCAATTGCTTTCTGAACGACCGACACTCATACTTTGTATGGAAACCAACGCAAGGCGGTCTGCTTCCAAACTGTATTCGCAAACTCCGTCGCCACAGAGCCGATACGTTAGTGTAAACATGCATGAATAAATGTGACCAATCGCATGTGCCTCTTTTGGTGTGCCCTTCATCTCCCATTGCGCACCCGCCGCAAAATAACTCACGCCAAGCCGGCCCATCCTCAGCTATTTACTGAGGCTCTATCTACTTCCTCCCAGTAATACTCAGCTGATTCCAATCCTCTTCTCTGCGTGATTTTAGTAACACGAATAAATAAAGAATGTCAATTAAAAGGATGCAGAATGTGTCTTAATAAGTTAAACCCGGCTCATCCGATAAAATTTTTACATGGGGCAGTGAGGAGCATTTGTGTGATATTCACTGGCACAGGACCGGATCATAATGGGGCGACCCTTTGCCGCGAAGTTGGAACCGCGACTAACTAATTAGTTAAACCTGGCTTGTCCGATCTTGCTTCCTTCTCAATGTCCCTACACAAATTTATGTGTCTTTTGCAAGACGTTGCGATCAACCTCAATATGTTGGTTTCATAGACAATTTGATTTTCAGTAGTTCCACGTGTCCAAATGGTAAGAGCGCTCTAACTTCCAATACGCTGATGACGAAGTAACGGGATATTTTCCTCACGCTTCAATTTGGACTTCAATGTTGACTTCTCGTTCATAAAGCAATGGCAAATTACTGAACGTAAAATTGCCTTGAAAATCATCTTGGGGTTGGGGTTAAGCGCAACGTCCTGCCCAGGACATGAATTTACATGGAAGCGACCACCTCCCCTCTTCTGCCAAGGACATGAATTAACATGGAAGCGACCACCTCCCCTGTTCTGCCAAGGACATGAATTTACATGGAAGCGAACACCTCCCCTGTTCTGCCAAGGACATGAATTAACATGGAAGCGACCACCTCTCCTGTTCTGTACAAGGGAGAAGTGGTCGAGCGCCTGTGAGACCAGATGGAGAAGGTGGGGGAAAAGACTGAGAACCCGTATGTATAGAAGGAATGATATTGCCGGGGATCGGCAGGGGTTGTGGAAGAATCTTAACACTGAGAGGGGAAAACAAGGTGAAGTTTCAATGACATAGCATTGGGAACGACTCTTCGCTGGCTGTTGAACGATGTGACGGAGCGCGTATGGGAATGTCCTGAGTGCAGTGATGTTGCTTCTTAGCTCAAATAAACTCAACATTTCCCCATTGCTCATTCGATGCAGAAAGTTGATCCTATCACAACTCGCCCTTATGTTGCTCCAGCCTTTGTATTGTCTCATGTCTCAGGCCCAGTGTTTCTGAAATGTCCTGCATCCATCTGTGTCCTGATTGACCGCCGCCTCTTCTTCCAGGACACATGTCCTCCGTCACTGTGGTGTCCTACGTACTGTGATGATTACCTGATTTAGCGCCGAAGGATAATATATCGACACATGTGATCTCGGCGTACCAGGGTCCATCGTGTTATTTCTTTTGTTTTGTAGCATCTTACGCAAACTCAGTAATCAGTGGATGGGAATTTACATTATAATTCTGGTTCATTTTATTTTGCACCATGTTTGGTCCAAACCGACTTTTTGTCTGGCACTGAATCAGTTAATATGGCCACGGTATTTCACTTCCTGAGACTTGCTATTGTTTACGAGCCAGTGTTCTTTGATATTCAGATCTTGTAGAACTTCAGCATTTTTCCTCAGCTTGGCCCGTGTTATTCTAATAACATTTTACTTCAAATGCTCCGATTTTCTTCTTTAGTGAATGCTATATGATTTATAACTCATATTCGTATGTTGCCACTGGAAAAACACGTGTTCTCAAACCTGTTATTTTAATGTGTTTGGTGGTGTTACAGACGTTTGGTAAATTTGAATAAGTGGTATAAAATAACACCGTATCTTTTATGTATGATTATATTGTCTTTCTTACCGTCGATGTCTTGTGTAGTTTCTGCATAGTCAGGTCTTGGTTTTTCTGTTGGCTTTGATGATGGCTTAGTTTCCCAAGATCCAGGCGTCACATTATTATCAATATTATCATTAGTAGTTGGAGCAGTGTTGGATGGTGTGTCTCCGCTAGGTGAAACGAAGATCTCCTTCCATGGTAATTCACACACAGAATTCGCTGGGAAGTTGCATGCACTGATCGACGTGTCCCACCTGTGAAATTAGAAGACCCTAATTAGTATATGCCTTTATTGAATTAAAGACATCTTGGGCATAAAAATACATAAGGCGTGGAAACTGGTCAAGATTATGAGTGTTCCTTTTACCACAAAGACGGCTACCACAAACAGCGAATGTCTGGTGCTGTCAAACCATACTCTCATGTTCTGGTTTTAAATAACAAACAAACAGCAGACCATGGGTTAATTTTATACAGTGAAACAATTAGGTATGTGTGGCTGCTGAGAGAGAGATAGAGAGAGAGAGAAAGAGGATGGAGAGATACATAGAAAGGGACAAACAGAGGGAGAGTGATACAGACAGACAGACAGACAGACAGACAGACAGACAGACAGACAGACAGACAGACAGACAGACAGACAGACAGACAGACAGACAGACAGACAGACAGACAGACAGACAGACAGACAGACAGACAGACAGACAGACAGACAGACAGACAGACAGACAGACAGACAGACAGACAGACAGACAGACAGACAGACAGACAGACAGACAGACAGACAGACAGACAGACAGACAGACAGACAGACAGACAGACAGACAGACAGACAGACAGACAGACAGACAGACAGACAGACAGACAGACAGACAGACAGACAGACAGACAGACAGACAGACAGACAGACAGACAGACAGACAGACAGACAGACAGACAGACAGACAGACAGACAGACAGACAGACAGACAGACAGACAGACAGACAGACAGACAGACAGACAGACAGACAGACAGACAGACAGACAGACAGACAGACAGACAGACAGACAGACAGACAGACAGACAGACAGACAGACAGACAGACAGACAGACAGACAGACAGACAGACAGACAGACAGACAGAATTTCCATACCATATAACGAACTCAATCTGTTCACCAGAATTGAGTTCGTTAAATAGTACGTACATTTTGTGTGTGTGTTCTCTCTCTCTCTCTCTCTCTCTCTCTCTCTCTCTCTCTCTCTCTCTCTCTCTCTCTCTCTCTCTCTCTCTCTCACTCACTCACTCTCTCTCTCTCACTCTCTCTCTCACTCTCTCACTCTCTCACTCTCTCTCTCTCTGTCTGTCCGTCTGTCTCTTTCTATCTATCTATTTCCTCTCTCTGTGTGTCACTTTATATCTCTCTCCTCTCTGTATAACAGTATGTCTCTTCTATTTATTTCTATCTCCCTCTGTCTCTCTCTCTCTCTTTATGTCTATCTTCTCTGTCTGTCAATCTATCATTCTAAAACTCTTATCTTTCTCTCTCTCTCTCTCTCTCTCTCTGTGTCTCTCTCTGTCTCTCTCTGTCTCTCTCTCTCTCTCTCTCTCTCTCTCTCTCTCTCTCTCGTTCTCACGAGCTACTCATACCTAACTGTTCTATGTTAACCTATGAGTAAAGGGGAGTTTAGTATTGTCTGTCAAGCCTGTACACATTGCATTCTCCTGCAGTGTCCTTAAGTTAGTCTTCAATGCTGTCTGCCGTTAGTGATCATGTCAATCCACAGCCTTCTGTCTCTTGTGCTGCCAATCATTTCTGATACTGATATGTCTCCATGATGCGGTGTCAAATTGACCAGTATCTTCTCTTAGTCTTTCCTTGTCTCTCCTCCTCTCCAGCTTTCCCATGCTTCTGACATACTCCAAATTCCCTCTTTTTATGACATGCCCAAAATAATATAGTCTGTCTTCTTCTTATGCGAGTAATCACGTCTCTTTGTAAGTTAACTTCTTCAAGATACGAGTGTCTTCATTGCTCTTTCTATCTGACCACGGTATTCTCATCACTTTCCTATAAACCACATTTCCGCAACTTCCACATAAGTCCTCACTCGTCTGCTAAGTGTCCATAATTTACTTCCATGCAATATTATTGGTTCAATATAGCTCTAAAGAACACGTTTGTCAAGCGGAGAGCAGGGCGCAAGCTCCTCGCTTCTGGAGTTAAGCGGCAACCGTCGCTCGTTGTCGGCCGCGATCCGCTCTGAAGACAGTGTCAGGCGGAATATGTGTGTGTGGATATTGGATATGTGGTTGGGGGATGTGTGTTTGGCTGAGTGGTTGGGGTGTGTGGGTGGGTGGTGGAGGATATGTGGGTGGGTGAGTGTTGGTAGGTTATGGGATGGGTGGAGGATGTGTGGGTGGGGAGATGTGTGAAGGTGGGGGATGTGTGGGTGGGTGATGGGATAGGTGGATGCATGCATGTGTGCATGGGTTTGTTTGTGGGTGGGTGGGGGATGTGTGAGGAGAGATGTGTGGTGGGTGGGAGATGTGTGTGTGTGTGTGGGGAGATGGTGTATGTGGGGGGGGGGGGGGATGTGTGGGTTGGGGAATGGGTGGATGGATGGGAGAATGTATGTGCCTGTGGGTATGTGTGTGGTTGGGTGATGGATGTGTGTGGAGGGGGGGACACGCGGATGGATAGGGGATGGGTGGGTGGGTGGGTGGGGGATTGTCTCTCATAACATGGTAACATGCATTGTTTATGTTTACAACATTCATTTGACACTGTTTTTTTCCAATGTGAATGCACTATGCACTGATGAACGGAAGATGAGTGATTGGAAGGGCCGAATTTAAGACGGGCCTGCGCGCCCAATTTGTTACACTTTGAAAATAAAGTTCGTTCGTTCGTTCGTTTTCTCACCTAAATTGACAAGGATAGACTGCAGAGAATATTCTTCGTCTAGTGAAATGCTGCCTTTATTTGGGTTATTTTACATATAACTTCCTTAATACATCTTCCATCTGCTGTTATTAGGGTACCGAAATACTTCAATACATTGACTTGTTTCAGAACGGTTGCAGTACCTTTGATGCTGCATTTTGGTATACATTTATTCTTTTAATAACCATTACTTCTGCTTTTCTGTTATTCAGACTAAGTTCTTTATTTTCGTTTCTTCTTTCATTTTTCCCATTACCCGTATCCTGTTCAACCTCTACAGGAAAGTTACAATTAGTGTCCATCCCAGTCTCAGATTAATAATCCTGTGACCAACTTCGGTCACTTTTAAATTTTAAACTGAAAGGAATTTTCATCTATAGGGGTAATGGCGTTGAATGACAATCTATATTTTGACTCCCCACCCCCCCCCCCCCCCCCCCATTTTACCAGAACACCTATCCAGTTAAACCTCAGAAGAGAAGTTAGATCAGTGTGCATCGCCAGATCAATAATTATGTGACCGAGTCAGCCATCACTTCGGATATTAATTTGATTTTTTTAAAGTGTATTTCGTTTCATATAACAGCTAGGACGGGGTCAGGTCTTAGTCAGATATGACTGAGCTACCGTATGACAGTAGACGGTACTATCTGCTTTCTGTTAGCGCCGAATGTTGGTTGGCGCTCACCAAACCCGACACCCCACATTGAGCCAACGGCTTCGGGCGGAAGAGTGCAGTTGCGAGGGTATAAGCCTTACCCTAGTGCGAGGTAATGCAACCTGAATACTAAATGTCATGGCAGGACAGACTAGGCTCTAAGCCTTGGTCGGCAACTGGTCTAAGATGGAAGCTCCGACATACGGACAGTTAGAGTTTTGCTTTGCTGATCCGGCAGCTTCTGCAGCTTGTCTTATTCAATACGTATTGGTGTTACCTTACCTCTGAAGTAAACTAGGCAGGCTTAGAGAGGGATCATGTTGCATGGGCAACACATGGTCTCTAAACCCAGTCCAGGCTTTGTGTTATGGAGAGGTATAACTCTATTTTACAAACTATCGTCTGTCAAGACGGCAAGGTGCCAGTCATAACAGCCAGAGTTTGAGAAACAGCCAAACATGCAGTTTATTTCTGAGCCTTCTTGTCTCCGCTTTTGATCTGACTGGCAATTCTGTCCCTAGTCACAGCGACCCTGAGAGGTCAATCTTCTGCCATCGGGGTTGGCATCCTGTACGACCATCTTGAGGGACCCTAATGTCTGCAGGACCTTGGGCAACACTGCGTGAACCTCGGCAGTGATGACTGGGAGTTGTGCCGTTACGTTTGCTGCCAGAGCAGATTTTAGTCAAAGCTCTAACTCTACAAGGAGATCCGATACGCAGATGGCGGGCAACACAAGATGCTCTAATGAAGAACCAGTCTTTGTCTTGTCCGTTATATATATATATATATATATTGTAATGTTGCATATCTCTTACATGACGTTGCAGTCAACATCAGCATTTTTCAGCTATTGTTGATGTACTAGGCAAGTTGTATATTCAGTAGTTTG
Organism: Cepaea nemoralis; assembly: GCA_014155875.1. Taxonomy (NCBI): domain Eukaryota; kingdom Metazoa; phylum Mollusca; class Gastropoda; order Stylommatophora; family Helicidae; genus Cepaea; species Cepaea nemoralis. The sequence continues at coordinate 58,251 of JACEFZ010021780.1, read as the reverse complement.
CCATTGCTTTCTGAACGACCGGCTCCCATACCAACACGTTATAACACAACGCGACACAGTATGCCATTATATTTACACTCTACTATAACCCACAACCCGTTTAACATCAGAAGTAATATTAGGGTCCAATGCCTAGCTCAGATTAATCATCCTGTGACCGAATCAGCAGAAAACAGTCGTCGTAGTACTGGCTGATTCTATCATTTCTTGTAACTGCGTTACATTGTCAGCATCCCAAATCACATCATCAGTAAAACGCAGGTTTTTTATATTATGCCCACTAATTGATATTCCTGAAGTGTCTATATTTATCTCACTATTATTTTGTTTTCATTAAGGTAACATGTATTATCTATGTGGTTTGTTTTCTGTAAATGCATATCACTTAACAAAATTAAAAATGCTGTAATTATTCATTATTTCCCTTGGACAAAAAAAAATAAGTTTGTTGCCCTTGATATAAATTTATGAATATCTTTACCTCAGTTTGGGTGGGCATGGCATAACCATAGCAGACCCTTGGACACACCGCACGTAGTTCTTGCCAAGGTCCTCGATTGTTTGGCCCTCCAGGAGTGCAGCGCACGCAAACATGCCATCTTCAAGCGTAGCCCATCCTTCACTCGTGGGCACATAGCATTGAAGAGAAGCAGTTCCAGAAATAATTGAACATAGCGTGAATAATAAATAATACTGGTGCTCACTCATTGTTTCACTCTGATCTGTAATTACTTTGTGTGGAAGATAAAAGTTCAGTTATAAAGCACTTTTTTCCTAATAAACTTTCAGCTATAAGGCACTATTTTCGAATAAAATTTCAGTTATAAAGCACTGTTTTCGAATAAAAATGCAGTTATAAAGCACTGTTTTCTAATAAAAGTTCAGTTATGAAGCACTGTTTTCTAACACTTCTATGTACATGGCAACTTGCGGCAGTTTTTTGGGCTACCAGTTTCTAAAATAGTACCACCAAAGAGGTTTACTGCTACAGGGCTGGTAAGGGAGTCAAATAAACAGAAAACAATACGGCTTGTGGGAAAACATACACAAATACTGGCCATCGTTTCGAAAAAAAATCTTCATCTTCATATTTTTACTAGACCTGTAGCCGTGGTCCTCACATAGCTAAAGTAGTCATTTGTTTCTTTTACAACCCTCCTGAACCACTGACTTCTCTCTCTCTCTCTCTCTCTCTCTCTCTCTCTCTCTCTCTCTCTCTCTCTCTCTCTCTCTCTCTCTCTCTCTCTCTCTCTCTCTCTCTCTCTCTCTCTCTCTCTCTCTCTCTCTTCTCTCACACACATCTCTCTCTCTCTCTTTTCTCACACTCTCTCTTCTCCGATTGGATAACTAGTAAACATAAAAGACAAGAGGATCTACTTCGTTGCACCGGGTTTTATCCCATATGGCTCGGTCTCTTTCCGCAGGGCGGACTGCCGAAAACGTCGCACAAAACACGAACTCCGCAGCTACAGCGACGACCCCCAGGAGTATCCGAGAAAATTGCACTCGTGGACCGAATTATGTAGTTTCTATATAACATTTCAGCCCCTCCCCTCTCTCTCTCTCTCTCTCTCTCTCTCTCTCTCTCTCTCTCTCACACACATCACACACTCTCTCTATCTCTCTCTCTCATTTATAGAGACTTATGGTATAATATAGAAGTCAACGTGGCAGAACAGATAAGAGCACTCTCTCTTAAACTTCCGGTGCGTTGATGACCGAGTAGCGGGATCAACTCCTACACCGCTCAGTTAGACTTAAACGGTGACTTCTCGCTCATAAAGCAATGGCAAATAACTGAACGTAAAATTACCTAGTAAATCACCATGGAGTTAGGGTTGCTCGGAACGTCCTGCAATATGGACAGGCAACATGTATTTATTGTATAAAGTACTTTATATTGTCTTAACTTCAACCAGCTTGGCCTATTCTGCCCTTAAACTCTTTCACGCACCTTCCATCTGATGTTATGACTTGCTCCAGATGTTTGAATAATATTAACTAATTCATTCCGAAGGATAAAATATCGCCAAATGTAACTTCCCATTTTTACATTAGGACGATATATCGACATTCTACGGTTAACGTTTTATTTGTTTTGCTTCGTAGCATCTCTCGCAATTTCAATGTTCAGTGAACAAAAATTTACATGATGCCTGTTCATTTTATTTTGTAAAATTGTTGGTCCAAACCTACATTTTGTTTGCCACTGAATTATTAACTCAATCAATCAATCAATCAATCAATCAATCAATCAAGCATGTGCCATGCCGGAAAGCGTGAGCTGTCATGACTCGCCATTTCACTCGATCACCAAAGTCGTGGATCAGCTCAGTGTTCATGTCTCGTCCATGCCATGTGGCCAAGCCTCCAGATATTTTCCTCTCGGTCTTCCTCTTGGTATGTTCCCTTTGATCTTGCCAGTTGTCACCAAGTTCTCCAATCCATTTCTTCTCATAACATATCCAAACAATTGTGACTGTCTACGTCTAATTTCTCTAATCAATTTACGATTTTCATTTGTCTCCTGTAGTACTTGGTCATTGCTTTTTCTGTCTGTCCATGGTATTCTTTGCATTTTCCTCAGAAACCACATTTCTGCAGCCATCAGATGTTTTTCAGCTTGACTGCACATTGTCCAAGTTTCACATCTATACAAAAGAACAGGCTCTATGTATTCCCTCAACACTCTTTTTCTCGTTTCAATTGACATCTTTTTATTGGTCAGAATGTTTTTCATCTTGCTAAAGGCTACTTTCGCCATGGCGATTCTTGTTCTAATCTCTTCAAGGCATCTCCCATCAGATGTTATGACTGTTTCGAGATAATTGTACCGATTCACTTGTTGAAGAATATTCCCATTTACTTGTATATTACATTGTGGTACTTCGTTGTTATATTACATTTTGGTGCTATTTTTTATTACACTACCAACTCTGTGGTGAAGAGGTTACGAATGCAATTCGTAGTTCCACATACTGCATTCGAAACACAGCTGCGGGCGATTTGGAAGCAGTCTCCCTTGCTTTGGCTTCTCTACAATGGTATGAGTGCTAGTTGTTCAGAAAGAAATGGCCAACTACTGAACGTAAACTTGCCAAGAAATCACAAACAGCTAAACATGCTTGAGTTAACTACTACGTCCTGTAAAGGATATGCAACTAACTTTTTAACTAATTTTTTTCCTATTTCTGCTATTATTATCACATTCCATCTGCCTGTTTTCACCCGGATCATTCTTGTTTTGCAAACAGTATCCTGAAAAAGATATGATGCCCCCTGTGGATTCATGACAATCCCTACTGCGCGAGACTTTCCTAGGACATCCATTTACGACCCTCGCCGACACGGAGAAGTGACCCTGCATTACTTCTTGGAAAGATAATGTGGTGCTCTCACCTTGACTTCAACAACCAAACGGAGGTCTTTAACCTCTGCCTTTGACAGGCAATTCCAACTACCATGACAAGGAAGTGTCCTGCTCTGCTTAGCTCCAGAGTTTCCCACTTATCCCGGTGAATGAATGTTCGATTTGAAATCCATTACTATAAAGCAAAACACCAAATGCAGTCTCATCTCCAGTATTGTCTTTATAGTGGAAAGAGTTTCACATATTCTGGGCAACGACATGATTATGTGGAGTGACCAGTTTCCCTTTTCGTCATCTTTACTCCCCACGCAACTTCCAGATCAATTCGAAAACTTGTCTGGTGCCCATTTTTATGAAACTTGAGCGAAGCCCAGAGTTGAACTAACTGTCTCTGTTATGTGTGGAAATCTAACCACTGTTTACACAGGTACAAGCACTAACCATTATGCTACCGCTGCTCTCGTTCACATCCGTGATAGAAACCTACTGCTGTGTGTGAAGTGTTAGGACCGTTACATTTTTCAGTATTGACAACACAGAGGGATAGGTGGCCAGTCTATCCCTCTTGTAGTGAACGATGAGAGTTGAAATTGAAGCCTCGACCGACCGTGTTCGTGCCTTTGTCAGCGTAACGTCCTTACCATTACACCAAGGCGCGCTCTGTTGCCAATGTGAGTATAACATCCATACCATTACACCAAGGCGCTAGTTCTGTTGCCATTGTGGGTGTAACGTCCATACCATTACACCAAGGCGCGCTCTGTTGCCAATGTGAGTATAACAACCATACCTTTACACCAAGGCGCTGGCTCTGCTGCCATTGTGGGCGTAACGTCCTTACAATTACACCAAGGCGCTCGTTCTGTTGCCATTGTGAGTGTAACGTCCTTATCATTACACCAAGGCGCTCGTTATGTTGCCATTGTGGGCGTAACGTCCTTACAATTACACCAAGGCGCTCGTTCTGTTGCATTGTGAGTGTAACGTCCTTATCATTACACCTAGGCGCTCATTCTGTTGCCATTGTGGGTGTAACGTCCGTACAATTACACCAAGGCGCTCGTTCTGTTGCCATTGTGAGTGTAACGTCCTTATCATTACACCAAGGCGCTCGTTATGTTGCCATTGTGGGCGTAACGTCCTTACAATTACACCAAGGCGCTCGTTCTGTTGCATTGTGAGTGTAACGTCCTTATCATTACACCAAGGCGCTCGTTCTGTTGCCATTGTGGGCGTAACGTCCTTACAATTACACCAAGGCGCTCGTTCTGTTGCATTGTGAGTGTAACGTCCTTATCATTACACCTAGGCGCTCATTCTGTTGCCATTGTGGGTGTAACGTCCTTACAATTACACCAAGGCGCTCGTTCTGTTGCCATTGTGAGTGTAACGTCCTTACAATTACACCAAGGCGCTCGTTCTGTTACCATTGTGGGCGTAACGTCCTTACAATTACACCAAGGCGCTCATTCCGTTGCCATTGTGGGCGTAACGTCCTTACAATTACACCAAGGCGCTCGTTCTGTTGCCATTGTGAGTGTAACGTCCTTATCATTACACCAAGGCGCTCGCTCTGTTGCCATTGTGAGTGTAACGTCCTTACAATTACACCAAGGCGCTCATTCCGTTGCCATTGTGGGCGTAACGTCCTTACAATTACACCAAGGCGCTCGTTCTGTTGCCATTGTGAGTGTAACGTCCTTATCATTACATCAAGACGCTCATTCTGTTACCATTGTGGGCGTAACGTCCTTACAATTACACCAAGGCGCTCATTCCGTTGCCATTGTGGGCGTAACGTCCTTACAATTACACCAAGGCGCTCGTTCTGTTGCTTTGTGGGTGTAATGTCCTTACCATTACACCAAGGCGCTCGTTTTGTTGCCATTTAACAGATTTAGTGGCAAACAAAAACTAGGTTTGAACCAAACAAAAATGGAAAAATGGGAAGTAGCGATGTGTCACAGTTATGATTTAAAAGTTATTAAAATGTTAGTAGACGTGTATTATAGATCAAATTAAAGGGGGTTGATTGGGGGAAACCACGATATGTAAGCCATGGCAGATACGGGAAGTCGATTAAGACGATTAATCATCCTATGGCACTTAATCAGTTAAACTAAACAACGACGGTAATCTCAATGGAGATATTATCGTGAAGATGTGGTGCTAAGCCTTCAGTCATTCTAGGGCACAGCTGAACGATGTGACGTGGCCAGTTGGCTTCCTCTCCGACAATTCTTACGAGACATTATCTTCAGAAATTATCTCATGCACATTTGGTGGATCTGGATCTCCCCCCGGCGTAACACTAGGCGCAATAATGAACCCGTCACAGTTAGATATAAGCACTGACTCCGTCTCGGCAAGTAAACGCACTAACTACTAACCACGTGGGCTCCTTTTAGAATTAAAGTAGCTGGTTACTTTTAACTTTTAATTAGTGAGGAACTGTAATAATACAAAACTAATTTCCAATATGAGAATTAGCTTACGTGTACAATTTAACAGAAAACGTATAATTGTATCACAGACAATTTAACAAAGTATGAATGTTTCAAGTTTCGCCTTTAACAAATTCTGCCAAACTTAATGTAACTGTAAAGTGTTAACTCCTAACTAAGACAAATATAAACGGGTCTGAACAGTGTTTCCATCACTGCTGGCGTTTATATAGAACACCTGTTGATGAGTGGGTGCAGAGTGTAAACAGACAAAGCCTTGGTGAGTGGGTGCCGAGAGCATATAGACAACGGGCGGGTTGTTGAGTGGGTAGAAGAGTGTGTTGGGAGAGTTGCCTCAATGGGAGCATTAATTATGATTAAATCACTATGGTCTAATCAGAATAAGTTTCTGCTTATATGAACTAAGCATATTCAGTTTTGGTTACTCCTTAAATCTGAAATATGTGTAATTCCTCCCCCCTCCCCCCCCCCCCCCCCAAAAAAAAAAAACCACCTTTCACTCTCCCCGATACGTTCCAGTTTAAGAAGTTGAGGCAGTCATAATTCTTGGGCCACTTTATGAGCAGGTGAAAACTAGAATATATCATGACACCTGGAAAACTTTGTGGAAAAAAGAGATAGAGTAAGACAGCGGGAGAAAATTCTTGATAGTCCTGTGTGGTTGTAGGAAGATTGTCAGCAAAATAACTGACCCAAGCCAGTCGACAATACACTAGATGATGATGACGCTCGAGTTACTGCATTATGTTTTCCATCTTATCTTCCTCTTATTCTTCTTCTACTTTTCTTCTTCTTCTTCTGCACGGCCTTACAAGATGTTTTACTCAAGCACAGCCAGTCTCCATCTCTCCCTCCCCAGATCTAATTTCACGAAGTCCCCACATCCCCCACACCGCCACCTGTATCTGACGTCATCTTCTGCATTGAAATGTGTCACTTGAGCATGTGTTGTGGCAAGACTGTGTTACACTGCACACGGTTCTCTGCATTAACATCCATGTCTGCTCGTTTATAATCCACAAGGACCACCTCGACACAGCGTATTCGAGAGCCACACATACTTTAACCACTCTTGTCTGTATTTTTTCCTTATTTTGAAATTATAGATTCTAGTTACGTAATCTATAGGTATACAGGCTTGTGTAGAGTGTAAACAAAGTGTCGGTGAGTGAGTGCCAAGCGCATATAGACAAAGGATTGTTGTGTGGATGGAAGAGTGTACCGGGAGAGAAATAGGCAGTCATTGTTTTTGGCCACATTATAAGAAGACAACAGTTAAAACACATTGTGATAACTGGGAAAATCTATGGAAAGAGAGATAGACGACATCAACGAGGGGGAAATTCTCGACAGTCTATTATCATGTTACGAAATCGTGACGAAATCGTGTCAGCAAACGAGCTGATACATAATGTTCCCGATCGCAAGATGTGGACAAGCATGGTGGCCCACGCCAGTCAGCTATGTAGTTGATGAAGATAATGACATTATAGTAGTTGCATTAAGTTTTCCATCCTATTTCTTCTTCTTCTTCTTCTTCTTCTTCTTCTTCTTCCTTCTTTTTTTTCTTTCTTTCTTTTTTTCTTTCTTCTTCTTCTTCTTCTTCTTCTTCTTCTTCTTCTTCTTCTTCTTCTTCTTCTTCTTCTTCTTCTTCTTCTTCTTCTTCTTCTTCTTCTTCTTCTTCCTTTTCTTCTTCTTCTTCTTCTTCTTCTTCTTCTTCTTCTTCTTCTTCTTCTTCTTCTTCTTCTTCTTCTTCTTCTTCTTCTTCTTCTTCTGCTTCTTCTTCTGCTTCTTCTTCTGCTTCTCCTTCTGCTTCTTTTTCTTCCTTCTTTTTCTTTCTTTCTTTCTTTCTTTCTTCATCATCTTCTTCTTCTTCTTCTTCTTCTTCTTCTTCTTCTTCTTCTTCTTCTTCTTCTTCTCTTCTTCTGCTTCTTTTTCTTCCTTCTTTTTCTTCCTTCTTTTTCTTCCTTATTTTCTTCTTTCTTTCTTTCTTTCTTTCTTTCTTTCTTTCTTTCTTTCTGTCTGTCTGTCTTTCTTTCGTTCTTTCTTTCTTTCTTTTTTTATATCTTTCTTTCTTTCTTTCTTTCTTTCTTTCTTTCTTTTTTTCTATCTTTCTTTCTTTCTTTCTTTCTTTCTTCTTCTTCTTCTTCTTCTTCTTCTTCTTCTTCTTCTTCTTCTTCTTCTTCTTCTTCTTCTTCTTCTTCTTCTTCTTCTTCTTCTTCTTCTTCTTCTTCTTCTTCTTCGTCAGTTTTCATCTCTCCCTCCCAAGATCTAATTTCACACAGTCCTTACTTTGGGTTCTGTACATATTTCAAACTCTGAACGCGTGTTTATTGCACGGAACAAGAATGAGCTACAAACAGACCTTTTGTATGCAGTAAACTGTATCCCATCATGTACCACAAGCAACACTTAATCACTCTTCGTCTGTTTTACTGTTATTCATCTTCTTTGCGAGGGACTTTTTAGTAATGTCGAAACTAATTCACACGCAAACATCAGTTCAGCGCACTAGAAGCAGTAGCACTTATATGGACTACGCTTGAATTAAAAGCGAGCGAGACCAAATTAAAAAGCATCTTCTTCGTTCTTCTTTCGAGGGGGGCGCGTCACACTTAGTTACGCACCTCAGAGGTCCCTGTATATTTGTGTAAAGGTCGTTTCTCTAGACAGATTCCATCGAAGATAACGGCCTCTATATACCCGTTTGACATGATTTTTCTAATAATTTTGCCTCAGCAGTGGCCTTATGGCCTACTCTTTTCAATGTCCAACTGCCGTAGAATCTGTAACGTGCACAGCTTTCATCTCCTGCTATTTGTCCTTATCCTACAAGACTGGGTATCCAATCTCAGTACCCAAGAAATCAGGGGAGCGTTTGATAGCATAAGATGTAAATGCTTCTTTGAATAATACACAGCCCTAAGCAGTTATCGAACCCCGTGCCTTCTGAGTCTGAGACTGTAACCTTTCAGCCACGGCTCCCATCATTTACTGTGTTACAAAAATTCAATTTGTATATCAGATGTTCAGGATTAGTTCTTCGGATCGTTGTGTTCTTGGCAAAAGCTCCACGGCGGCCAGGTAACTGCTATAGTTCTGCCAAACTTAAGTCGTGAAAGTAAACAAATATGACACTAACCAACTTCCTGCCACTAAAATCTGCTTCGGGAAGTCATGGACTCGATACTAATTTCTGCTTTTACTGAGGTCTTAGTGCGAACGAGAAGGAGGGGGGAAATAATTAATTTAATTGTTTGTCTCGTGACCCGTAGTTAAAATATGTAATAGGAAATCCAGTCTACCCAATCATCATAAAAAAGCAATTATAGGTTTATACGTTAATGTCAAGAAGAAAGAACAGTATCAAGAACATAGGCAGGGAAAAGAAGAGGAGAAATAGAAGAAGAAGAAGAATAAGAACAACAACAAGAACGAGAACAAGGTTGAGGAGAATTATAGTGATGACGATAAATATGACTATTATGATAACGCCGACATTGATGATTGTCACCGCCTCACCTTCATATATATTATTAGAGGGCTGCAACTCCAGCCCAAGGGATAGCATTGAGTCGCTCAGGACCCGAGTAATCTAGAACCTTCTCGAAAGGACTGGTCAGTGGGTCCATGATTCCGTGGACACTGATGTGGCCCGCCTAATGCGGGGTCCACGAGGAACTCGGACAGAGTTACCACCCGTGTCGGATTGGGACACGTGTAGACCGGCAGAGGACAGACGGACTTGAGAGAGGCAACAAGGCCTGCCTGAGAGGGACTCAATAGATATTCATAGATATATATACATAGGCTAGATAGTGTGCTAGATTGTTGTATGACAACTATATGTTTGATGTTTAACTATCTGTGATATGTAATATAATATAGCGCGGGTCTGTTTACCCACTGCGCCAACTGTATATTCAATACAATAAATATTCGATCTCATAGCGAACAGATTTATTGTTGCCTGTATGAACCCGAGTTCAGTTACCTAGATAAGAGTAAGATGATGACAGGCTTTTTGGGGGCTAGTTTTCCGGTTTTGGCATAGAATGTTTTCTGAAAGAGCTATTAAGTGCCATGTAAAATTACTTACTTAATCATATCACATTGATTTTTGGTAACACATTGATTTGTTTAAATCAAAGAAATTGTTAACTTTACAAGTTTGCATAAAATTAGTAGCTATCTAGCGATAAAATAGAATTAATCTGAGTCCCTCGGCAACGTCTCACCATTGCCTCCGCAGTGCCTCATTATTTTGATTCTGTAAACAATTTTTTTTTGACATGTTACTATTTTGACATTTTTTTTTGTGACGGTGACTAATGTTTTCTCGCTCCACGAGCAGATTGTTCCGCAACTAGTGCCGCGTGCAACCTATGAAACCTTTCCAACAGTGACGAGAGTACAAGACAACATCGAGGAGTTCTGGGATTGAAAGCTAAGTTTGTCGCACATTCTCAGGTACTATAGAAAGATACCCCCTTGCTCTGGTCGAAATTCGAACTCCGTTCATATCAGGACATGTTTTGTGCGCTGTCCTTGACAATCCAGTCGCTGACATTATACTTGGTAATTTACCCAACATACATCCATGCTCTAAAAAGGAAATCAAAGAGTGGGAGCATAAACACGGTATCCACCACACAAACAGCGATGCAAAAGAGAAACACCATTCTTGCTTGTCTCAAGCTGCCAAAATACCAAGGGAGACAACCACTGAGGTAATTCAAAAAGAATTCACCAAGGTGAACGATGCAGGGGCGGTCGAATCTATGAACGATACGACCGAATTAAAACCTCGAATTGAGGATGCGACCAAACTACCAAGTACCAAACCTGTAAATGTGCAACAAAACACACAACACACAAACGCAATAACACGACAGACAACCCATAAAACCAACACCGACCAACTGCAGGAATCATTAGAAATAGTAGCGCCAAACTCAACTAACATCAATTTTGGAAATGAACAGAAAAATGACCCTACACTTGCACCATACTTTAAATTAGTAGGACTTAAACCAAAAGTCACTAAGAACGCATCGTGGACATTTAGGCTACAGAACAACATCTTAACTAGATTTTACACAACAAAGCAGACCACGATACAGCAAATTGTTTTACCACAAGCACATCGAAACAAAGTGCTAAAAATAGCCCATGACTCCCCTTTTGGAGGTCATATGGGATACGAAATGACCAGGGCAATTGTCCTGACCCAGTTTTATTGGCCAAAGTTCGACCAAGATATTAAAACATTTTGTACATCTTGTGATATATGTCATAAACTGGTCAAGGGGAATAACCCTACTACATTCTCTTTAAATGGAAAGTTGAAGATATTCCATGTAAATATGTTCAAACCATACTATGCTAGACAGGACAATGAGACAAATGAACAGACGCAACGAACTGATGACAGAGACGAAACGACAATTTCCCAACGGAATGACACCTCGACAAACGAAGCATCGTTAACGACACACGCTTACGACGACGAAAACGACGAAGACATATGGACATTACCGACAATCTGTGATATCGACAATGACGACAAATTTGACGACATATTGACGATTGATCTCGACGACGACGACGACAACTACATTGAAGACAATTTACAAACTGTAGCATCTGTGATAAATCAGACAGACATGGACAATACGGAAATCCCTGTACCAATCATGACTGACGACGGGAGTATAAATGACATACATATCTCTGACACTTTGACACAACAACAGCGACAAGACATTTTGACGCTCCTGGACGGCTATAAGTCAATCTTCTCCAACAAACCTGGACGCACTGATAGAATAACACATTCAATTGTGCTGACAGATCTGAGACCGGTCAAATGTAGACCATATTCTATTCCTCTCCATTACAGATCTAATTTAGATACAGAAATTTTAGATTTAGAGAAGAATGGCATTATTCAAAAATCGATGTCTCAATATTCTTCACCGATTGTTCTGGTGAAAAAGAAGGACCAGACAATCCGTTTGTGCATCGACTATAGAGTATTAAATACAAGAACAACAACGGATGCAGAGCCTATGAACAGTTGTGAAGACCTTATTTTAAATATGGCTCAATCATCCTTATTTTCCAAGACCGATTTAGCGAAAGGATATTGGCAAGTTCCACTACACCCTTCTTGTAGACATATAACAGCATTCGCAACACCTCTCGGTTTATACGAATGGCTATATCTTCCTTTTGGCCTGAAGAACGCACCGGCCACATTTGTGAGACTAACAAGATTGTTATTACACGGAATTAATGATGTAGTTGCTTATATTGATGATATATGCGTCCATTCTTCTGATATGACTTCTCACTTACTCACCCTAAAACAAGTCTTCAACCAAATCTCTCTTTTTGGACTTACTATCAAACCTTCCAAGGTTGAAATAGGCTATACACAAATAGACTTCCTTGGTCATAGAATTTCTGGAGGAAAATTGTTGACTGATGATAAAATTGTTTCCAAGATCCTTAATCTAGAAGTGCCTACCACAAAGAAGCAGATTAGAAGTTTACTAGGTCTTATTAACTACTATTCTAAATTCATTCCACATTGGGCAGAACTCACCTCAGTCTTTTCTGATATGTTAACTAAAGATCATCCATCAAAAATTTGTAAAAGTACCAGCTTAGATGATGCAATGTGTAGATTGAAACATATTTTTTCCAATCCAATGTTGTTGTTTGTCCATCAAGAATGATGATGACCATTCATTTCATCCAGTGGGGTTGAAGGTGTGGAGCCGTGGGTTCTAAGATGGCTGATAAGGCCTATTTTGGCTCGAAATGTTCTTTGACAATGTGGACAAAGAATGCTTGACGTCTCTGGAGGAGGATTTCCTGCAGTGGTTTTTCTGTCCTGCCTTTTCTTCACAGCTCTTGCAGTCCTGGTTGCCTCACATATAACTGCACCTTTGCGCAATGATGCACGCCACGAATTTCGGTCTCTGGCTGCAGCCTCCCAGGTGTCATGATGAATTCCAAAAGCATTCAGTGAAATTTTCAGAGTGTCTTTAAAACGTTTCCTCTGGCCACCTTGGGAGCGTTTACCACAACGCAGTTCGCTGTAAAAAATTCGTTTAGGGAGCCTGTGATCTGGCATGCGAGTCAAGTGACCAGCCCAGCGAATCTGATTCTTCATCAGTAGAGTGTGGATACTGGGCATGGATGCTCTTTCTAGGACTTCAGTATCTGGAATCTTGTCTTGCCATTTAATCTTCAGTAGCTTCCTAAGGCAGACTGTGTGGAAGTGGTTTAATTTCCTAGCGTGTCGCTGATAAACAGTCCAGGTTTCACAAGCATATAGCAGTGTGGATAATACAACTGCTTTGTAGACTTTTAGCTTTGTTTGCAGGCTTATTCCAGTTCTGTCCCATACATTCTTGTACAGTCTGCCAAAGGCTGCACTGGCCTTGGAGATTCTTGCATTCACTTCGTCATCGATTGTGGCAGCTTGTGACACGGTGCTGCCAAGATAGGTAAATTTGTCCACAACACTTAGTCTATGATCATTCACTTTGATATTCGGCACAGTGTGATTATTCCCTGGAGCTGGCTGGTACATAACTACATGTCTTCTCCAAGTTGATATTGAGCCCAAAGTTGGCACAGGCATGTGAGAAAGCTGAAACGTTATGTTGCATGTCCGCCTCTGAGTTGGCGTATAGAGCGCAATCATCAGCAAACAGGAGCTCTCTGACTGTGCCACTGTTAATTTTGGTTTTAGCTTTCAGCCTTCTGAGATTGAATAACTTTCCATCCATACGGTAGTTGATGTCTATTCCAATGTCGTCGTTCTCGAAGGCATTCATCAACATGGCTGAAAACATGAGGCTGAACAGTGTTGGTGCCAGGACACATCCTTGCTTCACTCCATTGGTGACAGGAAAGGGTTCAGACAGCTCACCATTTTCCTGTACTCTTGCCTGCATGCCGTCATGAAATAGCCGCACTATTTGGACAAACTTTCGTGGACAGCCATATTTTGCCATAATCTTCCACAGTCCTTCTCTGCTGACTGTATCAAAAGCCTTGGTAAGGTCAATGAAAGTGGAGAACATTTCACAGTTCTGTTCCTGACATTTCTCTTGCAGCTGCCTCGCAGCGAAAATCATGTCAACAGTTCCACGTTCTTTTCTGAAGCCACATTGACTCTCAGGAAGAAGACCTTGATCGAGATGGGCTGTGAGGCGATTGAGAAGAATTCTGGCGAGTATCTTCCCTGCAATTGAAAGCAAGGAGATGCCTCGGTGGTTGTCACAGGATTGGCGGTTTCCTTTACGTTTGTAAAGGTGGACTATTGACGCGTCCTTAAAATCTTGTGGCATGGTCTCGTTCATCCATATGTTTGTGAAGACTCGGTGAAGCTGCTCTGTTAGGACCGGCCCACCTGCCTTGTATATCTCTGCTGGGATGGAGTCAGGACCAGGTGCCTTGCCGCTGGAGAGTTGCTGGATGGCTTTGTTTATTTCCACTATGGTTGGCAGGTCATCAAGAGTCTCATTGGTGGGAACTTGAGGAAGGCAATTGATGGTTTCATCATCGAAGAAGGAAGTTGCATTTAAGATTTTGCTGAAATGCTCTGCCCAGCGTTGGAGGATTTCTTTCTTATCGGTGACCAATGTTCCCCCATCTGCACTGAGGAGGGGAACTATGCCTGGTGATGAAGGACCATAGACCGCTTTCAGTGAGTCGTAGAAGTTTTTCATATCGTGTCTGTCAGCAAAGCCCTGAATTTCATCAGCTTTGCTGCTCAGCCAGGAGTCCCGCATGTGCCGAAGTTTCTGCTGCACTACTCTCTGAATGTTCTTGAAAGCATCTTTTTTTGATGTTGACTTTGGGTCATTCAAATGTGCCTTGAGGAGAAGATGTTTCTCGGCCAGCAATTGGTTGATGTCTTCGGAATTTTCATCAAACCAGTCTTTATGCTTTCGGGGGGCTGGACCCAGGATTTCCATAGCAGTGTTGTAAATCGTGTCCTTTAGGGCTCTCCATTCTGTTTCTGTATCCTGTTTTGCTTCAGCATTGGGCTTGAGGCGGTCTTCCAGCATATTTTCAAACGACTGCTGCATTTTCTTGCTGTTTAGGCGGGTGACATTTAGCTTTGTTTGCATTTTTGCCCCTTGAGGACGCCGTGGTGGCCTGATGTGGATGTTCATTTTCGAGACAATGAGACGATGGTCTGTCCAACATTCGGCACCACACATGGATTTTGTCACTCGAACGTCTTGTCTGTCACTCCTCCTGACGATTACATAGTCAATGAGGTGCCAGTGTTTCGAGCGAGGGTGCATCCACGATGTCCTATTTCTCATGGGGAGACGGAAAATTGTGTTCGTAATCAGGAGATCATGTTCGGCACATGTCTGAAGGAGGCGGAGTCCATTGGTGTTACAATTTCCGACTCCATGCTTTCCAATAATGCCACTCCAAGAGGTGGTGTCCGTGCCTACTCTGGCATTGAAATCCCCAAGGAGTATAAGTTTGTCTCCTTTGGGAACAGATGTTAATACATTGTGCAGGTCCTCATAGAACTTATTCTTGACATCATCTTCGTTGGTCATAGTTGGTGCGTAGACACTCACAATGGTTGCGTGCTTCCTTCCATTCAGCAGAGGCAACTTCATGGTCATGAGCCTGTCGTTTACAGCCTTTGGAAATCCAGCTAATTTGCCGACCAGGGCCGACTTAATGGCAAATCCCACACCGGATTGGCGTCTTTCCTCGCTTTTCCTTCCACTCCAGAAAAATGTGTAGCCGGCACCAATTTCACAGATTTGGCCTTCTTCTGCAAGTCGTGTCTCGCTCAAGGCTGCAATGTCGATGTTGTACCTGCCCAGCTCTCTCCCAATCAGTGCTGTTCGTCTCTCTGGACCTGACGCGCCGTCTCTGTCAAGTAGGGTGCGTACATTCCAAGTTCCAATTGTTAAGGGAATATGGTTTACTCTTTTAGCTTTGCTTGTTTTATCTTTCTTTGTATGTCGACCGCAGTTTAGGGTACCCACCAACCGCGGCTAGCTGGTTAGGTAGTGATGAAGCAGACAATGTTTAGGGCACCTTTTCTAGCCCCTTCCTCATGCTATGGAGGTGAGCAGTGTGTTCCTATAGAGGGCTGCTCAGTCGCTCAGGGGGCTGCCGAATCCCACTGCTGCTCCGGTCAGTAGAAGACGACCATATGGCCTGAGCCGCCTGTGTGCAGGTCTGCGACTACGGCTGCCAGCGTACCCACGCCTGCCGCTTTGCCGCTCGCCCATCGCCACAGGGCTTGAAGGTGATATGTGACGTTGGATGAAAAATGACTTGCGCGATGACTTGGATTAAAGTGAGGAAGAGTTGCGCAATTCGTCGACCTCACTCTCTCGCCTGAGTCCATCTGAGTCCAGTGGCAAGACAAGTCGAGACGATTGGAGACGAATACAGGTGCAGTGGATGACCAGGGCGC
The DNA here is from genome assembly GCA_014155875.1 of Cepaea nemoralis. Taxonomy (NCBI): domain Eukaryota; kingdom Metazoa; phylum Mollusca; class Gastropoda; order Stylommatophora; family Helicidae; genus Cepaea; species Cepaea nemoralis. The sequence goes on along the minus strand of JACEFZ010021780.1, from coordinate 41,933 downwards.
TCTACGTGCCTTGCCGTGCTCATTACGTTCCACAACGCTTTGCAGGTAAACGCCGTCTTGCCCGTTGAATCAGGAATGATTTCTTCCGCGCAGTCTGCCGAATCCTGTCTTCACATGCTGGGTAGGCATACCCTAGTTTACCTCTTGGTTTGACACCAAATCGGATACCCATGCCTGGTTTAGCCAGCCTCTCACAGCTGTTGCCCGGGGGGTGGCCGCTGTCGCATGCTGACAGCTACTAGGAGCCACAGGCACGAGCTGGGTGTCAGACTTGGACCAGTGGGGGATGGGTCCTGAAAGGACATGAGAGCCATCCTTACCAAAGGTGCTACCAATGCCTGACACCCCGTACCCCCCCCCCCCCCCCCCAAGTAAAAGTATCACAATCCACCAGTCTTACGATTACCCAACATAAATTTACCCTTTATTTTGACCACAGATGCTAGCGCTATCGCTATAGGAGGATGTTTAATGCAGGAAGTGGATGGCGTACGACACCCGATTCTCTACGTGAGCCGCAAACTAAAGAAGGCTGAGACTCGTTATGCCACAGTGGAATTGGAGTGTTTGAGCCTATTGTTCTGTATATTGAGATTATCTAAGTTCCTCTTAGGAAGTCACTTTGTGGTCCTCACAGACAGTTCGCCATTATTAGTCCTTAACCATGGGTCGCCCAAAAACCACCGGTTACAAAGATGGTGTCTTCTACTTCAGGACTTCGACTTCGAAATCCGCCATATTAAGGGTACCGATAACATAGTGGCTGACCTTTTATCACGGCAGACAAATGCGCCATTAGAATGACTCTTATCACATTGGCCATTAGCCACATTATAAACTGTGATACTTTTAGTCCGTTACATAGAACAGTGTGACTCTACACCTGCTAGAGTACTCTCAGGGATTAGGTTAATTACGACACCCATAGACATACGTTAAGAGCTATACTATAAAAAAACTATACCATCAAATGCCTAAGCTCTAGAACGATTCCAGCAAGAAACAGTAACTGTGTTTGTTTTAACCAATAATATCAACCAGTGAACTGACTCTGAACACTGTAATATTTCATACGGGACAGTGAGAGCAATCCATACTTGCTGTTACTACGAAACTTTGCAAACAGCCGAAACAGAACAACATCGACGACAACACTCAAGAGACAGCCATACTAACTTTAACATTCATGGCATAATACGCTAACTACAGGACAACAACGCGCACATCATCGTTGGAGTTATTTAATTAATTACTTTATTATTAGATATGTATTATATTTCCATTAATGATGTATATAAATTGTGTTAACCTGTAATTTGTACATATTCTACTTTAATATTACAGGCGGTGCCATTCATAGGCTAAAGAACCGTCCTATACAAGTGTCTCTAGTTAAATTATAACCTATTTTTCATTCATCGTACAAAAAGTACGTATTTTCTTAAAGGGCAAATATCGCCTAGCCCATTTTTTCTAAGGGCAATAACGCTTACCTCAACTTTAAGCATATATTTTAGCCAAATACTATTTTGAATGAAAGATGAGTGAATGACTGCGTGAAAGGATTAAATGAGAGAACGATACACTTGGCGGACAAATTGTACGCAAAACGTATTCATTGTAATTTGTCTGCGTCTTCCATGTAAAACTGCATGACTTGTCTAATTTGTCAATACATGTGTAGAACTTAGTGTAGTAGTGAGTTTAATTTAGTAGTTAGTGTAATATACTTAGTTTAGCAGTTAGTATACATCTAAGCACCACTACTTGGAATGCCTGATCATGTATTGCACACAGTGCAGTATTTCATGATTGAGGTTATCCCAACTCGTGACGCTTGGAAATACACCACACATTCAGCACGCACGTTACACAAACCTCAAAACTCAACACTATCAATTTAAAATACAATCACTTTATTAGAAACAGCAACTTATTAGCCAACACACTAACAAGCCAACAGGGACACATGTAGTCTGAGGGGGATAAAATAACAAGGTAACTACATATTTAGCATTATATAACATACGAGAGTAAAAGTGTATTGAAATGCACACACAGATCAAGATTTGAAGGTGGACTTAATTAGCCAGGACTTCGGTCTTGTTAACTCTCTGTAATACAGAGGTTAATTGTCTGGGTACCAGTTGGGTACTATGAGAAGGGCGGGTTGTAAATACAACTACTAAAACGTCACGTAACTTCGGTCTGATAAGCATTGTTAAGGACACAGGAGACAGAGTGATCTCTTTACCAAATCAGAGAAGTGGTGTATGGGAGAATACATGAGTTTTAATGCCAGTATGTAGGTTACCAGGTTACTGTCCACCAAACTACAAACACCAACTTTATGTGATTCGGTGACAGAATTAGAACAGATCTAATTACCCAAGAACAAATCATATCAGGGGGGAGGGGGGATCCTGTCACCGCCTCACCTTCATATATATTATTAGAGGGCTGCAACTCCAGCCCAAGGGATAGCATTGAGTCGCTCAGGACCCGAGTAATCTAGAACCTTCTCGAAAGGACTGGTCAGTGGGTCCATGATTCCGTGGACACTGATGTGGCCCGCCTAATGCGGGGTCCACGAGGAACTCGGACAGAGTTACCACCCGTGTCGGATTGGGACACGTGTAGACCGGCAGAGGACAGACGGACTTGAGAGAGGCAACAAGGCCTGCCTGAGAGGGACTCAATAGATATTCATAGATATATATACATAGGCTAGATAGTGTGCTAGATTGTTGTATGACAACTATATGTTTGATGTTTAACTATCTGTGATATGTAATATAATATAGCGCGGGTCTGTTTACCCACTGCGCCAACTGTATATTCAATACAATAAATATTCGATCTCATAGCGAACAGATGTATTGTTGCCTGTATGAACCCGAGTTCAGTTACCTAGATAAGAGTAAGATGATGACAATGATAATAAGGATGATATTCATGATGATGCTGATAATGATTGTGATGTTCATGATGATGATTGCTTGCTTGCTTGTGTTCATTGGCTTGAGCTCCAACGCGAAGTCCTGTATGTCGGATGAAGACATCCTGTTGTCCAACATCAGTGTGATGTCATACTGGGCCTGAGGTTTGCGTGAGTATCCGTTGTCCCATGTCTGGCTTATTGGTGTGCAGACTGGTGGTTTCTCGCCGTACAGGCAGAAACTCTCCGACTTCGGAGGAATCGGCGATTCTACTGACTTTAGCCAGGACCCCGAAGGGAGCTGTTGCCCAGGACGCTCGACGAGGATGCGTCAATAGGTCTTGGCCAGTACATAACCCGGCCCTGGTGCCTTGGAAACACCTCTGCGTCCCAATGATGATGATATTCATGATGATGATAATGATGTTCATGGTGATGATTCTCATGAAGATGATGTTTTTAATGATGATGACGATGATGTTGATGATTACGATGATGTTCGTGATGATGATGACTTGATGTACATGATGGTGATGATAGTGATGACACTGACTGTGATGTTCATGATGACGATAATGATGATAATGATGTTTATGATGACGATGACAGATGTACTACTCTACTTCCATGCTACCAACATAAAATTAACCAGACGTCGTAAATTATCAATGCAAAGAAACAACTGTATCTTTCAACTATGGCTATTTTGAGCCCGAACCTAAATACAGCCGCCCAAACTGTAGTATTTGTCAAACATCTGCTCTTTCATAATAACGGTATTTATTCAATGCCTCGCCCACTCCTGGCCGCCAATTTATTCTTAAACTTAACCGCTCCCAAGAACCACGTATCACGAAATCTTGAAGACGTTACAAGTGCGTATGACAATGTGTCCCACCGTGGGGCGAACTGGCACATAGGCACGATGTCCAACTCTAGCTCGTGGTGTAGACGTTTACAAAACAAGAAAAGGGTAGCATACTAAGTCTCCCCCCCCCCCCAGCCCCCACCCCCCCCCCCCCCCCCCCCCCCCCCACCACCTACCCCACTCTCCTTGATTATGGCGTTGTGTTTCGAGGACGTGTGCCCACTGTTAATCATGCTTGTACACAGCCTTCTTCTTCTTCTTCTTCTTCTTCTTCTTCTTCTTCTTCTTCTTCTTCTTCTTCTTCTTCTTCTTCTTCTTCTTCTTCTTCTTCTTCTTCCTCTTCTTCTGTCTCTCCCCTCCTTCAACGTTCCCATTGTGACGACATACTTCAGCTTTCCCATTTCTATAACACGCCCACAGACTGGACTGTCTTCTTCTGGTGCGAGTAACCAGTCTTCTTTCTCAGTTAACGTATTTCAAGATATCTTCTTTGCTCTTTCTATCCTTTTACCGTTCTCGCATCATTCGTTTATAAAACCGCATCTCCACAATTTCCATTTTCTTCATGTGTCTACAAATTGTCCAGGATTCGCTTTAAGTGGGCTATTCTGCATTTAACGTCCTAAATGCATCGTTCATCTGCTGTTATTAAAGTATCTAAATGTCTAAATACACTGGCTTGTTTCAGCGTGGGTCTATTTACTTTGACGTTGTATTTGGGTGTACATTTTTTCTGTATAATAACCATTACTTATGTTGTTTATTTTTTGTGTTAGGACGCTTCGTGGCGAAGGATGTTACGGAAGCAGTTCGTAATCCCGCATACCAGCGTTTGAAACGCGATTTGTGCGATTTGTCAGCAGACGGCCTTATGTTAGTTTTTTTTTTTTTTTTAATGGAATGGCATGGGTGCCGGTTGTTCAGAAATCAATGGCAAACTACTGAACGTAAACTTGTCCAGTAATCACGAACAGCCAAAAAGTGCTGGGGTTGACTGCTACGTACTGTAAAGGATATGCAACAACTAGGAGGTTTACCGTTAACTATTCTTTACTAGCCCTTTGGGTCGCTAGTAACACGCGGTCGATGCATAGGGTAAGTTGTTCTTTAACAAACACATATTTGGATCCTTCCCGGTGCCATTCAGTTCGTGCACTGTGTGGGAACCTGCTTGTGGTTCTATGGGAGGAGAATAAACCACGTCTGCAATAATAGGTGTGCAATATCTTCTTCTTTGTAAATCTTCAGACGTCCGTCTAAATATATGTAAAGTAAGCAGCAGTTAACTTGAGCTTGATACATGTATAGAGTTTGTGTTCAAATGAAGCGGGTGGCCAAAGACATGTTCTCAGTCCTACTTAAATTGGAAACACAGTGGAGTCCAAAAGTTGGAATCCGCAATGGGTCTGTGATGTGACAGAACCATAACATGCAGTAGGTCTCAATGAATAGAGGACTGGGTGGCCATGTTTTTCCTCTTTTGGCGGACGACGTATGCAGATGTCGAACATTGGTCCGTCCGAGCTCATGACAAATCAACGCAGCTCCATATCCGCTACATTAACGCGACCGCCATATTGGACACTCTTCCAGCAAATGTTTGGCCTTTATTTGAACGTGATATGTAAGTTTTATTTTCTTCTTATCTGTAGGCGTGTTTATGGATGGTTGGATATCGCAGTTAGGTTGTCTACTGATCGTGAAAATCATCACCAAACCCAACCCTTAAAATTATGGCCTGCTGATACCTCTAAACTGGCAATTTAGACTAAAATGTCGGCTTCTTGTCCTTGACTTGGGGACGTAAATTACAATTACCTCAGAAGTCCGAGTGGGATCGCCTGATATCCAGAGACTCTGGTAATTGCAAAAGCTAATCCACACGCAAAAATCAGTCCAGTGCACGAAAAGTAGTAGCAGGACGTCTGGACTAAGCTTGAGTTCACAGCTAACGACCGCAAGAGTTGGCGGGAGACTCTCTATCTGATCCAGTTGATCACATTTGCTGCAACATCCAACCACACCTGAATTAGCCTACAAAGGGTTTGTCATCAGTTGGTTAAGGATTTGTTTCATTAGGAGATGAGAGACGAGTTAGGACGGAGATACGCAGTTACGTCAACACACCCACACGGCTTACCCTCCACCGTGTCTCTATAACAGGTTGTGAAACCCCAGCATCATCGTGGGTAATAAGTAAATACTTGATCTGACCGACATCACGACTTGTTCCTAAATACGGCCACATTAGAAGGGTTGTTAGCTTTCGGATTTATTTTATGTCTGCTGCTAAATATAGATTTCAGTTAGGTAAATTGTATTCGCTCTATCTATCTATCTATCTATCTATCTATCTATCTATCTATCTATCTATCTATCTATCTATCTATCTATCTATCTATCTATCTATCTATCTATCTCTGTCTGTCTGTCTGTCTGTCTGTCTGTCTGTCTGTCTACATTACAGTATTAGTTCGCAACAACCTTATTGTTGACAGCCAATCAGGATTTCGACCAAAATATTCTTGCCATACGGCCCTAACAAACATGATAGAAAATTGGCACCAGAATATAAACAACAACAGTCTATGTGGAACTGTGTTTATTGATTTCAAGAAAGCATTTGATATGATAGACCATGTTATTTTAATTTAAAAAACTTGAGACAATGAAAATTGGCCCTCTAGTATCATCTTTTCTATCAAACAGAAAGCAAGTAGTATCACATAATAAATCTCTGTCTCAAACCACTACCTTCAATATTGGAGTACCGCAAGGCTCTATTCTTGGCCCTCTATTATTTGCCATATATATTAACGATCTACCTTTGTATCTTTCGTCGTCCTGCGATCTATTTGCAGATGACTGTACAGTGTATACAAACGCTGAAAACTGTATTTTACTGGAGTCGTCTTTGCAACAAGAATTAAATAACGTAGTTAAGTGGAGCTATTCAAACCGTATGCAAATTAACATCACTAAAACAAAAGCAATGTTATTAACAACCAGACAAAGACTTCAAACTCTAAGCTCACACACATCACTTCAACATCACATCGATAACATGCCAGTAGAAAGTGTAATTGAGCACAAAACATTAGGCCTAATCATTGATAGAAACCTAACCTTTAATTCCCACGTTCAAGCGCTCATTAAACAAACAGCGAAAAAAGTCTAAAAACTCGCCAAAATTAAAAACTTCCTTGATGAGGACACAAGGAAACTATTCTATACTTCTCATATACAGACACACTTTGACTACTGCTCTACAATCTGGGACGGTTGTTCTAATTCAAACACCAAGCGACTTTACTCACTGCAGAAACGGGCCATGAGTCTAATTTATAGCAAACATTTATCTGACAATCCTAGCCTGTATAAACGCCTTCAGTTACTACCATTCCGCAAACGTCTGCTTTTCAATAAAGCTAAGCTAATTCACAAAATCCTGCATCGGAATGCCCCAAATTACCTTTGGCCATTGTTTAAATATAATGCTAGACACAGTAAACGTTTAAATATACTACACATTCCGAAGCCTAGGATTGACTTATACAAAACGAGCTTAACGGACTCTGCAGCTCAGCTGTGGAACAATCTCCCACAAGACATCAAAGACTATCACCAATCCCTATTCATATAATCGCAAATTATTCGAACACTATCTCAATACGGATTACCTTCCCCCTAATAATAGAGATAATAATAATAACAAAACCCTAGTATAACAGCCAGTCCTCTTTTTGTAGGCCAGTATATTCCACATGGCTAATAACAAGTGTCAGACCATTATCTAATATTACTGTGTCGTGTAGTTTTGATGTTCGCATTTTGCCCATGCCTTTATAATGCATATCTTTTATATTGTTGCTGTTCTTTGTTAGCCTTGAATGATGTGTGAATGAAATAATGTATGAAAGAGAGTGATAGAAGGGCAGAATGTTAGACGGGCCTGCGTGCCCAATTCTTAACCCTTTGAAAATAAAGTTTGTTCGTTCGTTCTATCTATCTATCTATCTATCTATCTATTTATCTATCTATCTATCTATCTATCTATCTATCTATCTATCTATCTATCTATCTATCTATCTATCTATCTATCTATCTATCTATCTATCTATCTGTCTATCTGTCTGTCTGTCTGTCTGTCTGTCTGTCTGTCTGTCTGTCTGTCTGTCTGTCTGTCTGACTGACGGTTTTCATTAAGGGCAGAATGTTAGACGGGCCTGCGTGCCCAATTACCCCTTTGAAAATAAAGTATGTTCGTTCGTTCTGACTGTCTGTCTGTCTGTCTGTCTGTCTGTCTGCCTGTCTGTCTGTCTGTCTGTCCGTCCGTCCGTCCGTCCGTCTGTCTGTCTGTCCGTCCGTCCGTCCGTCCGTCCGTCCGTCCGTCCGTCCGTCCGTCCTGTCTGTCTGTCTGTCTGTCTGTCTGTCTGTCTGTCTGAGCTTCTTTAAACCGTTTTTTTAAAAAAAAAATAAGTGAAGGGGTGAAACCTATAAAAATTCATCGGCGAATGGAGGTCCAGTATGCTAATGCATGCCCGCCTGTTCAGCAAGTGTGTGAGTGGAGTAGGAAGTTTCAAAACGGCCTGACTTCTGTGACAGACTGTTCACGACCAGGTCAGGCACACCGAGTGGTGACCCCAGGGCCGATTGCAACCGTTGAAGGTCGCATACTGGAAAACCGCCGATTGACTGTGAGTGACATTGCTGCACATCATGACATCAGTCAAGGTTCAGCACACCACATCATCCATGATGTGCTACAGTACCGCAAATTGTCTGCAAGGTGGGTGCCACGGCAGCTTACCCCAGAATTGAAACGACGGCACATTATTGCTTGTCAATAACATTTCCAGTGCTTTGAAGCAGATGTTGATAGTTTCCTATCAAGAATTGTAACTGGAGATGAAACCTGGGTTTACTATCAAGAGCTGGAAATGAAGAGAACGAGCAAGGAATGGCTCCATCCTTCCTCACCGAAACCAAAGAAGTTTCGCACGCAGCCATCTGCAGGAAAGGTTATGCTGACTCTCTTCTGAAATTAACGAGGCGTTATTTTAAAGCACTACATGCCAAGAAGGAAATCAGTCACCGTGATACGTATATAGATCTTCTCAGGAATCATCTTCGACCCGCAATCAAATCCAAACGGCGTGGACTTCTGAGTAAAGGTGTTCTTGTGCAACATGACAATGCTCTACCCCATATTGCCCGTGAAACCGTTTAAACCACCTAAGACCTCAACTTTCAGTGTGTACCACCTCCCCCGTATTCGCCAGACCTGATTTCCACCTATTTGGACAACTCAAAGAGTCAGTGGGAGGAAAGACTATTCGATCCGATGAAGAGGTACAGCAGGTGGTACTTGAGTAGTTACACAAGAGACGAAGATATCTTCTTTTTTTTTTTTCTAAAGGAATCCAAAACGTTATCGGTGCTGGAGGATTTGCATTGAAAGCAATGGTGACAACATCGAAAAATTATACATTTGTCTTTACTTTTTCAGGATATATTCACCACACACACACAAAGACATTTGATGTTTTAATTTGAAGTTCCCTCGTATATCTTCTTTTCTATCAGGCAGGCTACCTTTGAGCTTTGGCCGAGTTGGTCTATGCGCTGTGGGCCGAGATCAATCTAGTCTTACAGGCTGCTAACGGCATTACCAAGCAAGTCTGCGTTTTCTGCTCAGATGAACCCCACGAAGTTACAGCATTAGTCGGCCGTTCTATACAACGCAGCCAGTCCCTCTAAGCGCTATTGCACAAGTGTCTGACATCTAACCTTCATTCCGTTGCTTACAGCTATATTTTGTTGTATGTCCTGGCCTTGGAACTCAAACGTCGTCCATACGCGTGCTACGACTTCTAGTGCGCGGGACTGATTTTTGCGTGTGGATTAGCTTTCCCTGTTGCCAGTGTCTGTCAGCATCAGGTGAACCCACTCCGAATTCAGAGGTACTTGTAATTTACGTCCCCAAGTCAGGGACGAGAAGTTAACATTTTAATCCAAGTGACCGGTGTAGGAGGTGAACCCTCTACCTTTGCATCAGCACACCGGTTGTATAAAAAGGAGCGCTTTTACCCATTCGGCCGCGCTGAACTTCTCTAAGAATATAATACTGGCCTGGTGGTATGGAACTGCATTCAACATTGTTGTTGTAAAATAGAGGATCTCCAAAAGCCTGTTGACTACGTCACGTCTGTCAGTGTAAACATGTAAGAACGAAGGTAGGAAGAACGCGCCATCTTATGAGGGCCGTGCCGTGCTACGATACAGAGAGGCGGCCGCGTCAGGCGGTACCGTAAGGGGGCTTCACAAAGGGGGCGGCATTTTTAAAGAAAATAAAAACATGTAAGGCACATCATTTTGAAGGCTTGCATCATACTGAGAAAATCTACCGCACGGTACTGCATTATATACTGTATGTACCCCAGGCCACCTTTTTTTTTTTTGCATATCCTTTACAGGACATCGCTGTCAACACCAGCATCTTTCAGCTGTATGTTGATTTCTTGGCAAGATTACGCTCAGTAGTTTGCCATTGCTTTCTGAGCGGCCGGCTCACATACCCCGTAAGTTACCGATGCGATTCGAACCACTGCTTACTCTCACCGTCATCACGTCACCGACGAGAGTATACGAGATTACGGAGAAAAGTCATAACCTCTAAGCCACGAAGCCGACCCGAGCCATCTAGCTTGTTTTATTTAACGCATGAACAGCGTTCTACGTGTATTGTTTGTACACTAACACATGCAACGTTTAATAATCGGTATGAACAGGGGTGGGGTAGGGGTGTACTCTCGACAAAGAAAATTGAGATACTCGCGGAGATATCATCGTAGTGTGTGTGCGTGTTTATATAAGGACAGACGGGTGGGCGCATTGTTGGTTGAATTGATCGGGGAACAGACAGACAGACAGACAGACAGACAGACAGGCAGGCACGCAGGCAGGCAGGCAGGCAGGCAGGCAGGCAGACAGACAGACAGACAGACAGACTCAAAGATTTCTGATTGTAAGAAGGTAGGTAGTTAGATGTGCGGTAGCTGAATGGGTAGGATAGCGAATCGGTAGGTAGGTAGTATGGTAGGTAGGTAGGTAGAAGGTAGGTAGGTAGGTAGGCAGGCAGGTAGGTAGGTAGGTAGGTAGGTGTTTTGTCTGGCTGACTGGTTGTTGATTCATGCATTTAAGTTGATTTAATCACGTGTTTAAAAAAAAATAGACTGTGAAGGGAAATAAATGTGAATAAACAATATCAGTTAAATACACAATTAAACCCCTTGTGTCAATTTTAAGATGTTAGTCTGAAATGGCCGATCTTCCTAGTTTAGAGTTACATCTCCGTAATCCCGTATACTCTCGTGAGTAACGTGACGTGCACGAGAATCGGTAGCGGTTATCTCCGCGTCGGTAACTTAGGGATATGTGAGCCGGTCTCTCAGAAAGCAATAGCAAACTACTGAGCGTAATCTTGCCAAGAAATGATAATCAGCTGAAAGATGCTGATGTTGACAGCAATGTCCTGTAAAGGATATGCAAGAAAAAAATAAAAAGTCTGAAATGAGGAGCGTCAATTCTGGGGTTTAAAACACGGAAACCACAAAAATATGTTACACATTGTATTGCCTGGCATATTTCGCTGCGTCTCGCCAGGTCCATGCTGCAGAGTTATATATCAGATGACGTGAATTGATGAATCACCTCTTTGGCTGAAATACAAAATAATAGCCAAAATACGATTCATCTATTCTCGTCATACAATAAATAACTCGAGCATTCACTTAACTAGGGGCAGCGAAATATGCTAGACAAAAAATTGCGCAATCTGTTGTTTGTGAATTCTGTGCTTAAATTCACGAAGGGGACACATTGTTTTGGAATTCTGGTTTTGGTCTGTTTTATTCCCTGAAATTTCATTGTATTCCATTATACGATACTTTGAAAATAAATATGAAGTGGGGAAATTATACATTCTATGTTTGACAGCAACATTACAAGAAGATCTCGTGAGTCGATATGATTTAGAACAGTGGTTCTCAACCTTTTTTGGCCCATGCCCCCCCTTCACCATATGTTGAGAATGCCATTCCTCCTCTTTCGTATTTCCTCCCTATAAATTCCCCCCTACCCCCATTCTGCCCCTACATAGTATATGTAAAAATGGAAGCTAACTTTAATAACACATACTAGAACAAGTTTAGACATCTACATAAAACATGATTTGTGGGTCTACTTACGTTATAAAAACGAATATCAGAATGGCGAGGAGTACAGAACCGTAAAGTATGGAGGGAAAAACAATATCAAGTAATTGGTTCTTGTATTAACGCGATCTTGAAATAATCTTCATTCCCTCCCCCCCCCCCCCCCCAACACCCCTGGAAACCTTAAAATTCCCCCTAGGGGGAATTCCCCACCGGATGAGAACCACTGATTTAGAAGGTAGTCCCAATGCAGCGATTGTGTCTGGTTGTCAAGTATTGTCCTTCACAGAGTCTAGGCAACGCCATTATGAGGTGAAGTGCTCAGCTAGCTTTCTCAAACCTTTCACTCCATTTCCCTTTTTTATGAGACTCATCTATTTATCGGTTATCAGTTGGGGTATCTTCATTGCACTCCGGACATGTCCATAGGTGCTCAGATCCTCCCCCCCCCCCCCCCACAAGCATATGCATCAGCGTCCGGTGGCTAATAGTGCCAGTTCTGTGTTGGTTGACGAGGCGCTTTGTTTTCCCGATGTACCTCTCGCGTCTGGCTGTGCCGATTCTTACTCCCAAGTCTTTCATCCTGGACAGCGATGTGGAATCACTGACGTCAAAGTCCTCTGTTCTCGCCATATCTTTGAGGACGTTAATAACATCGGCACGATCCATGGGCTGGCCATCTACAGGGAGTGCAGAGTCAGCCAGTTTATCAGCTGGTTCATTTCCCTAGACTCCCGCATGTCCCGGGGCGAAGATGAAGGGGACTTTACGGACAACAGACTTCCGCAGCGACTCAGTCCACTCTCTATGTACAGATCCAGCTTCGACCTTCTGAATTCATCATCTATTTATGTTTTCCACGTACACTTTTCTCTATATTCATCTGGCTCTGGTTACTAGCACGCTTCACAAATCCGACTAATAAACTGTTCCACCTTTTTCGTTGAATTGCCCTGGTGATATGGTAACGCTTGTAGCTGTCAGTGCACCAACGTGTATTCTCGTCCTTATTCTCAAAAATCAAATCTGTATTGTCTCGCTTCATTAATTTTAATATGCATGTTTATAGTTTGCTTTCACACAGAAGAACAGTGCACACATAACTTTTCAGTAATTAAATGTTACAGAAAAATATGTAGAATAGCGTAGACCAAGAAGATGACATATACTGACATTCCACTGTCATTTTACTGCCTATAGTTATAGTACCTTGCAGTGTAGGGCAGGGGGGTCTTGAGCCTTAAAAAAAAAAAAAAAGCCTGATAAATTAAGGCCGCCTGGCTAGTGCCGTCGTCGTGAACTGTCTATGTTAGAGTTTTCTTTTTTTTTTTTAACAGGATATTAATATCGGGGACAAATGGCTCCTAAACAGTATTAATGTTGCAAGTCCTTCGCATGACGCTGCATTAAACCAGTGCCTCTCAATCGGTCGGGAATTCCCCCCAAGGGAAGAATTTTAGGGTTCCCAATGGGGGAATTAAGATTATTTCAAGATCGTGTTAATACAAGAACTGATTACTTGATATTGTTTATCCTTCCTTGGAAGGAGGTCCCTGGTTCAGGCCCCGGTGAGGACCGGGATTTATTTAAAAAATCCACATGGACTTCCAGTAATAAAATTTCCCCTGGTCTCTGAATAGTGAGATCGGACGCCCGTGTGTATTATTGCGCACGTAAAAAATCCCTTGGCAGTTGGAAATCGAAAAAGAGTATGCCTAACGGCGATACCCGGGCAAAATTTCGAGTTTAAAATCTACCCAAAGTATTTCAGGATCCTCGCCGATGCAACGGAGTTCGTGCATTGAGCTGAGTTTCTCCAGACTCAGGTTTGAGTTAGGAGGAAAACGGAGCACTTATGGGTTAAACCGTGTGCCGTGATGTTGATCCAACGACTAAAACTAAAACTAAAACTATCCTTCCTTACTGTACGGTTGTGTACTTCTCGACCTTCTGAAATTCGTTTTATAACGTAAATAGACACGCAAATCACGTTTTATGTAGACGTCTTGACTTGTTTTAGTATGTGTTATTAAATTTAGCTTCCATTTTTACGTATACTGTGTAGGGGGGAGGGTTATAGGGCGGAAATATGAAAAGGGGGAATGGCATTCCGAACATATGGTGAAAGGGTGCAAGGGCCAAAAAAAGGTTGAGAACCACTGCGTTAAACACAGAAACCCTCTGTCCATGTCCGTCGGCAAGACACTTGATGATGGAAAAGGCAACTGTTGTGATTGTATTTTTTAACTGCTAAACCTGCCTGAAGTATAATGACAGAAATTTGCTAACTTCCTGTGAGAGGAATTACTCATTCAGTCGATCACCGGGTAGATACCGGACTAAAACTTGTTGGGAGGTCCCTGGCTGTGTCTGTTGTTGGAGACAACGGTAGGTACATAACTACATATATGTCGAAGAAACGTATTTGTTGAGGTGAAACACAAGTGCATGGGCCATCTTCTGCTTTTATGAACATATGGCGTTTTAGTGTATATAATAATTAATATACTGTATAATATTTAACTGTTCACAGTGAGTTCAGTTAGTTAATTTTCTATGCAGGCCTGAACTGAATTATTTATTATTAATTTATCGAGCCCGAACAATCAACCCTAACTACCAACACACCAATCATATGTGTGACAGACATTTTTATGGTAGTATAATTTGCATACGCTATCATTGTTACGCCAAAGAATTCGTCATATTATTATTTAATTATTGGAAAATTAATTGATTTTGCGGGTCTGTTCATTCAATCATTGTTTTGAAATGTTTTATGCTTTAGTGAAGAAACCTTCCTCTTTTTCTTCTATAGTATTTCTTTTTCTTCCCCAGTGGAGAATACGCCCTCAGCCAACCATGCCAAACCCTTCTATCTTTTCCATCTTAAAAAATCATTCATTAGATATAAACTGCCAAGTGACACAGGTGACAGGTCTCTGTCCCTAGTCATCTGGATCAATTCTATCTTATCTATTGATATTTATTCCTCCATGCCAGTGTCTTAGACCATCCAGCATATTTTCTCTTGATCTGCTTCCGCTATGGAAGATCTTTCCAGTCTCACGCAATATTTTCCAATGCTTCTGACTGTTCTTATTACATTACCAAGGAACATTATTTGTCCCCTTATATAATCCTGTTCTAGTTGCATATCCTTTACAGGAAGGAAATCCTTTTATTTTTAGTTGCATATCCTTTACAGGAAGGACGTTGCAGTCAACACCAGCATTTTTTGCTGTTGTGATCTCTTGGCAAGATTACATTCAATAGTTTGCCATTGCTTTCTAAACAACTGGCACCCATACCATTTGGTAAAAAAAACCAATGCAAGGCAGTCTGCTGCCAAATCGCTCGCAGTTGTATTTCAAACGCGAGTATGCAGAATTACGAACTGTGTCCGTAACTCCTTTCACCACGGAGCCAGCATTTAATCAATTAGAGGTTGAAAATCTAAACATGGTTCAAATTGTACTAGAAATAGCAAAGAAGCCACAAACAATTTACACAAATACATTTAACATACTGTATTTGACAAACATCAAACTAATGCTCTAATTCACTGAAGCTTCTGCCATTACGTGTTTGAAACCAACATTGAAACTGACAGACTTAGTGGTGAATCTGCAGTTACCGTGAGAATAATAGATGTGAACGAGTCGAAATATGGACATATAGACCTCACAATATGGACAGGGGTTATTATGTAATGGGAGAAGCTATACACAAAATTTTGTGATCAGTACAAGCCGCTATACACAAAATTTTGTGGCTGGTCACGTGATAATTTAGCACAGAATTTTGTGTATAGTACGCGCCGTTATACACAAAAATTTGTGGCCGGTCACGTGATTATTCGGCACAAAATAGGTTCATTCATAGTAATCACTTCGTTCTCGCAAACGACTTACTTCTCAACCTTTTTTTGGCCCATGCACCCCTTCACCACATGGTCAGAGTGTCACAGTGACCTGTCATCGGTTCGTTCATTGTCCGTGTCAGAATATCAGTCTCAGACAGACCACTATGAGTCGTATTGGGTATATGTTGCTAGCCTCATATTTGTATATATCAGTTGCTCTCAGGGTGATGTGGTGGTGCTGTCGACTTGATGTCCCACCATATCTCCTGCTCTCAGGGTGATGTGGTGGTGCTGTCGACTTGATGTCCCACCATATCTCCTGCTCTCAGGGTGATGTGGTGGTGCTGTCGACTTGATGTCCCACCATATCTCCTGCTCTCAGGGTGATGTGGTGGTGCTGTCGACTTGATGTCCCACCATATCTCCTGCTCTCAGGGTGATGTGGTGGTGCTGTCGACTTGATGTCCCACCATATCTCCTGCTCTCAGGGTGATGTGGTGGTGCTGTCGACTTGATGTCCCACCATATCTCCTGCTCTCAGGGTGATGTGGTGGTGCTGTCGACTTGATGTCCCACCATATCTCCTGCTCTCAGGGTGATGTGGTGGTGCTGTCGACTTGATGTCCCACCATATCTCCTGCTCTCAGGGTGATGTGGTGGTGCTGTCGACTTGATGTCCCACCATATCTCCTGCTCTCAGGGTGATGTGGTGGTGCTGTCGACTTGATGTCCTACCATATCTCCTGCTCTCAGGGTGATGTGGTGGTGCTGTCGACTTGATGTTCCACCATATCTCCTGCTCTCAGGGTGATGTGGTGGTGCTGTCGACTTGATGTCCCACCATATCTCCTGCTCTCAGGGTGATGTGGTGGTGCTGTCGACTTGATGTCCCACCATATCTCCTGCTCTCAGGGTGATGTGGTGGTGCTGTCGACTTGATGTCCCACCATATCTCCTGCTCTCAGGGTGATGTGGTGGTGCTGTCGACTTGATGTCCCACCATATCTCCTGCTCTCAGGGTGATGTGGTGGTGCTGTCGACTTGATGTCCCACCATATCTCCTGCTACTCGTGTTAGGTTGAGTCGATCTTGAAGACTGAGATTTGACAGATCCTCGCTAGAAGACATGACCACCACTTGTAAACAATTAATACCACTCATTCTGAGTGTTCATTTGGCCATGATTCGCACATACTTATGTATATGTTTCTTTGAGCCTGCTTTGACATACAGCACACCACACTCGCCTTTGTGCTTTTTAAGAGCAACGTGAAACTCTTCGAAACTTGAAAAGAGCGCTCCTTTTTTTATGGCCATCTTCAAAAGTAAACGTCAAGCTCAGTATTTGCAGCGAACGAAGCGGACATCAAAGTTACCAACCAGCCGGAAGTAGAATAGGGGCGCGTATTATACACAAAATTTTGTGCCGAATAATCACGTGACCAGCCAAAATTTGTGTGTATAGCGGCTCGTGCTATAAGCAAAATTTTGTGTATAGTCACTTCGTTATGTAATAGCTTGTTCTTCCTCTTGTTCTTTGCCATGACTCAGGTGCAGGTGGGCACTTTACTTTTATATGTGGCTTTTCTGATCGACGCTGTGGTTTATCTTTTATTCGTCTCCAGTCCTTGTTTGCTTCTTCAGGCTTGTTTTCTTCATCTTGACGACTTCATATCATTCAGTGCCGTGACATACAGCTGTTGACATATCACCATTATGGCTTTGACATTCTTTTGCTCTAGGAACCATAATATAGTTCATTTACACAAACGATTGTCCAACAACTTCACCATATAACACTTATAAACTCAACACCACTACTCTAACATATTCTAGCAGCACAATTTATGTTAGTTAGTTAGTTAGTCGACAGATCATCCTCATTGCACATCGAACCATTCAGTCCGTAAGTGTTCGGATCCCCTCCTCAGTAAATCCCGCAACGTGTAGCAGCTCACGACACCAGTTCTTTGTTGGTTTATTCAATCTTCTTTGGCTTCCTGCATAGTGTTCTTGTTTGGCCACACCTCTTTTAACTTGCTGTTCTCGCAGCCTGACCATGGTTGTAGACTCACAGTCATCGCTTGGTTCTCGTAAACGACTTACTTCTCATAGAGCATTCAGAATGTCTGCCTGGTCCGTGACATCATCCGCCTTCCACAGTAGCCCTACCTGCAAGCCTGTCAGCCTGCTCATTTCCTTAGTACACCCGCATGCCCTGACACAAAAATGAAACTAATCTTTGCCAGCTGAGACTGCTCCAGAGACAGCAACCCACCTCTTCGGACCCACCACATCTCTATCTTCCTAAGCATACTCATTGAGTCACTAAGGACACATGCCTGATTGAATGTCTGTCTTGAGCCATTTTACTGCTTTACTTACTGCCATGACTTCCATAGTCAGGCTACTTGTGGTCAGAGCAAAAGCACCAGACTCTTCCTTCACAGTTTTCCCTCCAGCTTGAGCCGTAAAGGCCCATGAACTTCTCACTCCTCGAACGACCGACCCATCTGTGTAAATGACAGCATCATCCTCTAAAGAATTCTCGAAGATCAGAGCCTGTACTTCCGCCTCCACTGCAGCTGGAATTTCTTGTCTGCATTTCCTGTTCTAGTTGGATGCACACTGAAAAGGATGTACAGAACGCTGTTGGCACTTGTACCCACTCCTCGCTAGGTTCTAAGTCCTGAAGTGAACACACCTGCTGAAGAATGTCTTCGGCTTGACCCAGCCATGACTTTCCTCTTTTTAACCTGCTGCCCTTTACTTTCTTAATCTCTCTATGCAGTGGATCTTGCGTGTTTGCGTTGACTCTGAGGTAGGCACCTTCTCGGCAAATTTGTATTCTGTCCCTCCTGGTTGAAAAATCAAGAAGGTAGCGCATCACCCTGCATGCTGTATCTCTTGTACATCAAAGAATAATACGCATAGCTTTGTTCTGCATCCTTTCCATTCTTTCCATCCGCTTACGGCTGAGAGTCAGGATTGCCATCGCATACTCCAAAACAGAAAGGACCAGACCCTCATAAAGAAGTCATAGATGGCGCTGCTCACAGTTTGCCGCCGCCATCACCTGCATCGCAGCCAAACCCTGCTTGGCCTTTGTTATCACCTGGTCTATGCCTTGCCTCTCTAGCTGACTTGATAATTTTCTGGCAATTAACTTCTCCAGCAGCTTTCCTATTATATTCTGCATGGTTATTACCTGATATCCCTGAATTTTTGTGTGGTCTTTGCCAGGCTTCGACAAAGGAATCAGAAAGCTGTGTAACCATTCCTCCTTGATGCAAGCACTCCCTATACTGTTGTTGTACATGTCTGCTAGTTCCTCTAGCTCGTTGTTGGTACACATATTGATGTTATCATACCTTATGCCATCTGGCCCTGGAGCTCTGTTTTTTTATCGTTGAAGCACAGCCTTGATCTCTTTCACTGTCACTGTGTCTTCATCCAAAATGTTCTGGGCCTTACAACTCTCTGAGGTAACCTCCTTTGCCAGATTTCCGCCTCTCATGTCTGCCTGGTTGCTCTGCTGTAGATAGTGTTGCAAGAGGGCTTAGCCCTTATTCTCATCAGTCCTCTGCCAGATGAGGTCAGCACCTTGGAAGTCAGGAATACTATTATTCTTGACTACCCCATTCATGCTTTTATGTAGTAGCCAAAATAATTTCAGTGACTTGTCTGTGCTTACTCTTCAGCATAACTGCCCATTTTTCACTTTTAACCACCTTAACCAATTTTGTTATATAGCTTACTTTTGTGTGCATTTCTCTTTCTAAGTGCACGCATGGACTAGGATAGGCAACTCTGTTCTTCATGGCGTTTTGCCATTTCCTAACAGCACTTCGCTTATCCACCCAGGCCTTTTCCACCTCCAATTTCCACCAAGGTGGCTGCTCCCAGTTTTTCTTACCTGCCATGAAGCTTTCTGATGGCCATTGCTAACTTCGCAATGTGACCAGGACCACACTTGACTGTGGTCCAACACCGAATGTCGTACAAGGATATGCTTTGCTTGTTGCATTGCGAATCCCGGTGCTTTCTACGCCGTGTGAAAAGTCCTCACAAGAAGCAAATCACTTTTCACTGTCTAGTGTACAAACTAAACTTTCCTTCTGAATAATGCCATGACCTATGACACTGTTAAATCATTGTGCAGACAGACTTAGTGGTGAATCTGCCATTACCGTGGGAATAATAAATGTGCCACATAGAACATTATCAGTGATGTGTGATGCCTTGCTACCAGAAAAGGATTAATCTATTTACTTTATATATGAAACTCTGCAGGATGCACTTTTCGAGTGCAGTGAAATATATCAGACTCATGTATATATCATATATCATATCATATTTCATTGTGCAACTTATTATTTGTGGCATCTCTGTTTAGTACATACTGTTGCCTGTAAATAATGTGGATTACAATTATTTCCCCAGATAATAAGCAGAAATGTCTTACAGATGGGAAGGCTTAAAGAACATGCCATCGAAGCGAGTGTTTGCAACACCTCTGATTGACGGCGACAATCTGTACATTGTTGGGGGCTGTGATGAGAAGGGAGTTCCACTGGACTGCTTTGAAATGTTCAACATGAAGCAGAAGAAATGGCATCGCCTTCAAAACATGCCTACAAAGAGGGCAGCACCTGCGGTGGTAGGAATCGGCAACAAAATTTATGCAGTGGGAGGGGTGTCTGAGTCACAGACTCCACTGGATGTTATCGAAGTGTATGATATCTCAGAGAAGAAGTGGACGTCTGTTGATCCCCTGGGGGAGAAATTGTTGGGGATTTCTTGTGTGATAAGAGGTACTGACTTTGTGTATTAGTTTATACTTTTTAATATTTCATAATTATTGTTGATTTTAACACATGTATTACATATCATTTTTTGAAAATATGTTTGTATATTCTTTTTCTATTCACTTTCCCTGTTTTTCTATCATTATCAAGTTAAGAAGAAAAATATAATTAATGCAATGCAGACTCTTTTGTTGGAGTCTGATGAGTCACCAACTCTAGCTTGACTGCACGAACTGGGAGTAAAGCCTGGTCAATCGTATCGATGCTGCCTTCGTGGGAAAGAGGAGATTCAGAACAATGTAATCTCTTAGAGCAGTGGTTCTCAACCTTTTTTGGCCTGTGCCCCCCTTCACCATATTTCAGAACGTCATTCCCCACCCCCCCCACCCCTCATATTTCCTACCTAACAATTTGGCCCGTACCCCCCTTCATCATATTTTCACGTCATCCCCCCCCCCCCCCTTTCGTATTTCCTACCTAAAATCCCCCGCTCTTGCCCCTACACAGTATACGTAATAATGGAAGCACATACCAAAACAAGTCTAGACGTCCACATAAAACAGTGATTTGTGGGTCTCCTTACTTTATAACATGAATTTTAGAAGGGGTGAGACATATAGAACCTGTAAAGTATGAAGGGAAAAACAATATCAAGTAATCGGTTCTGTATTAACGCGATCTTAAAACAATTTTCATTCCCCCCTGGAAACCCGTAGACAGTCAAAATTTTTTGGGCATGTTATGAGAAGAAATGATCTGGAGAACTTGGTGACAACTGGTAAGATCGAGGGGAACAGACCAAGTGGAAGACCTAGAAGCAAATACCTGGATGGCTTGGCCACGTGGCATTTTCGAGCTGATCCACGACTCAGATGGTCGATTGAGATGGCAAATCATGACCGCCCATGCTTATCGGCATGGCACATGATGGATGGATGGTTCAGGTGTAGTATAGGAGAGGAATACCTAGGTCTAGACATGAAGTTGCTATATTAGAGTACTTTTTTTTAATAATAGCAATAGTAATAGCTGCTGTTGATGTACTAGGCAAGTTTTACGTTCAGTAGTTTGCAATTGCTTTCTGAACAAGTGGCTCACATACCCCCGTAAGTTACTAGCACGGCGCGATCTGCTGCCAAATCTCGCTCACCTTTGTTCCCCACGTGAATATACGGGATTACGAACAATGTCATTAATCCTTTGGCCAGGGCAACCAATACTAACACTAATACTTACAGTTGTATTGTTTATGTCAAAGATTTATTTGATTGCCAGCTATTTTTTAAAAGTATATCTTTGTCATGACACTAACAGACCAAAGCGTATTTCTTAGCGGGGTGGCATCTGATCTTGCCTGGTGTGAATGGGTTTGATTCACTTAAAGGCAAATATTTGTAAATATTGTTGGTTTCTAGGTCAACCCAGCCTAAAATTGGTACCAAGAGATGTCTTGGGGAGTAAAGGTGGCCACAGTGATATTAACCACATGACCCCTTGAGTGTTGATTAGTCTATAAAAGTATAGACATATGCCTTGTACACCTGAAGGCATGGATAAGTTCCACTGCTTACTTACAGACCCAAAAGATAACAAAACTCATTTTATGGAAGATACTTCATCTAATACAGGCCTGGGAGCCTCATTGGTGAAGTGGTCACTCTGTCTGACTCAGGCTCCAAAGGTTGTGGGTTCGATTCCGGGCCACGTCCTTTGATTCATGGGTGCATTTTTTTGGAGACTCCTGGGGGTCATCACTGGAGTTATGGAGTTCGTGCTTTGTGCGACGCTTTCCGCGCTGTGGAAAGAGACTGAGCCATATGGGATAAAGCCCAGTGCAGTGAAGCTGACCCTGTCGACTTTTAAGCGACTTTTTAAATACAAGCCTACAATGAGCTGTTTGTGAAACTAGTTTAGTTCTCATAGTTGTATCCTGTTCATATCAATATTTCATGTGATTGCCAGCTATTCTGAAAGTATATTTGTCTTTAACACAATACCAACAGAGAACAAAGCTTATTTTTTGGGAGGCATGGCATCTGATACGAGTCCCAGCGAAATGTTTGTGGAACTAGATGTTGAGTCAAACAGATGGCAGAAGCTGGCGCCTTTACCAACCCCTCGATATGCAACATTTGCCTTTCTTATCAGAGACAAACTCTATGTGCTAGGTAAGTAAGACATGGTAAGGGTTTCTTCTTCTTCTGCGTTCATCCGGAGTGTTTTTTTTCGGACGTGATTGCGTTGTGCCTGTTTACAGCAGAGCTGCGTTCTTGCGCCGTTAGGTCGACCTATCCGACTTCTGTGGGCGTTTGTTGACCAGGTTAACCTTCCCGGGGGTAAGGGCTTGATCATCTATATGTCCTGGCTAGGTGAGACTGGATAAGGATTTAAAAATCTGTATGTTGTACATAAGTGTGACTGGATAAGGGTTAGACAGTCTATGTGTTTGTTGACCGGGTTAACCTTCCCGGGGGGTAAGGGCTTGATCATCTATATGTCCTTGCTAGGTGAGACTGGATAAGGATTTAAAAATTTGTATGTTGTACATAAGTGTGACTGGATAAGGGTTAGACAGTCTATGTGTCCTACATAAGTGCGACAGGATAAGGGTTAGATTTATAATGCGAAAAGCATTGTACAATATATCTTATGAGTCACATGACAAAGCTGTTACTTAGAATAATTATGTAAAGAATAAGAAACAAGATTCAACCAGAAATTAGTGATGACCTGTGTGGATTTTGTGGAGGGAAAGGACACAAACAACGCTATATATATTCTCAGGACACTATTAGAAAGAGGTATGGAAGTAAAAACAGATCTGTACTTATGCTTCATAGACTACACAAAAACATTGGACAATGTGAAGCATGACGAAATAATAAAATTACTAAAGCAACTGAACATTAACGACAAAGATCTGAATAATAAAGAACATATATTGGTAGCAAACAGCAGCCATAAGAATCAACAACCTTGTAGGAACAATTCAGTGTATAAGGAAGGGCCACAGACATTGTGTATTGTCTCCTGATTTGTTCTCATTGTACCGTGAATATATAATGAGATCTACAGAAAATATGTCAGGTATCCTGGTATAATATAAATAACTTATGGTATGCTGATGACACTATCTTGATAGCAACATGTCAGAAGGATCTACAGGAAAAGATAGATTCAGTCATTGCAGAAGTGAAAAAATGGGCCTTAGTCTGAATAATAGAAAGACAGAAGTCATGGTGATATCAAAAACAGATTGTGTCTAAATGTGCAATTAAAGTACAGGACATTTTGGGGCAAGTGCAGAAATTCAGATATCTAGGCACATGAATAACATCAGATGGAAGATACATCACTGAAATAAAGAACAGAATAGGACAAACAAAAACTGCATTCTATCAAATGAAGACCGTTTTGAGCAATAAGTCACTGTCCCTGAAAGTTAAAAGAGTTCTTGCATGTTACATAGAACCAGTTTTAACATAAAAAAGTCAAAGTTTTAACATACAGCTGCATATCCTGGACAATTTGTAAACAGGCAACAACAACAAAAAATCCCTGGAAGCCTTGGAGATGTGTTTTATAGAAGAATGCTGAAAATTAATTGGATAGTCAAAATGAGCAATCAGAACGTTTTAATGGAAGCTGGGTCGCAAAGACAATTTATCACAAACATCAGATAGGGGCAGTCATCATTTTTTGGCCATGTTAAGAGAAGAAAATAACTGGAACATGTTGTGACAACCTGAAAGATTTGCAGAAAGAGAAATAGAGAAAGACAGCGAGAGAAAATTCTTGACAGTTTTATGTCATGGCAGGGAAGGGAGTCAACACACGAATTGATCCATAACGTTGGAGATCGTAATTTGTGGAGAGGCATGATCGCCCACGCCAGCCGGCAAGGCACTGGATGATGATGAAATTATGTTAGTCACCCATGATACTGTGTTGTTTATGAGCCATTAACTAGATTTATGAGCACTGGATGATGATGAAAGTGTTAGTCACCCATGATACTGTGTTGTTTATGAGCCATTAACTAGATTTATGAGCACTGGATGATGATGAAAGTAAGTTAGTCACCCATGATACTGTGTTGTTTATGAGCCATTAACTAGATTTTCTTTCTTTTTTAAAATTTTTGAGGATTTCTTTTGCTGTGAACTCAAGCATATTCTGTACACATGCTGCTACTTATAGAACAATGCACTAATATTTGCTTGTGGATTAGCTTTCCCTACTACCAGTGTTCCTCGTCATCAGGTGAACCCACTCGACTTCTGAGGTACTTGTAATGTATGTTCCCAAGTCAAGGATGAGAAGTCAATATTTTAGCTCACTGGTGTAGAGGTTGAACCTGCTAAGAATAAATACAGTGTTAACTAATATTTTTAAATTTTTCATGTTCACAACAATGTTTTCCGATAGTGAATTTTAATAGCAAAGACACAAACAATAGATTGCATGATTTATTGCCTGGCATATTTTGCTGCATCTCATCAGATACATACTGCAGAAATCATGCAGCATAAAATTTATCATTTTTATATTGTACAGGTGGAAGGCAGGGTAAAATTCCTACTACAGCATTTGAAGTGTTTGACTTCTCAACAAAGAAGTGGAGCAAGTTGCCAGATATTCCCAGCAAGCGTGTGTTTGCCATGTATGCCGCCAGTGATAGCCACATCTACAGTGTGGGCGGCTTGCTGCAGCCCGCCAATCAGGGCTTCTCTGATGCTTGTGAGGTGTTTGATCTACAAACAGGTTAGCCTTTTTGCTTTTTTATATTTTGCTTTGGAGTTTTGTTCATGGTGTTTTCTCATCTGCTTTACTGGCATATAGACATGCCGTATGATAACACATTCTGCATTGCATAACTTAGCAAATTTGATCCGAGAAACATAGATTATACTGTAGTAGGTCTTCATGGCCGAATGGATAGGAACACGTGTTCTTAATCATCCAGTGTGCTGATGCTGAGGTCAGGAGTTCAACCCCTACACCAGACAGTTGGACTAAAATGCTGACCTATCTTTGACTTGGGGATGTAAATTACAAGTACCTATGAAGTCAGAGAGGGTTCACCTGATGGCGAGGGACACTGTTAATAGGGAAAGCTAATCCACATGCAGAACTCAGTCCAGCACTACTAGAGTTAGTGTGTATGGACTACGCTTAAGTTCAAAGCGAGCGAGCGCAAAAGAAAAAAAGATATACTGTAGTCTGTGATATGTGGGAGAAAAGATATATTGTAGTCTGTGATGTGTGGTTGTGTGGGAGAAAAGATATACTGTAGTCTGTGATGTGTGGTGTGGGAGAAAAGATATACTGAAGTCTGTGATGTGTGGTTGTGTGGGAGAAAAGATATACTGTAGTCTGTGATGTGTGGTTGTGTGGGAGAAAAGATATACTGTAGTCTGTGATGTGTGGTTGTGTGGGAGAAAAGATATACTGTAGTCTGTGATGTGTGGTTGTGTGGGAGAAAAGATATACTGTAGTCTGTGATATGTGGTTGTGTGGGAGAAAAGATAAACTGCTGGCTGCTCCATGCATTGATTTTGCTCTTGAGGGACAACAAAGGAGGGACAAGTTGGCAAATAATACAATAGCATTTTATTTTAGGGCCGGGGTAGTAAGGTAACTAGACTCTTGCCTGTCGGCCCGGTGGTATGGGTTTGATCTTTATGTGGGTGCATTCTAATTTTTTTTAATTGATCTGGGCTGCCAGGTTGTCCCAGCCTAAAATGGGTACCAGGAAACATCGTGGGAAGTAGAGGGGGCCGGCATCATACTGACCCACTCACCCACTGCATGCTGATTGGTCTATGCAAATATGAATCTAGCACCATATATCCAATGTGCTTTAACCATTTACAGGGCACATCGGCCGAAAACGTCTTTACTACCGAACGGGCAAAATGTCTGAAAACATCCATGACAACTAAGGGTCGTGAACATGTGATCTCGAGACTTTGCAAGACTTCCCATCGTTTATTTCTGATTTTGCTGATACTTGATAGCGTGTAGATGACTCCATAGATCCTACCGCAATGATTTCTGAGTGTTGAGAGAGGGATAAAAACTATGGATCATAGTCCCCATGTATATGGTATGTCTCTACACCAACCTCACTCCAATAGACGCCAGCCCTTCTCAACCTGAACAGCAATGTACCAGACTTAAGAGTTGAAACTCCGCCATCCTGATGATTCATCAATCAATCCACACAATCCTTATCCTTGGCTCTTAGCTGCTGAAGTTTATATTCTTCTTATTGTTTTCAGAGCAGTGGACAGTTTCCTCACCGATGCCGACCAAGAGAGGAGACTTTGCTGTAGGTGTTGTCGGGGGAAAGTTAGTGTGTGCTGGTGGCTTAGGTAAGAAGTAATGTCATTACACACCTAGTAATAAGATTGGCAATTGATCTGGCAATTTAGGTCAGGCGAAATGTCATTACAAACCTTGTGATAAAATTGGCATTCGATCTGGCAACTTTAATCAGAAGAAATATCATTACACACCTTGTGATAAGATTGGCAATTGGTCTGCCAACTTAGGTAAGATCAAATACAATACACCTGTGGGTAATTGTCACAGTCTATCTAGCAACTTTGGTTAAAAAAAATGTTATACATCTTTGAACACGGAAGCCACAATCAATATGTTGCATGATTTATTGCTGGGCATATTTTGCTGCATCTCGTCAGGTGTATACTGCAGAGTTATATATCATATGAAGGGAATAAATGAATTATACTTTGGCTGAAACAATTAAAACACATAGTCACAGGTATTGTTCGAATGTGGGAGTATCTGTTATTCCCATGATAATTTCTAATTTAACACAAAGTCTTTCTATTTGCATAAAACTGACTGGAACCGCCTAATTGCTAATGTTAAATTTTTTTTAAAGTTAGTTGCATATCCTTTACATGATGTCACAGTCAACCCCAAAATTTTTTGGCTGGTCGTAATTTCTTGGCAAGTTTACGTTCAGTAGTTTGCCATTGCTTTCTGAACGTCCAGCACCCATGCCATTTTCAGGAAAAAAAACTATGCAAGGTGGTCTGCTGCCAAATTGCATGCAGCTGTTTCGAACACAGGTATGCGGGATTACGAATTGCGTTCATAACTCCTTCGCCACGGAGCCAGCTAAGTTTTAATTGCTAATGCCTCACTATATTTGAGCAATCATTTATTGTTCGTTAATACAACATACTAAATGCTTTATCTTTGTTTACGCTATGGCACAACATTATATAGATTGGCACTTTATAGCCCATTATATACATCTTTGGACAGTTATAACAATCAGTTTGGCAACTTCTGGGAAATGGCAAAAAAGAAAGAACTCAGATCTGGTTTGGAGACTGTGTTGATCAAGTGTTTTTTTTGTGTGGTTTCTTTGTGTTTCCTTTAGTATGTTAAAGATTTAAATATATAAGATAAACACTTCATTTTATGTATTTTTCTTCTTCCTAGCACACTTTTATAAAATGAGGAACATCATATGGAAGCCATTGTAAGTTAGCAACAGATATTCGCGTTGCATAGAACCAGTGTTACACAACTGTGTGGATCAGAGGCAAATAATAAACTAGCATGAAAAATGTTTTATTCCTTCACTTAAATTTGTTCCGTACTCAGCCTATTAATTTCAGGTTTTTTTATTTCATCATCATCATGTGCCCTGCCAGTAGGCATTCATGTATCTCCACAGATATTAAATCGTGGTGTACTTGATTGATTAATTCCTCCGGTGGTGTTCCTCCTTGACAGTGCATCCAGCATCATTTCTCTTGGCCTGACCTGGCCTTTTCTACCACTTACCTTTCCTGTCCTCACAATGTCTTCAAAGCCTCTTTTCTCATTACATGACCAAAGAACACTGTTACCTTCTTCTGTCCATATATAATGTTCTACCTACATTAGCTTCCCAGGCAATCATTGTTAGTTACTCTGACCGCCCAACCACATCTTAGAAATCACATCGCTGTTGCTTCAAAGTTCTTACTAATTTGTGCGATCACATTCCATTTGTCTTTCCTTATGGTTTTGATAAGTGGTCTTCTAACACCTGCAGTTGTCAGTTCCTCAGCGTTCGTTTTTTTTTTTATCTGTCTGCGATATTCTTAACATTCTTCTTAGTTAAGTCGATGGATCAACATCACGGCACATGGGTGTAACCCATAAGTGCCCCGTTCTCCTCCTAACTCAAACCTGAGTCTGGAGAAACTCAGCTCAGTGCATGAACTCCGTAGCACTGGCGAGGATCCTGAAATACTTTGGGTAGATTTTTAACTCGAAATTTTCCCCGGGCAGCGCCGTTAGGCTACTCTTTTTCGATTTCCAACTGCCAAGGGATTTTTTACGTGTGCAACAATACACACGGGTGTCTGATCTCACTACCCAGAGACCAGGGGAAATTTTATTACTAGAAGTCCACGTGAAAAAAATCCCTGTCCTCACCGGGGCTTGAATCCGGGAACCTCTTTGCCTCATTATAGGTTATGTCTATGTCAGACTGAGGTAGTTGTCCACCCTCTTTTGCCAGTCTGTTAGCTTCTTCATTTCCAGGTATGCTGCAATGTGACGGAATCCATTGTATTACAACTTTTTTTGGATTTCTGACATAGTCCATGGAGTGCTGCTCTTAGGTCTGCTAGTTCTGTGCTGTTTTTGCTCTTCAGTGTTGAGACAGCTGACTTTGCATCTGTGAAGATAGCTGTTTGTTTCTCTTAATTTTCCTCCATCTAGAGCATTTCTGCTGCATTTTTCAAAGCCCCTTCCTCTGCTTTGAAGTTACTTGAAAATGTTCCTGTTGCCACTGACTGTGTTTTTTCACTCCATTTTTTTTTTAATTCAGGAGAATTATTATTCCTCCTCCATTTTCTATTGAATTTTTAACTGATCCATCCGTGTATACATGGGTCCAATTGCTGCTTGGTTAATGTTCTTTAATGTAGTTTAGGGCTATTTTTATTCTTTCTGTTTCATTCTGAGTGTCTTTTTCTCAATACCAGGAATGTTTTCTATCATCTCAGGCAGTTGCTGCTGTCTCCAAGCTGGGAACTTGTGTGCATTGTAAATGAGTTTGACTGTTGATGTGTTAAGTGGAGGATCTGCTCTAATCTTTCATTTTGCAGGTTCTACAAAGTTACTGCGCTTCAGTTTTCCCTTTCCAAAACTATTAAACCTTTTATACATAGGGTGGTCTGTCAATCTTCTAAATTTTTCTGCTTGTTACTGGGCTCTGCTATCTCTTCTATCCTCCATTGGTTGCAAACAAGTGATCTTTTCTAGTTCGTTAATAGGTGTTGTCTTCAGGCTTCCAGTTATGATTCGCATTCCTTGATTTTGGACTACTTATTTTGTTGAAGTTTGACTTAGCTGCTGTTGCCCAAGCTGCGATGTCATATTCTTCTTCTTCTTCTTCTTTGCATTCATCCAGAGTGTTTTTTCAGATGTGATTGCGGTGTGTCTCGTTAGGCACCCTTGGGTCGAAACCCTTAGGTCAACACATCCGACTTTTAGCGTGCATTTTTGACCAGGTTAGCATTCCTGGGAGACTCTCACTTTTGTGGTACCGTCCACCTCCCAGCTGGTCAAGTTGGAACAGTCGAAGACTTCGCGGTCATCCCTCAAAGGAAGGCAGGGACAGTCCATAGCATTTTCCGCCATCCTGGGTGGCTTCCATAATTGCAGAGCCGACACATAGCGCTCTGGTGCTGGGCTCACCGAGGGAATCGTCACGTCCTGCTCATGGCTGCTTTAATTCCTCACTTCAATATATTGGGCATTTCGTTCGCCCCGGGCCGTTCCCGCACAAACCAGACAGGTCTGCAGACGGTATCCACTCAGCGAGTTTTCGATTCGGACATGTGCTTGTCGTTGTGCCCGTCAGAGCTGTTCCAGGCACGACTGGACATTCGGAAAAACTACCTAGTCAGAGCTGTTCCGAACAAGAGCAGCATTCGGAAACTAGGTAGTCAGAGCTGTTCCTAGCACGAGAGACATTCGGACGAGACATTTCACTCGGACGTAAATGCGTAGTGCCAATTTTTATTTTGCCACCCGTAGGACGGCACTTCCAACTTCGGCGGGCATTTTTAATGAGGTTAGCCTTCCTCGGGTTTCGAGGCACTGTTAGACTTATTGTTGTGATGTCGCCCACATCTCAGCTGATCAAGACATCAAGGTCAGTGACATCACGGTCATCCTGCAAGGGAAGGCAGGGGCAGACCATGGGCATTCCCTCACTATCCAAGGAGGCTTCCATAATTGCAGAGCCGGCACATAGCGCTCTGAGACTGGGCTCACCCGAGGAATTGCCACGTCCTGCTCATGGCTGCTTTAATTCCTCACTTCCATGTGTTGGGCATTTCGCTTGCCACTGGTCGCTCAAGTACACACCAGGAACAGTCAGACTGCGGGCGACATCCACTCGGTAAGCTTTTGCTTTTGACTTCGAACCACGCAATGGATCGCTAGCCGTGCAGTCCATTTCGTGTTATTGAGACGTTTTTCCAACTTTGTCTACACTCTCTATGAGTTAGATACAGACAGTTTTAGTAACCGTTTCATTCGACTGGGGCACTTTTCTACCTTTTAGTACTCGCTCACGAGGTAGGCTACATGTGCTGCCGGCTCAGCACCTTACCTCTGTGCAGCAGTGAATGAGAAACGGCCAGGCCCTCTCATCTGGGGATCCCTCATATCCCCCAGCTGAGAGCCTTCGAACAAGTATCAGAACTGGGCATGTAGCGTGCTCAGTATCTCACCTCTATTTTTCGGTATGTGGGTATCAGCCCGGCTCTCACATCCGAGGGTTTATGCCTTAGAGGCGTTCAGCCTCAACCCTCGACAGAGAGTCCTTAGAGTATGTGTCCGGACCAAGAACTTCTGCCTTCGTGCGCCTGATTTAAACTTTTGACTGCTATCCTCAGTCTACCTGCAGAGCAGCAGGTTGTGTCTCTCTTAGTTTGGCCCCTATCCCATAACCTGTCCGATATGTAGTTTTCATCCATCGACAAGCACATGGGGTCAATGGGACATGCAAGCTCTCCCACCATGGCCTCACCCGTCCAGTATATCTTCTTTGCGTTCATCCAGAGTGTTTTTTCAGATGTGATTGCGGTGTGTCTGTTATGCGCCCTTGGGCCGGAACCCGTAAGCCAACACAACCGGCTTTAGCGTGCTTTTTTGACCAGGTAGCATTCCTGGGAGACTCTCACTTTTTGCAGTGCGTCCACAACCCAGCTGGCCAAGTTGGAACGGTCGAGGACAACGGTCGTCCCTCAAAGGAAGGCAGGGACAGTCATGGCATTTTCCGCCATCCAGGGTGGCTTCCATAATTGCAGGGCCGGCACATAGCGCCCTGGTGCTGGGCTCACCGAGGGAATCGTCACGTCTTGCTCATGGCTGCTTTAATTCCTCACTTCAATATATTTGGCATTTTGTTCGCCCCGGGCTGTTCCCGCATAAACCAGATTGGTCTGCAGTCAATATCCACTCAGCGAGTTTTTTGGACATGTGCTTGTCGTTGTGTGCATCAGAACTGTTCCAGACACGTTGGACATTCGGAAAACTACCTAGTCAGAGCTGTTCCGAACAAGAGCGGCATTCGGAAACTAGGTAGCTGTTCCTAGCACGAGGGAAGACTAGTTAGAGCTTTTCCGGTCACGAAAGACATTTCACTCGGACGTAATTGCGTAGTACCATTTTTATTTTGTCGCCCGTAGGCTGGCACTTCCGTCTTCAGCTGGCATTTTTGATGAGGTTAGCCTTCCTCGGGTTTTGAGACAAGTTAGACTCTTATTTTGGGTTTCGAGACAAGTTAGACTTATTTCGACTTCCACACAGCAAGCTTTTGCTTCAGGCTGCCACGTAATGGATTCGCAAGCCAGGCGTTCCATTTTCGTGTCGAGACAATTTTCCACCTTTGACTACACTCACTCCATGAGTACGGTTACAGACTATCTACGGAACGTGCGACTGAGGTGTTTTTCCACCTTTAGTCCTCACTCACGAGGTAGGCTACATGTGCTGCCGGCTAAACACCTTACCTCTGTGCGTCTGTGAGCGAGTAACAGCCAGGCCCTCTCATCCGGGGATCCCTCATATCCCCCAGCTAAGAGCCATCGAACGGGTATCTGCGCCAAGCATGTAGCGTGCTCAGCACCTCACCTCAATTTTGATGTAGGTTTGTGTCAGCCAGGCTCTCACTTCCGAGGGTTTATGGCTTAGAGACGTTCAGCCATACATACACCTCAGCTGGGAGCCTTGAGGTATGTCTGGAGATTATTGGCATCGTTTGCCTGATTTAGACTGCTATCCTCAGTCTACCTGCAGAGCAGCAGGTTGTGTCTCTCTTAGTCTGGTCCCTATCCCAAGAGCTGTCCAATATGTAGTTAATATCCATCGGCATAGCGCTCGGGGTCAGTGGGACACTCAAGCTCCCCCACCATGGCAAGGTGGAGACACATCGGAGGAGCAGTATATAACTTCTTGAGAACTTTCTCATCTGCTCCCAACGTTGTACCAGCAAGCATTTTTGTTTAATGATTGCCATTCTTTGCCTTGCTCTTGTTTGATTTTTCTCAACCTGTGTCTTCCATGTCAGGCGACGATAAAAGGTGACTCCTAGATAGTTTGGATTTTCTTCATGGCGCAATACTATTTTTCCGTTCAGTACCAGCTTAGGTTGCTGAGTTTTATTTGAGAGGGAGAACACTGTGCATGTTGTTTTCTCCTCATTTCTCTTCACTAGCCATGATTTTGACCAGTCCTCTGGCGCTAATAAGGCTTGCTGTATTCTGCTGTTAGCTGTACTAATATATTCTTCAGATGTCCATATGGCTAGGTCATCTACAAAGGAAGATATGTGTACTCAGGCTGGAAAATTTTCTGTGATGTCATTTATATATGCTAGGAATAATGTTGGTGAAAGAACTCCTCCTTGGGAGACATCTTGCTCCAACAGCATCTTTTTGCTGCTTTGTCCTTGTACTTTTGTCCTAGCAGTTCTGTTCTCAAGGTAGTGGCTGATCCATTTGTACAAGTGTCCTAGTGGCACGAAATGGAATATTGCTTGGATAGCAAATCCATTACGTGGAAAGTCCGAATCAAAAGCTCACTGTGTGGGCTTCATAAAAGGTGGAAAAAGTGTCCTAGTGGCACGAAATGGAATATTGCTCGGATAGCAAGTCCATTACGCGGAAAGTCCGAATCGAAAGCTCACTGTGTGGATGTCATCTGCACACTGCATTCTTCTGGTTTCCGGAAGAACAGCCTATGGTGAACGGAAGGCCCAATATACGGAAGTGAGGCTAAGCAGCCATGTGCAGGACGTGACGATTCCTTGGGTGAGCCCAGTACCAGAGCGCTGTGTGTTGGCTCTGCAATTATGGAAGCCTCCTTGGATGGCGGGGAATGCCCATGGTCTGCCCCTGCCTTCCCTTGCGGGCTGACCAGGATGTCTTTGGCTGTTCTATATGGGCCAGCTAGGATGGGAGATAACACCACAACAGTGAGAGTTAAACGTCCTAAGAAACCCCCGGGAAGGTTAACCCAGTCAACAAATGCCCGCAGAAGTCGGATGTGTCGGCCTAACGGCGCAAGAATGCAGCTCTGCTGTAAACAGGCACAACGCAATCACATCTGGAAAAAAAAACTCCGGATGAACGCAGCAGAAGAAGAAGATCCATTTGTACATTTTCCCACAAACGTGCATTTTTTTCTAAGTAGACTGATAGGTCGATAGCCATTTGATTCTTCCAGGTCTTTTTCTTTCTTTGGGACTGGTATTAGCATAGGTTCCTTCCATGCCTGTGGGACTATTCCTCTCTTCTAGCTGTAATTTAGGACTGCTAGTAGTTTCTTTTTTGCTTTAGTGCCTAGTCCTATTAGCATTGCATTTGTGATTCCATCCTTTCCTGGTGGTTTCCTCTTTTTTAGGGTATTCATTGCCTGTTCCATTTCTTCCATTTTTAGATTTGCCATCATATATTCTGCTCCTATCTCTGTATTACTATGATGTGTCTGTTTATCTTTGATTGCTTTCTTCTGTTCGGTTTTAAGATCAATGTGGTTTGCACTAACATAGTGTTCCATTAATGCATTTGCAGCCTTTTTTTTCTGTAAGCAAAGCATGTCCTTGTTTAATTGTTATTTGTTTGTTTCTGGATCCTTCATTGTTCATGGCTTTCACTAGTTTCCTTAGTTTGTTTCCATCCCTGTCAAAGTTAAGGTTTTCTGTTTTTTCCCTCCAACAATCTCTTGTTGTTTGATTTACTGTTCTTTTATATTTTGCTGAGATGGCTTTGAGAGAGATGTTCGCTTCAATTGTTTGTTCTCTCTCTGCTGTCTTCCTGGCAACTTCAACCATGCCCTCCAAAATTTGTATTTCTTCAGTCCAATATGGTTTGTAATTTTTCTTCGCTCCTCATGGAATGGACTCAGTGACCGCCTGTATTATTGCTTTGTTTAGACTTTCCACCATTTGTTTCATGTTGCCATGTCATGTATTTATGTTTTCACAATATTTGTCTGTTAGTGTGGCAAATCTGTACAAATCTGCTTGTTTGTAATTCCAGCGAGGCAAAGGCTTTTGCTACTGTGAAGCATATTCCATATTCATTACAAGCTTTATTGGTCTGTGTTCACTACCTGCTAATTAGTCAAGCACACGGCGATCGATTTTGTGGAGGATGTCTCCTGTGCAGAAAGCTAGGTCTGGAGTAGAAGTGGTAAACCATCTTCTGGAGTAGAAGCTCAATGTGTCATCCGCTTTATTGAGTGGATGGAGATTTGAGTCTATTTCCCAGTCCTCCACTTCATCTCCTTTGTTGTCAGTATCTGGGTATCCCCATCTTTCTGACCGGCTATTAAAGTCTCCGACAATAATGCAGTTTGTGTCCGTTATTTTCATGTTTGAAAGTGTAAGGTCCTTATCTGCTGGGCCATACAGCTTGTAAATTCTTATTTTCAAGTCCTTTATCATTATATCAACACCTATAATTCCATTTGGTTGCCAGAGGTCACAGATACTTCACTGCAAGATATTGTGTTTTGTGTAAGTATTAGAACTCCTCCTTTGTGTCCTTCGCGGTCGAAACGTGTGGCCTGATATCCTCTGACTGAGAATCTGCGATTGGTGTTGAGGTGTGTCTCTTGAATGCATGCCACATCTATTCTATCTTTATGAAAACGCTTTGTTAGGGAGACTTTCTTGTTATAAACTCCTTCGGCATTCCACTGTAGTATGTTGAGTGTTTGGTCAGTAGCTCTTAACCTACTCCTCTGTGCCTTGACTCCACAGCACAGGGGAAGGTGACCACCAGTAGTATGGGGTGGACCCCCTCGAGGCACGGGGCCTGGCACAATCACCGCCTGATGGGACTTCACGGGATTAGCACCATAACGATTAATTTTCATCTGTGGCATCATGAATTGATTAAGTAATGTTGCACTGCTTTGTCAAGCCTGTGGCTCAGTACATCCGATTTCGACAAGCATTTTTCGGGTGTGTTCTCCCTAGCCTATGACTGTCCCCAGTTTACCTACAAGGCTGCAGGTGTGTCTCTCTCTTCATCTGGTTCCTATCCGACATGGGAGACCCTACCAGTAGCTGTGCTACCGTCGGCATAGCTCTTGGGGTCATTGGAACACACAAGCCCCTCTACGACGGTAAGGTGGAGACATGACAGAGGGAAAACTGTTCTATTTAGCACAGATAGAACCTAAGACTACGAGTGCAATGTTTCCTGATATCGCCATGGTGTTATCGCTGGAGCTACAGAGTTCACACTTTGTGAAATGCACTCGGCATGTTACTTGCTATTCTGCGGAAAGAGACTGAGCCAGATGGGGTAAAACTTGGTGCTTATGAAATCTTTTACCTGTAACCTTGACCTTTAAATATTTTTTTCTTTGAAAAATTAATCCTCATTTTTTTCCCCCCCTCCAGGCAATGATGGCAAGCCACTGAAAACTACTGAGTTGTTTGATGTGGCATCCAATACCTGGACAACTATATCGGAGATGCCGACCAGTCACTGCTCGTGCTCGTACATCATGGCCAATCAAAAACTGTTTGTGTGTGGAGGCCTGTCCTGCCGGGGCCCAAGTAACAGCCTGGAAGTGTTAGACTACTCATAATTACAAGTGATATGACTGTCGTGTAGTTTATTATTTCTTGTGTTTGTACAAATTGGTAAGATAAAATGAACAAATGGAAAAGCACTAGCATTTGAGTGCCGAGTGAAGATGGGAAATGTTTCCATTGCTATGTTTATTTTTGGTGAAGAAGTAGAGAAATTAGGGGTGAAGGTCAGTGTTTGAACAAAGTTCATGATAAACATAAAAACTGAATGTGGAACATTACTTCTCATGCTGTTTAGTATTGATTTTAAACATTTGTACCACATATTTATTGCTTATTGTTGTGAATTATGCATAATACAGTGCCTAGCTGCTTTACATAGTAATTGTGAGTCATCCAAACCAGCACAAAGTAATGGAAAATCATATCAACCCAAACCATATTGTGGTCTGCTACGGTTACATTAACATTCAATGTAGACTAGCCATTATAGTATTTCACATAGGGCTACCATGACAGAAGCATCAATATTCAGTGTAGACTGTAACCATCATAGTATTCCATGTAAGGCTACTATGACAGAAGCATCAATATTCAGTCTAGACTGTAACCATCATTGTATTCCATGTAGGGCTACCGGGACGGAAGCATCAATATTCAGTGTAGACTGTAACCATCATTGTATTCCATGTAGGGCTGCCGGGACGGAAGCATCAATATTCAGTCTAGACTGTAACCATCATTGTATTCCATGTAAGGCTACCAGGGCAGAAGCATCAATATTCAGTGTAGACTAACCATCATAGTAGTTCATGTAGGTGTACCAAGTGAAGTACCAACACTCTGTATAGGCTAACCATCAAAGTATTTAATGTAGGTGTACCATGTGAAGTATCAACACTCTGTATAGGCTAACCATCAAAGTATTTAATGTAAGTGTACCAAGTGAAGTACCAACACTCTGTATAGGCTAACCATCAAAGTATTTAATGTAGGTGTACCA
Organism: Cepaea nemoralis; assembly: GCA_014155875.1. Lineage (NCBI taxonomy): Eukaryota > Metazoa > Mollusca > Gastropoda > Stylommatophora > Helicidae > Cepaea > Cepaea nemoralis. The sequence continues at coordinate 4,133 of JACEFZ010021780.1, read as the reverse complement.
TGTGAAGTACCAACACTCTGTATAGGCTAACCATCAAAGTATTTAATGTAAGTGTACCATGTGAAGTACCAACACTCTGTATAGGCTAACCATCAAAGTATTTAATGTAGGTGTACCATGTGAAGTACCAACACTCAGTATAGGCTAACCATCAAAGTATTTAATGTAGGTGTACCATGTGAAGTACCAACACTCTGTATAGGCTAACCATCAAAGTATTTAATGTAGGTGTACCTGTGAAGTACCAACACTCAGTATAGGCTAACCATCAAAGTATTTAATGTACGTGTACCATGTGAAGTACCAACACTCAGTATAGGCTAACCATCAAAGTATTTAATGTAGGTGTACCATGTGAAGTACCAACACTCAGTATAGGCTAACCATCAAAGTATTTAATGTAGGTGTACCATGTGAAGTACCAACACTCAGTATAGGCTAACCATCAAAGTATTTAATGTAGGTGTACCTGTGAAGTACCAACACTCAGTATAGGCTAACCATCAAAGTATTTAATGTACGTGTACCATGTGAAGTACCAACACTCAGTATAGGCTAACCATCAAAGTATTTAATGTAGGTGTACCATGTGAAGTACCAACACTCAGTATAGGCTAACCATCAAAGTATTTAATGTAGGTGTACCATGACAGAAGCATCGTTATTCAGTATAAACTAACCATCATAGAGTTTGTTATATGTGGGGTACCATGATTGAATTATTAACACTCAGTGTAGACTAACTATTATAGTATTTCATGTGACAGAAGCATTAATATTCAGTACAACCTAACATCATAGTGTTATATGTAGGGTGGATCTCTTCTCAGCCTTTTGACTAAGATCAAAGTGTAGTATATCTGCAATTGAACTTGCCAGGGCCACAAGCAGAGGCATTGAAACGACGACACACAGGGACATGGGGAACCTGATGGGGTGGCAAAGGCCCCTTGGGGGAACCGCAAAGTTCTTATATTTTTTTTTTTAATATGTGGGGTGCCATGACTGAAAGTATCAACATTCAGTACAAGTTAACCTTTGTATTACTTCTAATGATGAGAGATCCTGCACCTTTTCAAATGTCAAACAGTACAGTTACATATATATGATCATTCAAGGAATGTTGTATCACTCCATTTTGTATGAATATTTCTGCCACCACCTCTCTGGTGTCGTTCTAGTCAGTACACCTTGCTGCTCAGAAACTACTGTTGTGTAATATGATGCTTGTCTCTCTTGCTGTGGTATGTTGTGATATGTGAATTTCCTACAAATTTCCTAGTTCTGTGCCTGGTTTTCATTTTGTCATACTAAATGTTCTTAATTATGATACATAGCTATTGAATGCATAGGAATTAACAGCCTTTGATATTGTGAGATTTCTTTTTAACACTCACTGGCACCTGGTCGTCTTGACAGATGATAGTTTGTTACAGTATGCTACAAAAGGGTATGATAATTACAACCTCTGGCAGTAAGGCCAGGGATTGAGTTATATCTCTCCATAGCACAAAGCTACAGCTGAATTACAGAGGCCATTTGTTGCCAATGCAGCATGATTTCTCTCTTGGCTTACCTAGTAAATTCCAGAGGAGAGGTAACACCAATGCATCTGGAACATGATAGACCAGTTGCCAACCAAGGCTTAGGGTCCCGGTCATGTCATTTAGTCTTTAGGTTGCATTTTCTCACACTAGGATAAGGCTTGTACCCTCCCAGTTGTGCCCCTCCACCTGAAGCCATTGACACAATATGGAGTGTCAGGTTTGGTGAGCGCTGCCCAACATTCGCGCTAACAGAAAGCAGGTAGTACCGTCTACTGTCATACAGTAGCTCAGTCATATCTGACCAAGACCTGACAGGATATTTTTATATAGTATAAAAGAATCTATGTAGTTATTACATTGTCTGAATCTTCAAATATGAAATAATTCAGTTTTGCGTGCTTATGTGACGTAATTATTCCGTTTTTGGCAACTGTTGTCTTCAGTGTCTTTAAGAATTTGCTCTTTTGTGTCCAGCTTAGTCTTTGCTTCACTTCATAACACTCTCAAAAGTTTACCAAGTTTTTATATCTCTTTTGCTTATGGGCCATGTTTCAGAGCAGTATAAGTGCTATAGGCCAATTATGTGTAGAGCTTATCTGTTTCTGTAATTCAAAATTGATGATATTTGATGCTACAAGCGTTTCTTTCTCTCAAAATGTCTTTTTGGCTACTGCAATTCTTAATCATATATCAGTTTCATATTTCTCCAGTAGCAAAATTTTGGTGACAATTATTTCATCAGTTTGGACCATTTATTCTAGCAGTAATCTTTTTAGGTAATCCTTGTTCATTGTGGCATTTGTGATCATTATACAGGGTGTTTGTAAAGTCTCACTACACTTTGTATGTAGAGCAATTTGAAAAATGAAGTTAATGACGTCATTAAAAAAATTGTTCTACGAGAGTCCATCGTAAAGCAATATGCAATGAATGGCTGTCATCTGCTGGAGTAATTCTGAATTATTTGCACTCCAAACAGAATTATGTTATCAACGGAAGAAAGAATTTATTTGGTTGAACAAGTGTTTCGAAATGGCGGTCGATAGACACTGATTGTTGTTCAACGATTTATAGCAAGATTTCCTGATAAGCAATCTCCTCATTGCATTACGGTTAGAAATTTGTTGAATACTTCATTGGTACTTTACCAGCTTCCTCAAAACGGCGTTAGACCATAGCAGTGACTATTGTGACTAATTTAATGAATTTTTTAGCACATTTTTTATGACGTCAGGTACTTAATTTTTCAAATTTGTCCTACACACAAAGTGTAGTGAGGGACACAGAGGTGTTTCCAAGGCACCAGGGCCATTGTTCTGTACTGGCCAAGACCTACTAATCACAGTCCTAGTCATGTGTCCTGGGCAACAGGTACCTTCGGGGTCCTGGCTAACGTAGTAGGATTGCTGACTCTTCCGAAGTCGGAGAGTTATCTGCCATGCACGGCGAGGAACCACCAGTCTGCACACCAATAAGCCAGACATGGGACAACGGATACTCACTGCAAACCTCAGGTCCTGTATGACATCACACTGATTTTGGACAACAGGATGTCTTCATCCGACATACATGAACTTCGCGCTGGAATTCACAGCCAGCGAAGCGCAAGCAAGCAAAGTGTAGTGAGACTTTACAAACACCCTGTAGAATCCAGATTTTATATATTTAAACTATTTATTTTTGCAGTAGCACACCCCACTCTCTTTAATTTTGGATGTTATTTCTTAAAACTGCAGTTTTATGTATATTTATCTATAGCTGGTTTTAGTAGCACTTTGTCACATAAATTCTTGCCATTGGCAGCAATATCTTCTTCTTCTTCTTCTTCGTTCATCCGGAGTTTTTTTTTTCCGGATGTGATTGCGTTGTGCCTGTTTACAGCAGAGCTGCGTTCTTGCGCCGTCTAGGCCGACACATCCGACTTCTGCAGGGCATTTGTTGACCGGGTTAACCTTCCCGGGGGTTTCTTAGGACGTTTGACTCTCACTGTTGTGGTGTTATCCCCCATCCCAGCTGGTCCATATAGAACAGCCAAAGATCCTGGTCAGCCCTCAAGGGAAGGCAGGGGCAGACCATGGGCATTCCCCGCCATCCAAGGAGGCTTCCATACTTGCAGAGCTGATACATAGCGCTCTGGTACTGGGCTCACCCAAGGAATCGTCACGTCCTGCACATGGCTGCTTAGCCTCACTTCCGTATATTGGGCCTTCCGTTCACCATAGGCTGTTCCTCCGGAAACCAGAAGTATGCAGTCTGCAGATGACATCCACACAGTGAGCTTTCGATTCGGACTTTCCATGTAATGGATTTGCTATCCAAGCAATATTCCATTTCGTGCCACTAGGACACTTTTCCACCTTTTATGAAGCCCACACAGTGGGCTTTTGATTCAGACTTTCCACGTAATGGATTTGCTATCCTAGCAATATTCCATTTCATGCCACTAGGACACTTTTCCACCTTTTATGAAGCCCACACAATGGGCTTTTGATTCAGACTCTCCACGTAATGGATTTGCTATCCAAAGGAATATTCCATTTCATGCCTCTGGGTCTTCACACCTTTCCAACTTATTATGAAGCCCAC